>JAJMHB010000020.1:0-214204 GCA_030582815.1 Ogataea krabiensis
GCCAATGTGTGTTGAGGCTTTCACTGAGTACCCACCTCTTGGAAGATTCGCCGTCAGAGATATGAGACAAACCGTTGCTGTTGGTGTTATCAAGTCCGTCGAGAAGGCTGCTGCCGGTGCCGGTAAGGTTACCAAGGCTGCTCAAAAGGCTGCTAAGAAATAAGTTACTGGCATATAATGTTTCATATATGCATATAGGATGTGAGATGTCTACACAGTTTTTCTATATTTTTATATATGACTTTTTTTATGTTCTTTTTTATTTAATTGCCCTTAAGTGGATTCTTTTTTGCCAATCTAATCTGATCATCTAATTATCGTATGTATATGTATGCACGGCTTAGTCCGAGTGGATCATCCGCCGTTTGGTTATATCTAGATACCAAAAAGGAAGGACATCGCGGGAAAAATTTCTTGTGACGACTTTTCTGATATGTATGTATATATATAAGATTGGGTGACTTTCACTGTTTTTAGAAGATTACAGCAGGTGCCAAGGAGAAAAGTATATCAAAAGTGAATTTTAAGGTAAATAGGTTGTGCTATTGTTGATATTGAAGATAAATCAGAAAGTGTAAAGATGCCAGCCGTGAGTGAGGAGAATCCGTTGGAAATTGTTGATATCTCTGAAATCAATAAAGATGCTGCTGATAAGCTTTTGCACGCGGCATCCAGTCAAGGATTTTTGATGATTGAGGGCCACGGAATGAGCCAGAAGGAGGTTGATGAGTTGTTTGATCTCTCTAAAGAGTTCTTCAATCTACCATTTTCAGAGAAGAACAAATACAAGATTGACAGTGACAATGCTGGCTACACAGGCTTGGGAGTGGAAAATCTGGAGGAGGATGATTTGGGAAAGGCTATTGGTGATCCTAAAGAGGGATTTAATTTTTGTCATCTAAACCTGAAAACAGGTGAGCCTAACCAGGAACTACCAGAGTTGTTCCGCAAGCCTGAGAACAAGAAGATCGTGACCTCTGCCATTCTGAAGTTGAACAACGCTCTCCATCGTATGTTGGAGCTGATGGCCATGTCATTAGAAATTGATGAGAAGCATGGAGGGTCTAAATGGTTTGTGACCAGACATGATCCGTCAGAGGAGAGTGGAACTGCTTTCAGATTTTTGCATTATCCATCTCCTGTCAAAGAAGGAATGTCTGACAAGGAACTTTCAGAATTCGAAGGAATCAATGTTGCTGGTGCCCACACAGATTATGGCTCAGTGACTCTTCTTCTCCAAAGACAGGATGAAGACGGTCTAGAGATTTTATCTCCAGTTTCTAAGAAATGGGAACAAGTTCCATTTGTTCCTGCTTCTGATAAATATAAGGCAGCTGGTCAAGCTCCACCTTTGATTGTTAATATCGCTGATCAATTGTGCTACTGGACCAATGGTCTTTTGAAGAGTACTGTCCATAGAGTGAGATTTCCTCACAAGCTTCTACGTGAGGCAAAGCCACGTTATTCTGTTGTTCTTTTTGCTCATCCTGCTGATAACACTCTGCTAGAGCCTGTTCCTACTGCAGTTATATCCGAAATCAAGGGCAGAGGTGCTGCTCATTATTTGGCCAAGCACGGAAAGTCCATTACAGCTAAGGAACATCTTTCAAAGAGACTAGAAAGTACCTATGGAGGTAGATACTAGTTTCTCATCTAAATTATCTAGTGAGAACTTGTATAAATTGTTGGATGAAAGGATATATTTATATATAGTTTGGTAGTTAAATATCTATTCATCAGGATGCGATTTTTTCTTTCTGATTTTTTTACTAATGCCATGAATTGGAAGTATTCAAAAAGAGCTGAATGCTTTAATTATATCAAGTTATCACTATTCGTAATTACAATGGGATTTTAAAGGATTAATTCAAAGTTTGATTAGTTTTTTTTTCAGTAACTAGAGAAAGTTCACATTATTTTGGAAGGATACTCTAACACAATTCATTCTCTTAATATCTTGGTCAGAGTTTGAATCTAATGCTGTGGAATTACTTTAGTTGGAATTTTGATCTATTAATATGTATTTTTCTTGCAATTGGTTACAGAATGTTAAAAATAAATGCAGTTATCACCACTAATAATTGAAATGTAATGGATCTGAAATCCTTGATTAACCCCCTTATCTCTTATAAATCTCGAATCTCAGTCCCGGTTGAAAAATGCTCCTCGTTCGCACCAGGAAAATTTTGTGTACAAATAAAACATTTGGACAAATTCCCCCTGGTTTTTCCTTGCTAGCCAATTCTGGTGCTTTATTCAGCCTTCAATTGAACCCAATAGATCGAAGCAGTACAGAGATGGATGTTTATCACCAGTTTGTAGATCCGTCGACATGTTCGTGCTCGGTTTATTGCAATTTCACGTCTCCAACAGACAAGAATCTAGTGATATCCAAGGGAAACATGCTTCAGATCTTTAACATAGTAGAATTGGAACAGCAGGATGATGAGGAAGATGAAATATCTAACGAAGACAACGAATTGGGTCAAATGATGGGGAACTCAGAATCCTTCATTGGAGATGGTTTTCTTTCAAACTTGATTCAGCAACAACGTTACAAGCTGTCTCTGTTGACCGAATATAGACTCAATGGAGAGATCATCAACATCACCAAGTTCAAGTCCAACGAAAACGAATCAATAGACTATTTGATTGTTTCAACCAAGTTTGCAAAGTTGTCCGTCATCAAATGGGACTTGCAAATACATTCGATATCAACAGTGAGTCTGCATTATTATGATACCGTGTTGGAGAGTTTGTCGTTCGAAAATTCATCCAAATGTGTAGTGAAACATCGAACAGACCCAAATGGACTTTGTACAACTCTTCAAATGAATGATCTGTTTACTTTTCTTCCCTTTTTCAGAGATTTTCTGGATGAGGAGGAGGAATTAAATGAAGAATTGGAAGACGAAAAACCAAAAGACTCCCAGAAACAAGAAGCCAAACCTCAACCTCAATCACAGAAAAGAAAAAAGATGTATAACAAAAGTTTCGTCCTGAATGCTTCTTCTTTGGCGGAAGATATCAAGAACATTGTTGATTTCCAGTTTCTATTTTCATATAGAGATCCTACCATCGCAATTCTCTATGCACCAGAAACATTATCCTGGGCTGGATATCTTCCCCGATCTAAGGACAATATGAAAGTTCTTGTTCTATCGCTAGATTTAGAGAATCAAAGAGCTACTCCTATAATGGAGTTGAATAACCTGCCATATGATCTCGACTACATACATCCATTACAAAGTCCTACCAACGGGTTTCTTCTAGTTGGATCAAATGAAATCATACACGTCAACTCGCTGGGATCCTTGAAGGGAATTGCAACAAACCAATTTTTCTCAGATACTTCGAACTTGAAATTAAAAGACCAATCTGATCTTGATTTATTATTAGATAATTGCAAGCTTGAATTGATTCGTGAAAATCAGGTGTTGATTATAACAGAGGCTGGTTTATTCTACCAACTTATATTTGAAAAGATAGGAGGTATTTCTTCTATAAAAGATATTCAACCAGTTGACAAACAAAAATATAAAAACATCAGCCTCAACAACCCAATTATGATCACCAGCATTGAAGGAATAGATTCGTTTTTCGTTTGTTGCCAAGGAGGTGATTCACTCCTTTTGAGACTCGAGTATCAAATGGGAACATTCAAGGTTGAAACTAAAAAAGAACCTAAAGAGAAAGGAAATCAAGATGAGGATGAATGGTTATACGATGAAGATGAGGGCGAACAACAGGTGGATGATGGTCAGCTTCTTGTGAACTGCAAATTCCAAAAGATGGACTCACTTATTAATTGTGGCCCCTTGACTGATTTTGTATTGGGCAAGATTTCTAAACAACAAAAATTGATGGGACTCCAAAATCCAAATCTCAACGAAGATGTCATTGTTGGTGCCTCAGGAATTGGGGAAAATAGTTCTGTTTGTATTTTCAACCCAACAATCAAGCCTATTGTGAAGTCAACCCTTAAATTCTCGAATGTGGATAAGATTTGGACTTTAAATGACATTAATGAACAATCCAAATACCTCATTACAACTGATTACACAAACTTCAAGACACAAATTTTTCAAGTTAATAAAAACTATAAGAATCTATATTCTAAGGATTTCAACAACAAACAATTTACAATACAATTCGGTACCATTACAGCAAATTCACAGAACTACATTATACAAGTTACTCCTTACAAGGTGATTCTCTTAACCTTCAAATTCTCTGAAATAACATCAATTGAATATGACTATGAAATCAATTCTGCACATATTTTTGACACTTATGTGGTTGTAATTATGAAAAATGGTGAACTTGATATCTTGGAGTTTATAAACAAGGAACTGACAAAGATGGATCAGCCTGCATTACTCAACTATTTGATTTTTACCAACGGATGGATTTGTGACTCCTCCATTCTTAATAACTTAGGTAAAAAATCAGCTAAACGAAACAATAATGGAGAGATAATACATGAAAAAGAAGACTATACCGCTGAAACTACATTTTGGCTGGTTACTGCTGATAATAGGCTTTTAGTTTTCAAGAAAGACCATAAAGAGAAAGTTTTCGAATTCAATGACATTCATAAATTTCCTGAATTACTTGAACTTAAGAAAATGGATCCAAACTATGAAGCTGAGGTTGATCCAATAATAAAACAAGCTATGTTTACAAAACTAGGAAACAGTTGTGAGACAAAAGAGTACTTAGTCGTATTAACCTTTGGTGGAGAAATTTTTATTTATGAAGCATATTTTGACAGCATTGAAGGATCATATAAGCTAATCAAAGACAATGAACTTTGCCAATTCCCAATTATTGGAGCACCTGATAACTCTTACTCTTTTGCAACTAAGATAGAGAGGAACTTGATCAAAATCGACAACCTCCAAGGCTATAAAGCCATTCTAGTTACAGGATCTACATCCTATGTCATTTTGAAAGAGCATAACTCTACACCAAGGTTATTCCAATTTACATCGAAGCCAACTTTATATTTTGCGAATTTCAACAATAACGAGAAGTGTGAGAATGGTTTAATTGCGATCGATGATAAAAAGGCCTGCAGAATTTGTCAGCTTGATAAGAAGTTTAATTATTCCAATAGAGTTCCAATTTTTAAGAAAAAGATTGGAGGAAAGACAATCAATAAAATTGGCTATCACAAATTGTCAGATAACTACATAATTTCAGCCTTTCAAGAAATTCCATTTAACCCTCTTGATGAAGATGGAAATCCATTGCAAGGACTAAGAGAGGATAGACCTATTAAGGCCACTAATTTGAAGGGGGTTGTCCAGTTAGTTTCTCCATTGAACTGGTCTATTATTGATACTGTTGAATTAGAAGACAATGAAGTTGTTACCTCTATAAAAGTCATGGATCTGAAGATTTCAGAGTCTAATGTGAAGAAAAATGTGGTGATCATTGGTACCGCTGTGTACAGGGTTGAGGATTTATCTACTAACGGTTCTTGGAAGATTTATGAGATAATTGATGTTGTCCCTGAGCATGGAAGACCAGAGGCAAAAAACAGATTGAAACTGATAACCTCAGAGACAGCGAAAGGCCCTGTTTTATCAATATGTAATGTGAGTGATCGGTTTGCTATTGTTCAAGGACAACGTCTTCTAGTTAGGACAATGAAAAGTGATGAGAATGTGGCCCCTGTTGCATTTACGGATACTTCTGTGTACTCCAAGGAGGTTAAAGCATTCAAGAATTTAATGATAATAGCGGATTCATTTCAAAGCGTTTCTCTTCACGGATTTGATGCTGCCCCTTATAGAATGATAAGTCTAGGAAAAGATGACCAAAAAATTAATGTTCTAGGTGCCGATTTCATTGTGCATGATGGTAATCTATACATTTTGATCGCAGATGAAGATTCCGTTTTCCATATATTACAATATGATCCATATGATCCAAGCTCTCTAAAGGGTCTGCGACTCTTAAGAAGATCTGTGTTTCGGTCTAATGGACTCACCACTCACATGATATCGGTTGCAAGAGAGAAGTCTATATTCTCGATGGTGAGTACACTTCCTGTTGATGCCGAGGTCGATCTTGGTTACGAGGTCATTGGAAGTAATATTGATGGCTCTCTCTACAAAGTTATTCCCGTGAACGAGTTCCAATATAGAAGACTTTACTCGATCCAGAACTATCTGAACGATAAGGAGTTGCACTGGTTGGGCTTGAACCCGAAGTTGAACTCCATTGGTGGTCTGACCAATTATATGTCAATGATAAAGCGGCCATTTATTGAGTTGAATATGTTCAAGAGGTTTGTGAATATGAACGAGGATAAGAAGAAGTTGATTTTGGCGAAATTGGGTAAGAACTCTTATCTAGAGATCTATAAAGACATGATATCTTTACAATGATTAGATAATCAATAAAAAAAAATCTAGAGATTTACAATTTAACGTTTTTTTGTACTTGTAGAGAGAGCTAACTATATATAATATATCGTTTATCTAGTAACTTTCCTTAGAATCAGTCTTGGAAGAGAAATATAGATAATTGGATCTATGATAGATGCCAGAACTGCAAAATTCCGATGAATGGACTTATATGAACAAGGGATCTGCTAATGCAGTGTTCCGCTACTCAGGAAGAGACCCAAGACATAAAGACCAGGCTTTGAGACTTCGACTGGCCAAATCTACAATTCCCACTAAAGAGATCTATAGGTATTTGAAAAGTGAATTTAAAAAACTGGAGGCTAATATAATTCCTATGGAACTGGTGGGTGTTTCGAAAAACTTGATAGATCAATTGGGTGAAAGATGGAGATTGATGCTGAATGACCAAGATGATTTTGGTATTTTGATGCCCAACTTGTTTCCATTTGATGATTATACCACTGTTAAACTGAACAAACATATTATTTTTCACTTAAATGAGCATGACACATTGTTGGAACTAAAACCTAAATGGCTTTATAAACCGCCTTGTAATTTCAAGCTTTGTCGCAATTGTGCATTATTAAAGTTCAAGGGAGAGAAGAGGTTCGTCAATTGTCCATTACAGTTACTTGATAGATTGAAAATACGAGGTTGGTGTGATTCAATCAATAGGGAATTGAAATCGAGGAGTAATATAGAATTTGAATGTTTATATGAATGTGTTGATCACAACTTTGAGGTGTTTCAAACAATTTACGAGCTTCAAAACAGACCGGGATTCGATATACATGAGCGACTCAGAAACCTGTCTTCCAGGGAGGACGTGGATGATTTTCTACTATTTTCCATGACTCTCAAGGACATAAGTATATTCATAAGTTTGGAAACAAAAAGATTGACGATAGTTGATTTAGATAAGAAGTCGGTAGAAAAATGGAGTCATTGGCATGATCAAGAGATCCAATTAGAGCCCTATTACACTTAAGCAGACAATATGGATGTGAAACAGGTTTCTGAAGTTTTCTGAGATCTAATCCAAAGTTTCCACTTGGTTTTTTCTATCTGTGATATGCATAATTCCACTGATTCGTTGACAAACGTTGGATTGGATATTTTGTATTTATAGTTCTTGACCTGAATGTCATCGCCGACAATGCTCCACCAGTAATTGAGGATCAATTGCAACAACACAGGGCCCTGAATGACAACATCAGAATATCTTTCTTTGGTTTTGGTATATTCTGGGTTGTAATGGATGAGATGAGAGTTGAAAGTTAAAGCACTAATTCTGAAATTGGTTATCTCAGAAGGACGAACGACCTTTGAATGTTGAGGAGATTCGTCATCGACGACTGAGCTTGCGGATTGTGTAGCTTGATAGGTGTCATTTATATAGCAAAGACGTCTTATTTCTTGTACAGACCAATTTTTGGAGTTTTGAAATTCTCTCTTGTAGTCCATGAAGATGAGATCATGTTTCTTCATGCTTTTGATTCTCTCGACTGTCTCTGTGAAGAACAGTTCGTCTCCATATTGAAGACGGTTCAAGGGATTGAAGATGAATTCTCCACCGACCCACATTCTTCTTTTAAAGAATTCATGATTCTTATAGTATGGTGCATGATAGTTGTCGAAGCCGTCTGTTCCCAGTTCCTGTTCACTTGACAAAGGGTTGCAATAAGCTAAGAAATAACCATACGGGAGAGGTTGGCCTAGTTTGAATCGTGTGTCGAGAAATTGGGGCGAATTGCTGTTATTGAACGCTTCCATGGATCTGAATGAGGGATCTAGAACAGACTGAACAGTTGTATATAGCTTTTTGGATTGGAAAGATGATATCGAATCGTCATATAGATGCCATTTCGAAGCCAACAATCGATTCTTGATACTTTCGAATTTGGACTCGGTCAGATTCTCATTCGCTTTCACAAAACTAGAGAACTTTCTGGACAATCTGGTTGGTTTAAACATGATTGGTTTTTGGAAATTTTGTCCTCAATTGGTGCCAATGACTTCCCCCGGGGAATCATAAAACATCTCATATTAAAATCACCATATATTAATTTTTCTTGTAATCAATCTCTTACAACCCCCTGCCTGATTTGCACCAAGGAATAAAAAAAATCTTATCAGCTATCATATTACTGGTTTGAGAAATTATTGGGGACATTTCTGCAATTTATCAGGACATTTTAAAGATTATACGCATTATATAAAGATCACTTAACAAGATAGATCCAAAAGCTCTTTATAATGAGGATTCGATTCCGCCGTAAACAGGGCATTTTGTACGTTACAAAGTTAACTTTCTGATCTCCTCGTCAGTAAGAACCTTGTCTTTGAGATGAATAGAATTGGTGATAAGTAGAGTCTTAGGACCTTTCAATTCGATCAGATAATCCTGGTTGGAACCAGTAACCAACTTCAAAGTGTTGCGTCTCACAAACGAGACAACCCCATGGTATCCAGCAACAATCTTAGAGCTCCAATCTGAGCTAACAAGCGGGGTTTGTTCCGTCTTGACAACAGCATTAGAATCAACGTTCTTATCTTGGTTTATTTTCTCAACCTCAGGTTGTTTTTTCACGCTTTGAAGTTGTTTCTCAACACTAGGTTGCACCTTGGCCCATAGTTTTTGGACGCCACTTTTCAAAACCTTCCAGAAACCTGAAATCTGCGTCAGAACTGATAACCGAGGAACACTAAAGTCAACAATGCTCTTCACACCACCCTTTAGATCTTCCAATTGATCCCCAACACCCTTAAATCCAATCAAACTCGAAGGATGCACAGAAATCAATTCGTTCTCCTTCAGATCGATCTGTAAAACCTGTCCTGGAGAACTTAACACAAATTTACCTTCGCCAGTCACCTTCAACAATCTGTCATATCCTCTGTGTAGAGCAAGATCTAAATAATTTCCAGTCCATGCAACCAGATTGTCCCTTCTGACTATCCAACTGCTGGTCTTGTCTGACTTCGATTCTAAAACTGCAAAATTGGCGTTCTGAACAGTGTTGGATAACAGAATCGACATTGGCTCCGAAGAATTGAAACATCTCTGGAAAACAAATAGTCCAGAACCAGGTTCTTCTCCCTGTATTTTTCCAAGTTCCACAAATAAACTGGAGATCTTCCCATTCATAGCAATCACCTGCTGGTTCTTGTTGCTGTATCTAAGGTTAAGAATCGACGATTTCGGAAGCTTGATGTTCAACAGATCCGAGTTCTTCCCCAAAACTTCAAAGTCGATAGGCTCCACAAACGCACCTGCACCCGTTGACTTAGGTAACGTCTTAATTGGCTCCAAAACCTCTCCACTTTTGCTTCCTTTTGTGAATCTCGATAGGATGGACCTAAACGATATGTGTCTTAATTGTTGTACGGTTCTAGGCTGAATTGGAACGCGCCGCATCTCTGTTTATCTCTATACAATCTGGGTAGCACTGGCCATCTATTGTGCTTCAAATGAGCCTCCAATTGGTATTTATTTCCGCAAATTATCCCCAAGCTATCGTTCTCCCGTCTTAATCTTTCAAAACCTCTAAACAACTTTTCAGTTACTGTAATTGGCCCAACGATATAACTTTTCATGGCTGTGCAAAAACCCCAGAACTCTTCTCCAACACTTTATATAGTTTAATTCTATACAATCTACCATGTCAACTAACTCTGGTCTTTGACATCTACATCAGCAGTATAACTAGCCATAATTGCATATTAATTGGTCTGGTATAGGGAAAAAACCTAAAATTATGAAACGTAAATTATAAACATTGAATCCAAATCAATGACGAGAATGCTTTGAAGAACCCCTTTTTAAATAGATCAATGCGAGATATCCACACAATAGAAACACTGTTATGATCAAATTGATGATGAAAACGTTGGAATAACATTGCTTTCCCTTCAAACATAGACGAACAAGATTCCCACTACCATCATCCACATACTGACTATGAGAGTCGTAATCCCTACCAAAGTAGTCACTTAAAAGCAGAAACACCGTGATAGGTCCAGTACCTAGTAGTGACCAGGTAGTTGCAAAGTGTTTGGATCCAAAGGTATCAGCCACAATAGCTGGCATTGCTCCGTAAACAGAACCGTAACTGAGCCCGTTCAAAAATGAGGTAAGAGAAAGAGAGTTGATGTCGTTTAAAAGCAACAATGTAGTCTGTCCTAGCATCAGGATGAGCAATGAAAACACAACAACCCAGACTCTTTGTAGTTTGAAATGTCTGTGAATCAGGTCACTTGCAGGTCCTGAAATTAGTCGTCCAAGGAAGTTTGCAAACGATATAATAGAGACCTGTAATGCTTGATAAGATGATGATAGATCCTCATCTGGCTTGTCGGAGTCATTGGAATTTCCTGATCCCAATAAAAACGCTAGAGCTAGAAATGATGGATTTAGATTCTGGTTGTTCAATTGAGCCTTCACAATAAAACCGACACAGAAAATATAAAGTTGACCCACACTGCAATAGAAAGCATTTAGAAGGTAGAAAGCCAGATATGTCTTATTTTTTAGTAATGATTTGATATGTGTCTTTGGAGAATATGGTTTTCTGGATTTTGCCTTCTTTTTCTTGCTTAATTCAACCATTTGATTCTCAGTGAAAGGAAAAGTTGGTGCAACTGTTGAGGTGTTATTCAGATCTGGTGATTGCTTCAGTGTATCATTTTGATCGCCAACAATGTCTGATGATGTTATAACATGCCCTTGAAGAGGGGATGACCCTAGAGAATTGTAACTGTTAATTAATGTTTCATTATTTGGGGTATTCAATGCTGTTTCTTCGTCCACTATGGCATCTTCTTTGAACGATCTTTTGGTATAACTCCCAAAATAAGGACCAGCTCTAGGAGAGTTGCTCAATGAAGATGCTTTTCTATAGGAATTAGCTCTTGCCATTGATTGTCTAGTTCTGAACTCGAGGGGCGATGACGATAACATGGCAGAAAGCTGACTTGAAGATTTCGAGTTAGGCAAAAGGGAAGATCCCACAGGAGAATAATTATTGATCTTGTTTCCGCCAGAGGAGACGGACCCTGTATAATTAATTGCTATTGGATTATTAGTTACTCCTGACATAGTTGAGGGAGAGGATGAGGCAGAAAATGTGGACACTTCCGATGTCGTTGAGAAGAGTGAAGAGACAGAGTCATTTCTCACTAGATTAAGTTGCGCAAATGAACCTCGGTGGCCCTTGAGTAAATAAGAAATACCAGCTGACTCTTCATCCTCTGTGGAGGCATGTGAAGAATGTGGGCCATGATCGTCGTCATGTTCATCTTCATAGATCCCGACAAAAAAGAAGCCGAGTCCTATAACGATTCCTGAGAAAAGTGATATGAACTTGAGCAACCCTAAAGTATTTCCAGCAAAGAATGCCGTGGATATCGATGCGTAGAACAATGCTGCAAGACCGTAGGCAGAAACAGGAATAGCGTTGGCAGCACCTCTGTGTCTAGGAAAATTGAGAGTTGCAATTTTTAGGGTTGAGAAGTATGGCAACACTGAACCGAAACCAACATTGATCATGGCAAAAACCAGATAGGAAAAATGGTGTAATTTGTATTTGTAGTTCAAATACAGAATGAAGAATCCGCTGAACTCCAGGACAGCACCCAGAAGAACAGCGTAATTAGGTCCAAAATGATCAATGAATAACCCAGCTCCCAGTCCTCCAATTGAGGACCCTATGTTAGTGGAAAAGGATAGAAATGAAGCATTTGTAGCACTGAACCCGCATCTTGACATAACCTGCGGAGAATAGATTCCAAACAGATACGGTGTTCCTGAAGCCAGAGCAATTAAGGCCGAAGATATAAGGGCCACTAATTTCCTGTTTTTGTTATTATTTGGCGACAATGCCACCAACGAAGTAGCAGAAGCCATTTGGTTGAAAAGAGGGTATGAGCCAGTTGACAAACAGAGGTCCCAGGAGAATTTCTAGGAGCAAGTGGGGAGATGATAAAGCTATCTATAGGAGAATTTTGTTCATCAACTGTATTCTGATGTTGACTGTGATGGATTTGGATTGTTTTTTTGAATGAAGAGAGGATTTTTATTTAGCCAGACTTGATTGATACAAGGCGATACAAAACACCCTTGATAGAGGTGTTGATAGCAATTTGGGAGTTTCTATTTGAAACGGTGTCTGATAGAAGTTGTTAGTTTTTAGGAATTAGCAATGATGAATGAATGTATTTAGTAATGGTTTTAGAGCAAATGCGGATCGAGTTCCTTAAGTATGTGTCAATTAGTGTTTTTGTTTGATCTGATTGACACATATAATATCAAAAGAAGGAACCTGCTCGGGAGCGGGGCATGTCCGATCGGATGGCGGTGAGACGCATTCTGCATTTTTTTTCGCCAGGAAAAAAAAAATAATTCCGTCGATCGACGCGGAACGCTTTATCGTGTACGTTTTGGCAAGGTTAACTCAACTGGGGTTCTAGTTAACTAGTTTGTTTCAGTTGATCTGAGTGTTTCATTAGTGAAAGGCAACAAAAAGTTCAAAATAAATCAAGAAATGGCAAAAAGAACACTTCACGACTCGGATGAGGATGAGGAGTACCGTGATGGAGACGAGGACTATGAGGAAACATCTCGTCAAAAACGAAGAAAGACAGGCCGTTCGACACGAGGATCAACGGCTGAGACCAGTGACGGATATGAGGATGAGGACGACAACGACAACGAAGGCAGCGCAAGTGATGGAGATGAATATGAAGAGTACGATGAAGACCAAAGAAGACAAAATATGCGGTCTGCTAAGATGACCATCAAACAACAACGGACAGAAAAGCTAACCAAGTCTTTTATCCGGACTCTTTTGGGCCTGGAAAACAGATACCAGGTACTAACTAAGGGGTTTGTGGCCAAGGTGATGGAATCAGAAGGAGAAAAGGGACACGGGATTCAGTTCAAGAAGGAATTATTGCCCAAAATCAGAGAACAACTCAATCAGGTCTTTGGTCTCGATCTCGTGGAGCTACCCCCAAAGAACATGGTGGATCCATCCAATTCGAACGTGTCGGGAACAACAGATTCCCAGAATACACATCCAGCAAAAACATCCTCATCAGAAGATTACATACTGGTCAACATTCTTCCTGGATATCTCAAGGACGAAATATATCGGTTTTTCAAGAAATACACCAGAGAAATAAACTCCATATCAGACATCAAGGAATCTTCATCGATTTCGTCATCGGCTCTCAAGACAGGTGCTAATCTGCCCAAACCAGCTACTGATCTAGTTCAACAGGGATTCAAGATTCTAATCCTCTCAATCGTTCTGATGAATGACAACAATATAAGCAAACAGGACCTCCTTTCTATCCTGAAAACCAAATTCCAGATGACTTTCAAGGACTCCAAACAGATCTCCATCCTCAATAATTTATCTGTTCCCGAATATCTACAGCTACTGGTCAAACAGGAGTATCTCAATCAATTGGATGTTTCCCAATCAAATCAAAGCAAAAATAAAACTCAACCTTGGAGAAGATCAGCTACAACAGGAAGAACTACCGACGATAACCTGCTCATATTATCAATAGGAAGAAGAACTTTGGTAGAGTTGGACCGCGACTCCTTTATCGATTTCCTCAAGAAAGTATATCCTAATTGGAGTGAAGAACTGGAAAAAAGTGCTCTTTATACTCTGAATAACGTATGGGCGTCCCTACCCAAAGAGTCCTCTACATCTGAAGTCACAGCTTAGTGTGTTCATTCAAAATACATGGCCCACATAAACCACAGAGTCGTCTTCACGATGTAAATTCATATCATTTACTATACACATATATGAAACGAAATCGAAATCACACACTTAGCCACTAATGAAGAGCTTCACCAGTAAGCGTAATTAATAGGCTCGTTAAGTGGCAAGGTAAACGCTTGTCTAGCTAAAAAAATAAACAAAATGCAATAATGTTAGTCAAATACCAAGAGTAGAAAGCATAACAAATAATACGTCTAGTAGCAGGTTCATAAAACTAATTCATCTCGTCCCCAAACATATTATTCAAAGCCTTCTCGGTAAGAGGGTCGTCCATGACATCTTCGTCTGCACCCTTTTTGCTTCTTCTTTGTTGAGCACTCTCGACTAGTTTCTTTCTATCTCTCAATTTTTGCTCGTCATCTCCTCCAGGGGCACCATCAACGTTCTTGCTGGCAGTCTGGATTAGCTGTAAAAAGCAATTTCTTCTTTCTCTTAATTTTTTACAATTCATCAAAATAACTTCAAATTGGCCAAGGTCCTTGTTGGAAACGTTTAGAATCCTTTGTAAAA
This sequence comes from Ogataea krabiensis, assembly GCA_030582815.1. NCBI lineage: Eukaryota > Fungi > Ascomycota > Pichiomycetes > Pichiales > Pichiaceae > Ogataea > Ogataea krabiensis. The sequence goes on from JAJMHB010000020.1 coordinate 14,729, forward strand.
TCACAGCAGGATATGAAGACTTGTATCTCAATCCCATGTACAAAATTGTCAATGTATAAGCAGCCTCAGGGTGAGCATCAGCATAAAATTTATCTGTGAGGACATTCAGTAATGTTTGAATCACATTCTCAGATAAAAACTTGTCAATCTGTTCGTCATTCAAAACAATCAAATCTTGGATCATATGTTTCACTATCAAAATTGCATTGAATGAACATCTGGTATCTTTGAAATTAATAATATGACAAAGCAAGTTCAGTAATGGAGCTAAAACATTCAAATTGCTGAAGATCAACTGACGTGTTTTTATCTGTCTTTCATTCAAGTTGGCTGGAGCCTGTTGACCAATAAGATCTATCAACATTCGATCAATAACAGCAGTCAGTTGTCGTAGCATATGTTCCTCCATCATCTCCTCACTAAGCTGTTCATCACTCTCGTTCCCTTCCAATTGCAATCCCTTTTGGTAGACAAGTGCCCATTTTGTCAAAAGTAGTTCATCAACAGTGTTGAACACTTGAGGAAGCAGTTGAACCATGAATGGATCAAGTTGAGAAACTGGGCAGTTCTTGATAACGTTTCTTATCACTAAGTTGATCATGTGTCTCCATGAGTGCAGCGTTATACCCACAGATTCTCCCGTTAGAGCCTTCCAGAGTAAATTTGCACAATCAGGAATTTCATACAATGTTTCTTCCAATTCTGAAATGGAACTAATTGTCAAATAAGCATACTCTCTTGTATATCTGACTATATGACCAACACTGTCAGCAAAATCACGTAGTGTATGCATTGCCTTGACACTCTCATCCATGAATGACTCTTTTGATTGGATCGACACACCTTGTTGCCAGAATCTCTCCATACAACTATATTTCACAAATGACTGCACTTCAGAAGGAAGCCCATCCCAGTTTGCAGGATTGTGATATGCCTGTATCTGATAAATAAGTTGCAGAATGTGGGGAAGAATTGGTTTGATCCTAGGTTTCCATAACTTGAGTAGATCTTGATAAGTCTCAGAATGGTGATCTAGTTTTTCAATACTGTACTGGACAAAAATTCTGGTAGCTCTGATTGGAAACACCGATGACCAGTGGTCTTTCAGCTCTTTCTTCAGTTCTCTTCCTCTTTCATCCATTTCAGCTTGCAGTAAGTCTGTGCTTGCCGAAATACCTCTTGATTGGAAATATTCTGCTATCTTGACTATTCCCAATCTCTCCATGAACCAATGGAGCTCCAAAAGTCCTTTTTCGGTGGCTGGATCTGACCATGCAACCAGCTCAGGATCCACAATGTTGCTGAAACGTTCAGCTTTGTTCTCAATCGATGACCTTTGAGACACGACTAGTAAAAATGACTTGAATGCAACAGCCTCGTGATCACTCAACTTTTTAGAACTCAATATCGAAGCAATGACAGCCTCTAGCTCCGAAAGAATATCTTTGAGTGATTCAGGCATTAAATATGCAAGCCTGTTGAGTTCTGTTCCACCACTAGTTCTCAAATCTCTGATTAACTCTCTCTCATCATCAGTTGCATCTGCAGGGTATTCAAAAGTGCAAGATTCCATCACCTTTTCTAATACTTTGAACATAGTACCAGAAACATCCTTCAGCAATGGGGTAAACTGAACAAGAGTCTGAATTTGTTTTCTCAAAAGCATTGGATCATTGATTCTTAAACTGAGTAACATTTTACAAAGCTCATCCACTTGCTGTATCAAAAACGTTTTTGTAGTTTCCATGTTTTCTTCCTGACACCAAATCAGCCACCTAGAAATACCTCTAACACAGGCTTCAATTACAACAAACTGAGAATATCCGTAAATAAATGGTTCGGAGTTCTTTCCTTTATAAACAAGCTTGGAATCGTTCAAAGATTTTGATCCCAATTCAGAGGAATAGAACTTATTCAACCTGTTTGCTAACCATTGTAAACCGCCTTTTGGCTGTTTGCAAATAATAATTCTCACAATGTCGTCGTTCAGCTTTTTGTAGTTGCTCAGAAAGGTGGAGGCTTCAGGCTGACTCTCGAAATCAATCTCCAAGAATTTTCTAGCGACAATTTCCTCGTCACAATCCGAGTAGTTGATAAGTCTATTAGCTGTTGTTTCCAAGAGGGATGGCAACACCTCTTCGAACTCTGGCATATCGCTTAACTCATCAATTCTCAACATAGAACACCAAAATTGTAAAGATAGTCCGGATATTACCAAAGATTCATGTTTTGTTGTTTCAAGAACTAGTTTGAAATAGTTTGATATATCAGCTGTTGGAGGAAGTTTGAATTTACTTGAGGTCTCGGAGATCTGGAAATATTCACTCAACCCAACTATCATCTCAACCAGCTTCTTCATAAGTGTATATTTGGTTTCATCAATATCATCAGGATCGAGATCAATGCTCTTGAAAACTTTAAATAACATTGCTAGACCTTCTGTTTGGAAAATTGGACTTATCACCTCATTGAAATCTGCTTCATCTGAATATGATCTGGTAAACAAAACTTGTAGACTGTCAACGGTAAGTGTTTTGATCTTGACATCGTCGACTTTAAGTAGACTGCTCAATTTTGCGAGAATTCCTGCGTGTCTGAATCCAATTGGCAAGACCCAATATAAACTGGTTTTGAAAACTTGCAAGGTCTTTACCGTGAAGTTATAGAGGTCTCTGTATGTGGAATCGTTGGTTGCATTTGGATGACTCAACAGATATTCGATACTTTGGTCTAGCTGGCCGGCCCATCTGACCAGCCAGCCTTCACTAGAGGCAGCAAATATTCTGAGAGATTCGTTTGGTTCATATTTCAGTAACAAGATGGCCTCGGAGGTGACCACTTCGGGACATAAAGACGAAAGCACATTGTTACGCTGAGAGACAATTGGATCATCCAAGAGATAGACGTCTTCGAAAAGTGCTCTGAAAATTATTAAAGAAAGTTCTCTAGTGACGGCACTGTGTTCCCAGAGTTCAAGCAAATTAGAGTCCATAGAGGCCCAACTTTCGAGTTTTTCCTCTTCTGTATACACCCTGTCCTTGAAAGCTGTATCATCCTCTTGTTTTGACAGACATTGGCCCCAACATCTTTTGGCTATTTCGACCCAGAGAAAAGCCACTTTCTCCTTCATATAGTGAGGGTCGGAGCTAGTAACCTTTGTTGCCAATTCAATGACCCAGTTTCTAACAGCCACTTGTTTTTCGATGTCCCAGGATGAGAAATCTCTGGTGATTGCGTTGAGCAGAAGATTGAGCCCATAATGTCGGACAATGAAATCGTACTTATTATCTGGCAACGCCAACAAGTAACCCCAGAACGGCGACTCGGGTATCTCTTTTATTGTCTCTAGAAAATCCTGTGCTTTGTGTCTATCGTCATTTGTTGACCGTGGGTTGTAGATCACCTCCAATGACCCTACGATCTGTTCAATTCCCTTTGAATCCATGTTGTCACCACCGTTGATCTATCAATAACGCGCAAACAATTGTGCAACTGTATATACACTTTATGTGACGTATCTATTCCTTGTTTGTTCCAGTTGCGGTCCTCCTGTTTGATTGTTATGTTTTATGTCTTTATTCAATGCCCTATTTTCCCTCAAGTGTCCTACTAATTTCAATTCGGCCCTGTGTTCACGAATAAGACCTCTTTATTAGAGATGGCATATTATATTTTTGTACATGTCTTTCAAAAAAACTTCGCTAAAATCGAACGGATGGATGATGGGCATCAACATACGGGGGGCGACTTGGTGGCATGCGTGCGTGCTTGCCTGCGCGGCGCGGGACCTGGTGCTGAAACTGCACCAAAAAAATTTATAAAATGCTCTTGTTTCTCCAACATATTATTCCTTCCATCAAGGCAGGGTTTTGGAATCTTTTGGATTCTTTAGACTGATATCAAGCAAAAATCTAACAGTGGACCATCATATTTGAGAGATCCGATCACATCTGCTCATGTTGAGAACATCGTTGACCCTCTATGGCCGTCCAACAATAGCAACAGCAGCATCGTTGTGCCGCATTGGCCCATCTGTTCTAGCCAGATCCCGAACATCTTCATCTGTTACTCCAGCATTCAAGTTCAAGTCCCGTAAAATAAAGACACCCGAACAAATCAAGGCAGAAGAGGAACAAAAGAAGTATGAGGAGGCTGTCAACTCAGGGTCCTGGATCCGAAAGTTCGGTGCAATCACCAGCTCCTTTGAGTTCAATAGAAAGGCCACTAAGTACTATTTAGTTTTGTATGCAATTTTTATCGGCTACGGTATCCATTATTTCCAGAAATTGTATCTTAGAGACCTCGAGAAGAAGGAGCTTCTCGACAAACGGGACACAGAAGGTAATCTGTCGGAGTGGGAAAAACTCCGCATTAGAGAGCTGTCTGGAGACCTGATCAGAACCTCCGACATGGAGAGACTCAAGGCATATCACAAGTTGAGAGAGCAATATCTTAAGGAACACAAGGATGCAGATGGTTCAACTGACAAGGCTGCCAAGGAATTCAATCCAAGTCCCGAGGATATCGAACCATTGATTGATAGAACGGCAGAGAACTCGATTCTTCCTCCTAAAGATCTTACAGGCTTCTATGACGATATTGCAGAGAAATACGACAGCGAGATCTCGTCCGAAGAGTTCTTTTCATTCATGGGTAGCAAAAGAAGATGGGTGATGAGACATTGCAAGGGGGATGTTCTGGAGGTTGCATCCGGAACAGGAAGAAACATAGCGTATATGGATCCTACAAAACTGAACTCATACACTTTCCTTGACACTTCATCCAAAATGATGGAGGTGACATACTCCAAGTTCAACAAACAATGGCCTAACTTTAAGAAAGTGAAGTTTGTAGTTGGAAAAGCTGAGGATCTGCTTAAGTTGACCGGAAGCTCCAAGGTGAAATATGACACTATTATCGAGACGTTTGGACTCTGTTCTCATCAGGATCCAGTCAAGGCATTGGAGAATATGAAGAGTCTATTGAAACCAGGAGGAAGAATTGTTCTTTTGGAGCACGGAAGAGGTTCCTTCGACTTTATAAACACACGTCTGGACTCCAGAGCAGAGAAACATTCGAAGAGCTGGGGTTGTCGTTGGAACTTGGATATTGGAGAACTTGTTGACCGTTCGGGTCTAGAGATCACTGAGGAGAAAAGATCACATTTTGGAACCACATGGTGCATTGTTGCAAAGAGACCAGGAGACGTGATAGACATCGAGGAACTGGGCTTCTTTGACAAATATTTCACTACTAGAAAGACCAATTTCGACTCTTCTGCAATTCCTCAGAACCCATCAACTACTTCTGATTAATCGTCCTACTGTAGATAGTCATACGGTTTGTTTCTCGTCTATATAATCTTATATAACTGTACATAGATGGATGAATCTTTAACCACCGTGATAAAAATATTGCGCGGCTGCGGCTCTTCTGGTCCATATAGCACTGAAAAACCATCTGGCCTAAACGTTTTTTTCTTTTGCAAGGAACGATCAGTTCTTCTTCTCTTTTATATGGTCTGTCATTCCAGTATTTCTGAAGCCTTTTATTTGTCGTTGCTCACAATTCCTATATTCCAATAAATAACAATGAGTGTGGGCTCCAGAAAACAGAAGAAAAGTGTCACCTTTTCCAAAAAGGAGTCATCCCCCTCTCCATCCAAAAGCCCTGAGCCAGGATCTAACGCTGTTGGGGCATCCGGTGAACTCTCACCAGAGTCTGAATCCGAAACTACAATTTTCGAAGCAGAGGAGTCAGATACAGAATTGAATGAGGCCATTGAAACAGAATTGCCTACCTTCAAACCATCTCTGTTGCTTATCCCATACCATTCCCTATTGTTGCTGGTCGCTCTCTTCGAGCAGTTCAACGTAACCACTAGCATCACTCAGGCTTTGCAGAAATCATTTTACAGTCTACTGGTGCTCCAGTCCATCTACGGAATTATAGTTCTTCAATTGACAAAAAAACCAAAGAAATCAAAGAAGGCCACCAAATCCCTCGAGCCTAACTCAGGAGATTTCCTCTACGTTTCTGCTGCCCTGGTCCTCTCAGTGGCAGGATCCATACCAATCTATGTGATCTTACTACTATTTGGTGCTCCAATTGGATCCCTTACCGCAAAAACCTTCTACCTTTCATGTCACGTCTCCTTGCTCGCAACATTCCCTCTGCTAGTGGCTTACAAATTCACTGATCCTTCAGCACGTACAACCTGGACCAAGCTGCTTACATTCCAGGTAGGTAAATTTTGGAAAAATGAAATCTATATGATCACACTGGGTACTATCATTGGCTGCTGGCTAGGTGTCACCCCAATACCTCTCGACTGGGATCGTGACTGGCAACAATGGCCTATCACCCTCCTATCTGGTGCATATCTTGGCTCTTTTGTTGGAGGTTTAGCTGGATACCTTGGTGGGCGTTTTCTTTAACCATTAACCATTAACCATTAACCATGTATGTTTTTACAGTCCACAATGATTAATTTAGCCAATCAAACCCAACTATATATATTTTATTCCGTTAGATTAATTGCCCCTCTTGCCATTTTTTTGTAGATAGTTGGTTTATAGACATTTTTGAACCCCCAAACACCAGTCTGACTGATTTTCATGAAGGAATACATAAAATAAACTGTTAAATACAAGATAATAGCTCGATGAGAAGGTCTAAAACTATGCACGTGATTCATTCCACATGATCATTGATGTATTGACTTTTTTTTTCTCTTTCGTCCTGTTTATATATATAAATCGTGAGTATAAAAACCGAACTTGATGTCCCTCTCTTTCTGAATGTTATGTCTTCAAACAAAGCCTTTCAATTAACAGATACACTTTGGCAGACACGTTATGTTGTCCTTTGGGAATTCCAGTAATGGAGGGTTGGGAAATTCTGCAACAGGCCAGCAGAAACAGACCGTTCTTCAACCACAAGAACCTCAACAGCAGGGACAACAGCAGGAGCCGGAGTCAAGGTTCTCCAAGTACATTTTGAAGAGTGAACCACACCACAATGACTCCAGTTGGCTCAATAGTGGATATGCATTGGTTGGGAAGAATGGTAATCCAGTCTGGAATGGGCAATCTTCTGTGCGAGTGAAAAAGAGAACCATTCCTTCTAACCTTGTGAAACGAGTTGGCAAATCATCGAACTCAAATTCGGAGGATATAGACACCACAAATCCTCCTGCATTGCCATTTTCAACTAGTACACAGAGAAAGAGAACAGAGGGTCTTTCATCATCGCCGAACGAGGATTCTTTTATGCTTTCAAACGAGTATCAAGATATCCCTCCTAAGAGATCATTGTTTGATTACAACACTCTCAACGACGATGAGTCGAGTAACAATCTATTGATTAACAGCCCTAATTTTGTGAAATTTGAGAATCATCCTATGGAATTCAAAAATGTATTCAACAGACTCCAGAGAAACAAGTTTGATGCCGCTGTTTCTAATGCAGGTAATCTAAATCTGCCGTTTGATATTTCGAATCAGACAGTTGCTCCAACGGAAACATTGGACGGATTCAAAAAAGATGAACAAGAAGTTGGAGTGCCGCAACAAGAAGTGGCTGTTATAGTTTTCGGTTATGATGATTCTAATTTCCCTTATATACTACAGCAATTTTCCAAGTTTGGAACTATACTTGAGGATTTCAATATTGACTTTGGATCGGGATCTCTTTCATCATTGGACATTTCTCGATTCCAACAGGAACAGAAACTTGATAATGGCTCATATTCGATCAAGAATGCCTCCAGAAAGAACTATCCTATCTTCTTAGGTCCCAAATGGGTGAAATTGACCTACGACAACTCATATTCAGCTGTCAGGGCAATCAGGGAGACAGGAACTACTGATTTGCATGGAAATGTAATTGGTGTTGTTCCATATAGTAGAAAATACCTTGAGAAGCTGCTTGGATTCAAGATTCAGGACTCTCAAGATGTGGCATGTTCCGTTCCCCTTTTAAAACTTGTCAGGAACGACCAACTTCCAAGCAATGATATGGCTGCGTTGTTTGGTGATAATGATGGTAATAATGAAGAGGATTCTGCAACTGGTAGATTTAGACTGAAAGATGGATCAAGTCTTATTAATGCCCCTAAGAACAGCAAGAAAAAAGAAGGAGCTGGGTTCATTGACAAATCTATGAAGTTTGTGTTTGGAAAGGGCGAATTGTAGATTTTATCCCATGAATGTTTGGCATAAGTATTTTAATTTCTGTATTGTATCTGAATATAAATTATTATCTTAATTCTTTATCTTGGTGTTATCTGATAGATCTCGATCTGGAAAAATAATTTTATCTTAGATTTTCATTATTTGAAAGGAACCTATTCGGAAATAGGATTGTTATTCTTCTCTTCTACTTTTTTGACAATATTCTTCAGATTTACTGACAGCAACGCGACTATATATCATCATATAGCAACAAGAATGGACTTTGAGGACTATGAAAGAAAATTGGAGTCCATACAAAGGAAATCAAATCTGCTATTCTTCAATTATGCCTTCTCGAGAACAGAGCGTTCTGAGACCTTGTCTCTAATCAAACAGTTCAACAACATTCTGCCGATGGTTGAAAGGTTGGAAAGCAGTGAATCCAGACGAGTCAAATCTTTTGGTAGTAAGCTTCTGGATTTTTATGACCATATAAAGAAAAATGATACCAGTTATTTCTCTATCGATGACAAAATAGCCTGGACTGTTTCCCGATTCAACGGTGAGACCTTTTTTCCGGTAGATAACACAATCGGGGTCTTTGTTGGACCCAGAGATACCCATTATACTGATTTTGATGAGAAATGTACTTCTGTTCAAGTGGAAACCGAAACCATTGACGGACTTGCTGATTTATACCAAGAATCGCTGTCGAATTGTTCTTTTGTTTCTTCAATTCTTTCGATACAAAATCACGACCCAAACTGTTTGAAGGATATTATCAGAACTAACCAGAAACATGATAAGTTTGCAGTACTTCTTAATGTTAACGGTTGCACCAGAGCTGTTGTGGTGGATAACCAATTGCCAAAAAATACGGAATATTACATCAAATCATCGACAAATCCTCGTCTGTTTTGGCCAGCCATCATAGAAAAAGCCTATTTCAAATTACACAACGTTACTAATTTTGATAAATTTACAGGATCGAACTTCTCTACTGATACATTCATCTTGACAGGGTTTGTGCCAGAATACAAAATGATAGACCAACTCAGCATCCAGGACATAGAGGAACTATACGCAGATTACTCTAAAGGGAAAGTCATACTAGGATTAGGAACAGGAGATCTCACAAGAGACGAATGTCTGGCATACAATCTTACTCCGCATCACGATTATTCAATTTTGAGTATGCAGAGGGATCCTGATGCTCAGCTAGGTTTCCGATTCATTGTGAAAAGCCCTTGGAACTCCCCTAAATCGGAGGACAGACTGTTGAACATCGTGGATCTCTACCCTTTCAATGTCCTATATTTGAACTGGAAACTTGATAACAAGGAATACAAGTTTAATGTGGTGAAAAACCTATTCATTTCTAAAAAGTCGGATTTTGGGAATCAAGAGCTCTTTGATCAGTCCCAGTTTTCGATCTGCAACGCTAACGAAGATAACGAAGTATTTGTTTTAATGGAGCGACATCTCGGGTCTGAACTACCTGATGGTGCTAGTTTAACAATGGATTGGTTTGATACTATGAACGGAGAAAAAGTGTGGTCAAAGGAATTCAATCGCCGGTTCCTACGCTCTCCAGTTAACGATTCCAGATTCTCAATCTCAAAATTGAATTTATCGCCCAACCAGAAACTTACTGAGGTCATCAACCTCAGACTGGGAGATCAACCTCTGGAAGGTACGATTTTTGTGTCTCTGTATTTTATTGCAAGAGGTGAACTGAAAATTTCAAAGGCATTAGACGAATTCAAATTTACAAGAGAACTGAACGATAGTTGGTCTCCTATGAATGCAGGGGGAAGTTGGTCGCATTCCAGCTTTATTACTAATCCTCAGGTTGAATTATTTATTCCCTCCTCAACCGTTTCTGAAGTTCCGATTACCATTGGTCTCTTTGGCAGCAAAACATCTAATCTCAACTTCCTCGTCTCTGAAAATGCAGGAAAGTTCAAGTTTTTGAGCGATTTCAATTCCAAATCCTTGGTTGCTGGACAGGATATGGTCTACGATTCAGGTTGTCAGATAAAAAAACTAACTCTGGAAACTAACAAGAAATACAATATAATAACATCGATGTACTCTCCTGGAACATACGGAAAATTCAAGATGGTGATTAATTGTCCAAACGATTTTACTATTAACAAGATATCCACTTCTTTAGGTTTATTCAACACGTCTGTGGATTATGTATTTAGCTCAGAACAAAAACGATACACCTTGTTATTCAGGCTTCAAAGGGCCTCCAAAGTGAACATCAGAGTTGTTTCTTCCAAAGCGGTGGAAATGGCTGTTAGCCTAATTGCACTGGAATCAGGCTCTATTCTGAAGTCCTCGGGCGATTTCAAGAGCTATTTATACGGGCTTTTTCTTTCAGTACCAGAACTTCCTGCTGGAGAATATGAACTTGCTGTTGACAAGTATGAAGGGCTTGAAGATAAGAATTGCTCAGTTTCAATTGGGTCTACTAATCAAGTGGAAGTGGTATCTTAGTAAAAAAATTGCGGCTGTGCTACTTGATCTGAGACATTTGGTGCGATAAGTGAAAATAATTGTACATAATATCTGAAACATCGAGACACTAGATTAATAATAAGGTTATGAGACATTGTGGGGAGCAATTGGGGCTGGAAAAATACGGACACACAAAGAAGTACATGTGTATTAAGATTGGCTGATCACCGCTTCTTTGACTCTAATCAATAAAATGTCAAAAGAAATAGAAAAATTGAAATATTTATCGGCAATCTTAGGCCAAACCACTTTAAGAGAAGACAGTACTCTGAACTTCGATTCCTTATTGAGCATGGTGGAACAAAGTGTGAAATATGAAAATTTGTATGATAATGAGCCCTTTACAAAAACAATAGAGGACCAGGTATCAGTAGAACTTGCTGTCCAAGAGATCTACGACAATGTTTTAGAACAGGGATCGAACAATTTTCCAAAGCTTCGAAGAAGACATCATCTGCAGTATGTGAATCTGTTCCTAGAGAAGCCACTTCCTTATTCTCTTACAGTATTAGATGCCTCCCATGCTTGGATTGCATATTGGCTGCTCAACTCTAAAATCCTGCTTGGAGAGTCTGTTTCTGAGGAGCTCAGCAAGCAAGTAGGCGAGATTATTCTTTCTTATATGGATCAGAGCACTGGAGCATTGGGAGGTGGAGAAGGACAGATATCACATTTAGCCCCTACGTATGCCGGATTTCTGGCTTTGGCATTATCGAAGAACACAGAAACATTGAGAAAGTTGGATCGAAAAAAGATTTACAAATGGCTTACGGAGTTGAAACAGAAGGACGGATCGTTCGTGATGCATAAAGGGGGTGAGAAAGATACCAGAGCGGTGTATTGTGCTCTTTGTATTGCATCTCTTCTAAACATTATTGACGATAAACTTGTTGAGGGTACAAAGGAATGGCTGAGATCGTGTCAAACGTTTGAGGGAGGGTTCGGAGGTTCCCCTTTTGATGAGGCTCATGGAGGATATACGTTCTGTGCTGTTGCTGCTCTCTGCATTCTGGGATCCCCCCTTGATCTTGGAAATGTTATAGATCTTGACCTGTTGGTAGACTGGACTCTGAAGAGACAGCATTCTCTGGAAGGAGGTCTTTCGGGAAGAACTAACAAGTTAGTAGATGGTTGCTACAGCCATTGGGTTGGAGGTTTATCTCCTTTGTTAGAGGTGGCTACAGGAACCCCTAATTTGATTAACAGGATGGGTCTTCAAAACTACATTCTTTGCTGTTGCCAGGATCGCCCATGTGGACTGAGAGATAAGCCTGGTAAAAAGGCTGATTTTTACCACACTAATTATGTTCTTTGCGGGCTAAGCATGTGTCAAAACTATCAGACCTATGAAACTAACACCACTGCTGTTTCTGGTTCTTATCCGTATGCCTATCTGTTCAAACCTGTGAAGATCACAGATGGGTCTGTAGTTGACAATCTGGAGGCCAACATGTTACACCCATTGGATCCAATTTTTGGCTTACCTCATGGGTTCGCCCAGTTTACTCATGACTTTTTTAATTGACCTGTGTATACAAATTGTTTTAAGTTAAGTATCGAACTTGAACGGAACTTTTATGATAGAAACCTGTTGTAGTTTTATAATTTGCGACAATTCCTGTGTCGTGGAAAATTTTTCAGCCAAATTCCTTTCGTTTTTTTTAAGCTGAGGATGTTTTCCAGCGAGATAACACAGTTCAATCTAATTTTTGATGGAAAACTTATTGATGGAAGACTGTTTTGGAGGGTTTTAAGAATAACGGAGTCTTTAATCATCAAACGAATCTGAGATATTGTCTGCTGTTAGTTGGTAACGATAGACGTTGGTGGCGTTACAATATACATACAAGATGGGAAGGTTAGAACAGAAAGAGGTAAGTTTAAATCGTATCGGGATATTTCAATGAATCAACTGAATCAATGATCTGTTTTTTTTGCTTTTGGTGATGAAATTCATACTAACCGGTCTCAAATGAATACAGTTCTTGAAAAATGTTACAGATTTGCTTGCAAAAACACAGGGGAAATCTTCAATATATATAACACAGAAACGTTTGTCGTACGACAGCTCTCAAGGAGTTGAGCCTAAGTCATCAGATATCACAGACCTTCCAAAGGGATTGAGTACAACAATTGTCAATGCTGAACAGGACCTCAACTCTTATCCTGTTCTTATAAGAATAACAGACGGAAACAAAGACAAATCAAAAAGGATCAAGCTAAGCACGGTTGTGGATGCTGAACATATTGAGTCATTTTGGAACGATTACTCGAACGCCCTTAAGACAGGTCTTATTGGTCTCAAGAAAAAGGATAAGAAGAAAGATAAGAAGAAGAGCAAAAAAAGCAAACCTGAGAGTAAGGTTACAAAATAATAGAAAACTAGTATAATGTTGTATATGATTCTGATATGTCCTTTACTGATTCATCAATAACAATCTACATCGAAAATTAATTGTTCATATCATTATATAAGCAAGCTATATCTTTTAGTTATCAACCTCCACCACCAAATTACCGTTGGGATACACTAAGTTGCAATCTTGAATTTCCAAATCGTAATCGACGTCCACTAGTTCTCTTGGAAACACAGAAAACACTTTGAATTCATAGCTGTGCTCGTAGCCAATTGGTCTTTCCAAACTTCCTTTTTCATCAACGTCATTCAGCTGACAGCATTCGATATAAGCGTAGATTTCTTCTATGCTGCATCTCTTATCGAATTTCTGTTGGATTCTTTGACCACTAGGTAGTCTTATGGCAATTCTGGCTGTGGATCCTGCTTCTGTTGGAACAGGAGAAAGGGTTGACTTTCTCCATTTGAGCCATTTGAGTTTGAGTTCCTCTCTCTTTTTCTTTTCATTGGCTTCTTGGAGCTCACGCTCCTTGTTCAATTTCCTGAGTCTGTCTCTTCTCAAGGAATTCTCATATGCCTCGTCCTGTAGTCTTCTCATTTGACGTGCTTGTTCCTGTCTTTCATAATCTGCACGTAATGTTTGTAGCATCGGATTAAACTTAGAATAGCTTCTCTGCAGTTTGTTTATTATCTTGTGAACGTTATGTAAACCCTGCACTTTACAGACTAATGACAACACAGGGGATGACTGCTGTATTCCAGATGCGGTGGGTATTTCGTTGACTGTTAGACACAACAGACCAAGGAAAGGAAGTTTATTCACCTTGAATTGGTTTGCAACTTGAAATGATTCGCTCTCCTTCATATCACCTCCCCAAACCAGGAAGTTCTTTTCTTTAATGAAGTTCAGAAACTCATGATTTATGAGCACATCGGTGATGAACTGTTTCGTGTCTTCGTGGTCGTCAGTATGGATGTATAGAAGCAACCATCTTGCTTCCTTTTTAGCAAAATACAATGCATGTGAATAAGCACATTCGAGAAAATCGGGTCTCTCTATCTCAAGAAGATGGTTCTGTGTAACCAAATGTCCGTCTTCCCGATCCTGTAGGGGATCGCCGTTATTTTTGAGACGGTTTCCAATGAACTCGTCAAATGACATAATAAATCTTCTGGCAACATCGCCAGGATCATTCGATTTCTTCACAACTCTGTAATTATTAGGTTGAATCTTTGAAATGAGTGGAACCACCAATCCGAGAACCAACAGCATAACAAACCCGATCAGCTTATATATAGTGTAGATAGGAATAACCAGTATAACTACTATAGCATCAACAGAATATTTGCCTATCTTAGTGAACGCTTGATGGAGCTTGGATGGTTGTGGTACATTTGATTGCTGATCAAAAGGAAAAGCCCCTGGCATGTTGGGAACTCCATTGATTGGTATGTAGCTTTGCTCATTTCTGCCAAAGATTCTCCCCAGCTCATTGAAAACTGAAGACAGCCTTCTGCCTGAATTGAAACCGCCTTCTGTTTCTCCTGTTGGATTGGACATTGAACGTCTTCTTCTTCCAGCTTCTATCTGATTTGTTAAATTGTGATTAGCCTCCCGTGGATATAATTGGAAGTATTGTATGATGGCCAACTCCAGATTCCAGTTGGCTGATTCGAGCAATTGTATTTGATGTTGTTCGTCAAGAGTGCTCCCTGTGATTGCTTGAAATTGGTCTAATATCTCCTGCTGCTCTAATAGCATCACAATACTGTAATACTACACGCTTTTCCGAAGCTTCAACTATTATTAACCCGAAAACAAACAAAACTCCACTCCTCATGACTCCTTTACCATATCTTTCTACTTTTTGTTCCCCCATCAGAACCCCCTTCTCCAAAACTCTCAGAGGCTGTGCAGTCGCTAAATGGTGTACGGGTGTTTTACTGCTCCTGCCCTCATCTTCTCTCCCAGATCCTTTAATGGATGTTCTTATCGACACAAACAGACGTCTTCATATCCTCAGCAAATGTGAACACTGATAAGCTGTCACAAATATAGAGCTTTCAAAACGGTATAAAATGAACTGATCTAGTGATCAAAATTTGTCTCCTCTAATAATTTTTCAAAAGTTAGAACTTAGCAGATAAGGAATCATTTTCCTCCACATTCAAATCATGAACTTTCTTATTATAATACTCTGTTTAGCTATAGTTCTAAACCTGAATAAATCCTACATCTTTTTGACTACTATGAGACTTTAAAGAACAAAAATAAGGACCAGAAAATTTGAAGATAAGAAACACATTGAATCACCACAAAATTGAAATTGTTGTATCACGTGAAAAATATCACAGCTGTGAAGAAAGTAGCTTTATGAGAGTTGTACAGAACTGCTTGACTAAACATAGAAACTGGCCTTTATTGATGGTCTAATAAAACATAAATACTAAGAGTCCTTAGATAAAAGATAATACATAAAGTCAATTGAGAACGAAGATAATCAAAGCATAACAGATAAGGAAATATAAGGCTACAACAGAAACTTTGTATAAGGAAGGATTCAGTTCTTTTGAATACAAGCACAGATAGCTTTGAGAGCCATCATAGCAAACTTCTGTGTTTGAGGGTTGTTGAGTTGGTTCATGAAATTGTTGTTGTGTTGTTGTTGTTGATTGTGGTAGGTGTTGTTTTGATATTGATTTTGGTTGTATTGAGGCTGTTGTTGGTACTGAGGTTGGTTCTGGTACTGAGGTTGTTGGCCGTATGCCTGAGGAGGCTTTGTAGGAGGTCTGCCGTATTGCTGTCCTGAGCCATTAGCAGTCTCTGTGTATCCGTCATCATCATCAGGAATATGTTGATTTTCGTTCATTGCACCAATTCCGTTAGGGTTTATGTCAGACCAAGAGGCAGGGATTTTGGCACCTTGAAGTTCAATAATCAAAACTCCAGTATTCTTTTTGTTAATATAGTTTCTGATATTTGCTTCGTTACAAAGTTCTTCGATGGCTGGTTTCAACTTTGCAATTCCGTTTCTCGAGTGCTTTCCTTTTCCCACTATACATTCTAATCTAGGTTCTCCTCTGTTCACTGCATTGATAATTCTCTGTTTCAGGATGTACTCTGCCTCCTTGACATAAAGACCATGTAAATCTATATCATTATTGTCAGAGTCTTTGTTGTTCTCGAGAAAAACGTACTCGGCAGCTTGTCTATTATAGTTTTCACCCATACGTCCTTGGTCGGCTGCTTGTTGCGATAATTGTTTGGCAGCAGTATGATCACCTCTCTTGTACGCATCTTTGGATTGGCTGGTTAACTTCTGTTTTCTTTGGAAAGCCTCGTCTGCTAGACTTCTCAATTTCGAATACTCAGTATCGGTTGCATGGTTATAATCCCTATCTTCTATATTATTCTCCGCAAAGATGTTAGTCTATGAACAGTTATCGACCCAAAACCTTCAATATTCAACTCAACTTACGGGATAGAAATTCCCCTCTACTCAGAACTTGTGTAGCTCCACTCATTTAGGTCTCTATTTGTTATTCAAACCACTGAATCCCTATATACGTTGTATTATGGCACCGTATTGATATTTAGATAATTAATATTACCGATGTATTGGAGATTCCAAAATCAGCCCCCCCGTTTCATCGCGCACAGCCCTGAAAAGTGCTATAGAATTCACCTTTCTAACTCAATCGACAGTGCCCATAGGGGGTCACTAAAAGCAAATGAAGATTGAAATAATGAAGTTTCTTGAAATTTGACAGAATAGATTAAAAAACCAAGTTGAACGAAGTTGAATGACAAAATAACATTCATTCTACCTCTTCAGCTCCCAGCTATCTAGAGACTATCTGTTTCAGGTCTTGAGGCTGTGAAAATAGACCCTGATTATCTAAACCGAACAAAACGTTTCGAGGGTTGAAAACCCTATATATGTCACGTGTGTAACAGACACCTTAAACCCCAAACATAGAGAATTTCTGAGGAGAGTGAAAAAAAAAGTTTTCAAACCCTCCTCGCATGCCGTTGGTATTGGGCTGAGATAGTTAAAAGTAAATCTTTTGTTCTTAGTGAAGAGTAGTTTTACAGTTCTAAGTGAAAGGATCTATAAGACATAGCTAGAATAGATATCCAAAATGGTTACTCCGTATGTTTGTTAGCAAAGTGAACAAAGACTGGAATCAATAGTGTAGAAATATGGATGAAAACAGCAGTGTTTAAGAAACAAAAGGAGCTTTCTGAAAGACTCTTTGTGTGGGACAAATGAAATGTGTATATAGAACGAGGGTTCTATAAGATGACAGGAGTCTTTTTCCGTTGTTTTCAAAGAATGAGGATTGTTTGATACATTGGAAAATAACAGATATAATTGACTGTATCTTTTAACTAAGATTACAGTTTCATACATGATTCAAGTTACTCTGAACTATGTATGGTTTTGAGATCATTACAAGTGGGGCTTTTTAGAACAGTCCACTCGTACTCTTCTCTAATTGGAAAAGGTTGATTACGCTGTAGTCTCCTATTGCAAGTCATTTGCGATTAGAGATATAGCAAGACCTATTTTCACGCTATTGGCGTGGTATTGTTGCGTATCGATAGACGGAAGTCGACGATTGCAATTAAATGCATTCCAAGGGAAAATCTAGATATCGACAGAAGATTTCAATGGGCGAGATCCTTGAGACTCAAAAGTTTTACCTCACATTAGATGAACTCAGAAAAATAGTTTGTGTCTTAGATTATCTATGTTTTCCTCTGACGGCATTACTAGTCTTCGAATGATCATCTTTGATCAGTTCGAAGGATTCGGGAATGTTAATGGACTCTGGTTCCAGGTCTTATTATTCCTGTCTTATGACAGCAATACTAACTTATGTTGAATAATTTAGAGTCGCTAAGCCAGAATCGCAAATCAAGAAGTCTAAGCAAGCTTCCAAGAACGCCGAGCAGGTTGCTGCTGAAAGAAAGGCTAGAAAAATTGTATGTATACCTCCATCATTCCAAGGATCTGTCTAGTTGCTTTTATCTTTCTCGATAACTGATAGTTTAATTTTTGATCATGGTGATGAAAACCAAAATTTTTAACAGCTAGCTTCGGCAATGTTGCTTGTTAGTTAACCATCTTTCGGGACTGACTTTGTCACAATAAGCCAATCATATCATGAGAGAAAGATCAGCAGCTTGGATTGATAAAAAAATTATAACAAGTTTTTGATTACTAACCTGTATTCAAATATTATAGGCCAACAAGGAAAAGAGAGCTGCTATCTTCAAGAGAACTGAGGCTTACACCAAGGAGTACGCCGATGCTGAGAGAGCTTTAATCAAGGCTAAGAGAGATGCTAAGGCTTCTGGTTCATACTACGTTGATGCTGAAGCCAAGCTCATCTTTGTTGTCAGAATCAAGGGTATTAACAAGATTGCTCCAAAGCCAAGAAAGGTTTTACAACTTTTGAGATTGACCCAAATCAACGCTGGTGTCTTCGTGAAGGTCACCAAGGCTACCACTGAGTTGATCAAGTTGGTTGAGCCATACGTTGCTTACGGTTACCCATCTTTGTCTACCATCAGACAACTTGTTTACAAGAGAGGTTACGGTAAGGTCAACAAGCAAAGAATTGCTTTGTCTGACAATGCCATCATTGAGGCTTCCCTTGGTAAATACGGTATCGTTTCCATTGAGGATTTGATCCATGAGATCTACACTGTTGGTCCAAACTTCAAGCAAGCCAACAACTTCTTGTGGCCATTCAAGCTCTCTAACCCATCTGGTGGTTGGGGTGTTAGAAGAAAGTTCCAACACTTCATCCAAGGTGGTTCTACTGGTAACAGAGAACAATACATCAACGAGTTGATCAAGAAGATGAACTAAGCTCTGTTTCACTAATATATAATCTTAGTATGCTTTATACTTCAAAATGAAATAGAATTTTCATTCTTTTGGGACTACTTATTGCACATTTGCATCAAAAAACACAAAACTATCATTAAATATACATAATTAAAACTCTAAAACTGACATGTTATTAGAATACTCCAAATCCAGACACATACTCCTAGTTCTTCTTCGACACCCAATCGTTCAAACCATATCTATTTCTGGCCACTTCGATGGCATAAAATTGCAATCTGACAACGAATATAGTTCCCTGTTCATCATATTCACCAGAAGCATCGCTTCTCAAGAGAGTTCCAAAATTGAAATCATCGATTTTGTCTTCAAACTTCTTCATGTAATTTCTCCATCTTTCTTTACCTTTAGCTGTTTTCATTTCATCCTCTGACACCTTGGCAACATTTGCAGGGTCCTTGAACTCTGGGAAATCAATTAATAGTTCCTCAAAGATCTCATCATCGTATTTAGTTAGTTTCAACTTGGATCCTGGAATTGAATGTAGTAATTTCCAGTATGTTTCCATCTGTATTACAGCCTTCACTGCAAACTGTTTTTCGATGTCCTCTAGGTTCTCTGCCGTTTCTGCTGAAAATGCTGTCGACATTTTTGTATCTTTTTGCCTATTTCTATTAATATATGACCTATAAACTATCCAATTAGTCTTCTTTTTGTCGTCTTTCAAACAACAATTAATTCAAAGGTACACCCTTCTTAGCATCTAAACTTATATAGAGGTATAAAATTTTTCAGAATCTGGGAAAAAAATTATCAAAAGTCTGTCATATTCTAGAATGTGCCAGATAAACGGCTACACAGCCCGAGGGATTCATGATCCAGCGATAACAGAACGTTTTGATTTGCAAGATAACAACGGAAGAGAAAGGGAAGAGTTGAATATTCCAAAACGACCAGGCCTTAAGAAAGAAACAGAGATAGAGATCGACAATAAAAGTACAATCAAATTTGTTTGGGAGCTATTGGCAAACAGCTGGAAACCACTATGAATTGAAGGGAGAGAAAATCAAAACATTATCCTATATATTATGAAGTAGAACAGATAAAGTATATTAAAAAAGGGCGGTTGACAACCAAAACAGAATACAAATATGCAGGCTTAAAATCGAGATTTTGTATAAAATAAGATGAAACTGAACCAAGACTCAAATTATCTATAAAAGCTTCCATTGCAAAATCTAATCAAGATGGATCATTCTGATAAAGATTTAACCAACAGAAGCTCAGCAGACATCGAAAGCTTATCATCAGAAGTTATCACCAATCAAGATGAAATTTCTAGAAGCTGGTTTCTGAGGAAGGTGGACACGTTCAAACCAGCCTCTCCTAATCAGGCTGACGCTGTACCGCTTAAACACCAATTAGGATCATTTCAGATGCAAATGATTTCACTCGGAGGATCTATAGGTACAGGTCTTTTTTTGGGATCAGCTCAGTCTCTTAAAGATGGTGGAGCAGGTGGTATACTTATTTGCTATTCTCTAGTTTCAATTATGATATATTGCATGGTGCAAACATTAGCAGAGTTGGCGTGTGTGTTTCCAGTTACAGGTGCTTTTTCATATTATTCAACAACATTCATCGATACTAGCTGGGGATTCGCTGTCAGTTGGAATTATGCAATGCAATGGATAGTGTTGCTACCTCTAGAGCTCAGTGCAGCCTCTATCACATTTAAGTTCTGGGACGGATTTCCAATTGGAGATGGCTTCCTGATCACTGCGTTCTTCCTGATGATGATAATTATCAACATGTTGCCTGTCAAGATATATGGCCATACCGAAGTTTTCTTCTCCGTTACCAAAATAATTGCAATTATTGGGTTCCTTATAACTGGTTTCATCATCCTGTTATGGGGTACAAATAACAGACAACCTGTTCTAGATCGCTATTGGAAAGATCCTGGGCCATTTCCACCAGCAGGCTTCAAGGGGATTGTTTCGGTTTTTGTCACGGCGGCATTCAGCTTTAGTGGAACAGAGCTTTGTGGACTCTGCTCAGCAGAGACAGCAACACCTAATAAAACTATTCCCAAGGCATCAAAACAAGTGTTTTGGAGAATATTATTTTTCTATTTGAGCGCACTCACACTAGTTGGTTTATTGGTTCCGTATAACGATCCAAGACTTATGGGAAGGGGTGATAGAAATGCAAATAGTTCTCCCTTTGTTATAGCGCTAAGAAATGCAGGAATATCGGTCCTGCCATCTATCATGAATATTGCAATATTGATATCCATTCTCTCGGTGGGGAACTCTGCCATATATGCAACATCAAGAACTCTTGTTTCACTTGCAAACGCAAAAATGGCTCCAAGTTGTTTCGGCTACGTGGACAGGAACGGACGTCCTATGATTGCCATCCTGGTAACACTAATGTTTGGATGTGTTAGTTACATATCTCTGTTTGGTAACGGAGCTCAGCTCCTATTTGGTTGGTTGTTATCCTTATCAGGTCTGAGCTCGTTATTCACCTGGTGTTCAATTGGTTTATCTTTTATCCGATTCAGAAAAGGTATGAAGACGCAGGGAAGATCACTCAGTGAACTAGGTTATATTTCAACTACAGGCCTTCCAGGTGCTTGGATATGTTTCGTATTTTGTGTCGTAGTTCTTCTTGCACAACTCTGGATTGCCATATCCCCAATTGGAAAATCTGCATCTTTTGAAAATTTCTTCAAAGTTTATCTAGGTGCTTTCGTTGTGTTTCTGTTTTTCGTGGGCCACAAGTTGTATCTTTTCTTCACGACAGAAAGTTTTCAATTTGGTGTAGACCCAAACACAATGGATCTGGTCTCAGGAAGAAGGGAGCTAGATATTGAAGAAGAAGGAAAGATCTACCAAGCGCAAAGAGATGAAGTCGCAAAAAATCCATGGTTCATTAAAGTGTATAAAATATGGTTTTAGAGATTAATAGTGGGTCAAGTGTATCTCTTGACTCGAATTTTCGCAGATATATTCAATCATCTTCAACGGGAAGCCTTTGGTATGATTGCGAAATATGTAAAGTTATCCCAACTGTATTTAATTTTGTCCTCAATTGGTATTTCTCCCAGTTCCAAGAATCCAAGGTCGCTGTAGTAAAACTCTTCGTTTATGAGATTGTGTAAATTGACTGGTTTGTTGAACCACGAAGGAACCACCAGAATATTTCCAACTTTGAAACTAACACTCTCCAGACAATCATTCCATTGTATGGTCTGGCACAGTTCAGTTAGCTCAAGACATTTCTTTTGAAAAGTGTAATTTCCAACTGACTTTTTAAGATGTAGTTTCAAGTCAAGTAAGTTTAAAGGGGTTTTCGGCAAATATAACTCCATAGTTTTGTTGTATTCGTAAAGAGAAATCATCATGCTATCCAGCTGGATCTTGTCCAAATTTGTGGTAGAAAAATCAATATGGTTGATGTTGTCGAACTTTAATTCCAGTTTCTCTAATTTTTCGGGGAAGTTGAACCTGCCAAACTGACCGTCATACTGGTTTAGAAATAACTCTCGCAGAGACTTGGGATAATTCCGGATTATCGGTAACCATTTGCATGTCAATTCCAACCTTGTTATGGAATCGGGAAGTTTGGCGTGTAGATATTTGTTGCTCAACGAAATGGAGTTTAGTTTAAGGGTTTGCAAACATTGAAGATTATTAAATACACTGTCACTGAAAACCAGCTCGTTCAAAGCCACATCCAGCTCCACCAGACTGGAAGGAAGATTTGTCAACATTTTGAGATCAAATGAGGAACAGTAGCTAATTACCAGCTTCTCCAAGCCATCAGGAAGACTTCCGTTCAAGGAAGATGCATCTATTCCACAGTATATAAGTTCAAAGTGTTTAAGATTGGGGAAATGATGTTTGTAGTTGACTGGCCAATCTGAACCCATACTAAGATCAAGAAGTGTGAGACTAGTTATGTGAAAAGATGCGTTTTTCAGACACAATTTGAGAGGGTCATTAGATCGACATGTCAAACCGAGACACTCAACTTCTGAGACAGGAGCCTGGGATACATCGACTTCACCATCCTCTTCAAAACTGATTTCCAACTTTCCTACTTTGTGACAGTTCCGAATGACTTCTATGTACTTGGCGTTGATTTCACCGTTGAGAATAATAGTTATATCTGTAAAATTGTCTCTGACGTATTGGAGCATTTCTGAGAGGTTTCTTGATGAGGATTCTGTGATGCATAATAGGCTTCTGAAATCAAGGACAGAAAGGGTTCTGTTGTTTCTTAAGAGAGTTTCTAAAAGGTCGAGGTCTATTTCTGTATCCCATACTAGTTTTGATAGATTTCTGAGACCGAACAGCTCCAGAGGCCAGGGCCTATCATATCTTGTTTCGAGAACCAATGTGGTGACTTTAGACAGAATTGAATCCTTGTCGATATTCTTGTTTGAATTGCATGATATTGAGAGATAGTTGAGTAGCAAGCTGTTGATTTTGATATTTTCACAATTCACCAACAGATCGGAGGCTATATTGACATCGAAGGCCACCAACTCTACGGATTTGAGAGTCGATTTATCTGGGCCGAAATAGGACTTGAACAGCTGGTATTCTTCAAGACGAGTTATCAATTCTTCATTGTAATGTTTCTTAGTGTGTCGATCAGTCAAAATCACGTCTGAGCCGATGATGTTCAATATCGGCTGTTGAAGGGGTTCACACCCTGCTAGATAAACCAATTTATTGTAGGGAATATATCTGAACACTTTGATTTGGAGTTCATATGGAAGCTTTAAAAGCAATTCCAGTAACGTGTTTACTCTCATTGATCCATATTTTACCCTAAATGGCTGTTTATCTTCTGTAATATATCTATTTAGTCAGAAATAACAGAAAAAAGCCCTCTTTTAATCTCCTTATACTACAAAATGGTTGATAATATTTTTTCCTTACCAATCAAGAAATCGAAAGGGACATAAAAAATATTTTTATCTTTCAAACGGTGCACAAGGCCCTTTTGTGTCTTTGCTCAACATTTTCATGTTCCCTCCAGAAATGTTAGGCCAATTGAGCTTGTCCTTCATATCCTGTAGTAGGAATGTATTCCAGCGATGTTACGGATCTATCGCAAGACCAATTCGAAATGCGGGGTGCATCATTATAGGAGATGAGATTCTCAACTCCAAGATAATAGACACCAACTCAAGATATTTCGCTAGCTACTGTTACAAAAATGGTATAGAACTTAAGAAGATGTCAGTGGTCGGGGACAACGAGTCAGATATAGTGGAAGCAGTCCGGGAATTCGACTCCAAATACGATTTTGTAATCACAACCGGGGGTATTGGTCCTACTCATGATGATATCACTTACTCTTCTATAGCAAAAGCTTATGATTTTGACATTAAATTCGACCAGGAATCATTCGCCAAGTACAGACAGATGAGAGGAGACAAGAGACTTGCAGAATTTGATGCAGACCAGTTGTCTGCTTTCAATAGAATGTTCCTGTTGCCGTTCCATCAAAATAGGGTCTCCAAGCTTTTTGTTCCCAATAGATGGGTTCCGATAGTAACCATCGACCACAAGTTGTACATTCTTCCAGGTGTTCCAGCGATTTTTGAGGATTTACTAATCAATGGTATAGCTCCAACCCTGACCTTGCCAAAAAGTTCATTCAAGACGTTCTATGTCGTGACAAAGCTCACCGAAGCACATATAGCTCCTGTTCTCTCCAATGAGCAGAACAAGAGCGATGAACAGAAACTCGGAATCAAGATTGGATCTTATCCCCACTTGGAAAAGAAAGTTAACACGGTCAGCATCTCTGGAGACGAGTCCGTCTCCAAATACATGGAGAATCTGGTGGATATTTTCAAAAACAAACTCCATGGTATTGAAATCTCTAAGGACCAGGAGTTTCAATTGACCAACGATAGAACCAAAGAACCTGTATCTTTTCTAAACTTCTAGATTCATATGACATGTCATCATTCTAAAGTCATTTTGATTGCATGAACATCATATACGTACCATCTGAGGTGCACACTTATTTATTTTATTATTTATATTGATCACCGTGATCTAAAACTGGAATCTGATTTATATTAAGACTTCACAAGAAACCCCAACGCATCTTCATACGCTCATAGAAACAAAAGTACATATTTTCAACATTACACTCACGAACTCTTACTGTTCTGCTGTGCCTTTTCTTCAAGATCTGAAACAAACTGGACAGAAACTGTCTTGAGATTAGAGCAGCTTTCTTTCATCTGTTGTTTCAATATCTCACCAATCTCGCCCATTTTATCCAATGTCAGTATATTCTCATACTTAGGATCACCAACCTTTAGTTGGACTGTAGCATTAAGGTTTGTTCCCGAAGGTAAAACCATCAAGTGATCGATTAAAATACGATTATCTGCCTTAACCAACTCGGCATTGATAGTATCCTGTAACTGAATATATCTAGAATCATCGTGTGGTAGAGCTTTATCGATCAATTCTTTAAACGACTGGAAAACACCGGTGATTCCGACTTTCATGACCAACAAAGAAACGAGCAAACCTCCCACGGAATCAAGCCAATAGATGTTCAAAAAGTAACCTGAGGAAATTGTAGCGACTGCAACCACTGAAGTAAGAGAGTCAACTCTGTGGTGCCATGCATTGGCAATCAGAACCTTTGAGTTCAGCTTTGTTCCAACCTTACGAGTTGCTCTGAAGAGCCATTCTTTAACAACAATAGACGCAAGAGCGATCCAAGCTGCATTGATATCCGCAGTTTCTGCTACTTCATCTCCATGAGAGTGATCATGAGAATGTGCATGAGAATGGGAATGAGAGTGCACCGGAATGTAAGAAAACCAGTCCATCACGCTATGAGGAAGAACAGGGGTTAAAATATCGATTAAAGAGCCCCATCCAATTTGAAATCCCGCATACAACAGGATCGATGACACCAGCAAAGAACCCAAGGTCTCGACTTTTCCAAATCCGTACGGATACAACTCACTAGGAGGTTTAGTGCTGTACTTCACGGTAGACAAGGTGAGAACATCAGACACCAAATCACCGACAGCATGGACAGAATCAGCAATCAATGCCTGGGAATGAAAATAGATTCCACCAAAGAACTTAGAAACAGCCATGGAAATGTTGACTCCCAATCCAATCCAGGTGATCTTCACACCCTCGTTTGTCCAATCTTTCGTGTCGTATAACTTCATGGCCTCTGCGTCCATAACGTGCGAATGACTATGGCCGCCGTGGCCCCCATCTGTACCATGAGAATGGCCATCCCCTGACAGAAAATGGGATATAGGTGAATGTGGATTGAAGAAATCTTTCACCTTGCTCCAAACCTTGTTGTCTTTATTTTCCAACGGAGTTTCATTGGAGGGTTGACGAACTTCAACAGGGGGTGCGACAAAATCGCTGTGACTGTGACTATGACTATGGCTATGACTATGACTGTGACTGTGGCTATGACTGTGACCACCACAAACATGAAGTCCAGGAACTATTGCATCTGCCTTGGGTGGGTCTCTTAAAATTGCTGTTGTACAGAACCCATTAAAACCCGTCATCGCCGTCCTCGGGGTTATCTGAGATTTCAAAAAAGTGGTCACCACCGGAACTCTATAAACCAACATCCCGAATCCTTCTGCTTTCCAACTCAACGTTCCTATACACTATAAATCCACTTTTATTACCCCGGGATCCCTTTATAACATCGTTTCAACTACTGAAATGGCTGTTAAACAACAACCATCTACATCGGCATCTACTTGAATGTCTTTTCAAATCACAATCTTGTTCCTCTCCGATGTCGAAAAAGGTCATCTTTGAACGTCGATCGTCGAATCTGCACCCTGTCTTTTTTTCCTCTCTAATTTGTCTCTCGCGTCGATTTCCTCTCTCTCTCTCTCTCTCTCTCTCTCTCCATACATTAACATATTTTACCCCGGACAAATCATCTACAATCAAAACTTTGCAAATAAATTACATTATATTCTATAAACGAAGTCCTCAATGAACTATAACATTGAACATAGAACCTCAGTACTAAAATAAAAAGACCAAAAAAGGTCATTAAAATTTCATCTGTATTCAAATTCTTCACCTTCTTCTTTTCCGTCTTCCCAACCAACACCTATATTTTTTATAATCATTCATTTTTCAATGTATTCACTCCCGACAGCTCCTCAGCTTCGTTTTTAATCGTTAACTGTTTCTCTGGAAGCTCCTCTCTGGCCACCACTGCATCTGTAGCCTCTGTAGCCTCTGGGGCTTCTGGGGCCTCTGGGGCTTCTGTGGTTTCCATAGCCTTCGTTGTCTCCACTGCTTCCACTGCCTCTGCATTCTCTTTTTTCTCAACTTCCCGTTTGGCCTTGGAAACCATCAACTCCATCAACCGATCCTTCATCACAAGTCGGTTTCCCTGAAAGTCAACTCTAGCTCCTTCTATCTTCCGTAGCACAAAACGGAGTAAATTCACATCCTCTTCTACCAAAGTTTCGCCATCATATTTCAAAAGACCTTTCACATCTCTGATGAAAACATAACATGACTTTAAAATCTCTAGAACCAGCTTGAATTCTGGTGGAAAAATGTACAAATACGAACTGGACCATTTTGTAAACTCTATCATTTGGTTCAAACCAGGCCTTGAGCTCACTCTTTTGTTGTGGCGAATAGTGGTCTTAAATTTTGAGTCAATATCGCAAAGAGGACATAGATACCGATCAACATTGTAATCATTCTCCTCTTTTTCATTTACACCCAGACAGGCAAAATGGAACCATTGCTTGCATGACTCACATTCAATCATAATTCCATTCTCGTGATTTTGTCGACAGACACAATAGTTTCCGCTATCCCTTTCCTCCGCAAAAATATTAATGTCATATTGCTTGCAATACTCTAATACTGACTTTAACTTCTTCCTCTTAGGCAGTTGTGAGAACACTAAACTGAGTTTATTGTACCACTCATCAATCAATTCAGATTTTCGATTAATTTCTCTGCAGGCACTTTCCAGGTTGGCAAACTTTGAGGCCCTTTGCACAAATTCACTCAACTGCAATTGATTAATGCTCGATGATATTTTATAGTACTTTAGGTCTAAGTCAATTATCCGTAAGACCTCATCCTCTTCATCACTCTTCAATTCTTTCCTACGCTCAATAGTGGCATTTATATTCTCCAGTAAAGCGTTTACTAAAGAATATTCATGCGATAAATCAATGATGGTAGTTCTTAAAGACATATCAAGCGGCAGAGTCTCATACTTATCATAAAGTGTTTGTATCTCATCCATTTCCAGTGAACTTTTTGACAAAATTGCGTATAACTTCTCGTTCGCTTTCACCGCCTTTCCGTAAACATCCTTCAAATAGCATATTCGTTCTTCATCACTTGAAGATCCCACATCCATTCCTTCGTCAATCAAACTATTTAAAGTTTCGGTAGACATAGTGAAAAAATCAATATTTGCAACTTTTTCCAGCCATTTTTTCCTATTCAGAATCCGTTCTAGAAGCATGAATGAATCTAACTTGACATCAAACGATTTTCC
Source organism: Ogataea krabiensis (assembly GCA_030582815.1). Classification (NCBI taxonomy): domain Eukaryota; kingdom Fungi; phylum Ascomycota; class Pichiomycetes; order Pichiales; family Pichiaceae; genus Ogataea; species Ogataea krabiensis. Next base: position 43,234 of record JAJMHB010000020.1, read on the forward strand.
CAGAATGTACAAGTTATGTAGTTCCTTTTCATCACTGGGAGAGCCGCTTCCATTAAGTATTGAAGATACCATGTCATTATATCTGAGAATCTCATTTGCAAATTCAATCAACTGATCCATCTCCGGAGTAGAAAGAGGCAGTCTTGGTATTTCTTCTAATAAGTGGTTCAACTCTTCAACACTGTTCCAATCCTTAGGCTCAGGGTCAGATGCCTGTGTATCCTGTGTTTTCCTATGTCTCATTCTAGTTGAAACTTTGAGCTGTAGAAACTTTGCTGCTCTAGCTGCCCAGTCTTCTGTCAGCTTGAATCCGGTTTTCAAATTCTCGAAATACGGCAAAGCTTTCATGTCAGAAGATCTTCTCTTCAAATCGTGTCTTTGGAAAATAATCTCCCCCTCAGTTAATAATGGCTTCAAAAGCTTTGTGGAAGGTTTATCATATCCAGATATAAGATCCTCGTATTTTTTTAGCCACTTATCCCCAGTTAATAGCTTTGCTTTTAAACATTTGAGTGTATTTTTTAAAGAATCATCAGATACGAATGTGACTAACTCTATCTTAAAATCATAGGACTCGGGTTTGAAATTCTCTAAAAAGTATTTCAAGGAGAATGTGAATAGATTTTCGGCCTTAGATTTGTCTATGATCATCACATAAGAAGGGAATGTATCAGCAAGATCAGCATCTGTTAAGAGAGCTCTGTTTTCATTTGTTCCTACATTCGTCTCCTTTATTGATGCCAATTGTCTAACTGAGTCACGGAGGTCGATTTCCTCATCTATTGCTCTTTCAAGTATTGGTTCCAATACAGTTAGGATGTCCCTATTGTCACAGTTCAATGCAATATTTTGTAAAAGTTTAAATGTAGAAAATTTAGGCAGAAGTTGCTGACTGTGAAGCCAAGATGCTGCATCAAAAGCCACATTCAACCACGATGTAGTTGCAAGATTCACTGATTCATTGACAGTGGTTCCGAAAGAGATACTTGAACTGTATGCCCTAGGGAACTTAACGATAAACTCTCCTGGACCTTGATAAGCACTATAAACATCTATGCCTTTGCTTTTCAGATATTCTGGAGACAAGAATATCTCGTCGTTAAGACGAAGAGGTCTACGTTGATCCATCAAGTCATTGAATTTTGGGTCTTTAGGCTTGCAACGGTAAGGTAATGCTTCACCAAATACTCTATTTTCCAAAGTCACAGTGTATGCATCAGAGTTAGCAACCAAATTGTTGAATTGATCCAAACATTCTTCTAAACAAGCATCCTGAGTACCTTTTTTTCTTATACAACCTTCTAAAACGCTTTCAAATCGTTTTTGATCTTTGGGGGAGATAAAATACCATAATTTTCTATCTCCCATATGTTGGTAGTCAACATTCATTAGGTAATGATCTTCTATATTCCATGACTGAGCACTGAAGAACATACCAAAAGTCAAAGAAGGCTTGAGTATAGAATTTGCTTCCTCAGTTAAAAACTGTAACAGAGAGTTATCTAGCACAGGAAGAGCATGCAAGTTCCAGTGACTCATAGTCGGTCCTGTAGAGTAATTTCCCAGTCTGGTATCAAACCCGGATTCATGAATAGTAGTTGGTACTTTGACACTAATTTCAGTCTCCAAAGCAGTTTCTGGATCATGAAGAAGATCCCAAAATAATCTTTCCAGTGAATCAAAATCCGAGTCCTTATCATTTTTACCTATAGATAGCAATATTTGCTCTTTAAGTGCTTTACTCTTGTCATTAAACTGCTTTATGTTGTACAAGGACGAAACTTTGGTTTCAAAAGGAGAACAATCGTCTATTTCCTTGCTTGTATGCCAGTTGTAAAAATCATAGGTAGGTAAAGTTTGATCATCATTCACAGTTATTCCTCTCTTTTGAGTAGTTAACTGATCAAAATAAGGGTTGAAACCGCTCTGAACAAGAAGATCTCTTCTTCTTCGGAAGCCCGTTGAAGAGCCAATAATTCTTGGTAGGTATGATTCCTTTGACTCTTCCTTTGATTTTGGAGCAATAACATGCCTGACCTTGAATGAAGAGCTTTGATCAGTTTTCAAATCCAACGGCAGAATATATCTTTGATAGGCTGACTTGATTGAAGAAGACAAAGAGCTAGTTATCTTGCCGTAAAATCCCATTTCTCTTCCTACTTGAGCCCACATCTTTTCAGCACAACATTTTTCAAAGCCTCCTCTTAAATGTACCGATTTCTGTAGTCTGTACAGATCTATAGATCTTTTATCAATAGATGGGAACTTTGTAAGAAGAACATTGCTTTCTTTAGATACTTCCATCAGAGATTTATGGAATGCGTACCTAGCATTCAATTCATTAACATGTGAACTCCAAAGCTGCCTTCTGGATTTAAACCATAATGACTCTAGATTCCCAGAAAACTTATGATTAAATGACTCTGGAGGAACAATTTTAACGGCTCCATAGGTTTCTCCTAGTTTTGACAATGACTCAATGTAAGCAATTGGATCTTTGAACTCTTTTTCTGTAGGCCTAAGTACAGGAATGGAGTCTACAAAAACTGATTTGCTCTCATGGTCTTCCACTGGTTGAGTGTTGATGTATTCAAGCTGTTGGTTTGATTTATTTCTGTTTTGAGGATAAACAAATGGATTATAATGATGAGTTATGGAACTACCGTTTTTCGAATCATTGTGGGACTCCATGCCTTGTCGAGGCGAGTCTGGGCCAAAAAACCTATAGAATCTTGATGTTCTCGGTGGTCTTGACAATACCGTGGATTTCTTTTGTGAATTTGGGGTTTTTTCTTCATTATTCCTATCTGAGAAAGTCTCACCCAAAGGGGATGAGCTAAAATAAGATATAAATTTTTGATCTGATGATACTGATTCTCTCTTAAGTGTTGACGGTTTCATAGTTTCATGCCCTGCTTGTCCCATTTTTCCTAATTTTCGTCTCTTGTTGAGTTGTAGCTCCGGTGTTGAGCTGCTCCTATCCTGAGTCTCGTCTTCGGTTGTTGAAGATTCGAAATATGGCGAACTCTTCGACAGCGGTCCTGAAGAAGTATTTATATTACTAGATGCTTCTGTCATGGTTTTATTGTCTGTCGACAGTCGTTGTGAAAAAAACTGATTGTCTGTAAAGGTGTGACTAGTATTAGGTTGGTTGACGTGAGAAACCTGTGAAAGTGGAAGCGGATCCTCCTTCTTTGAATAATCTCTTAGGGTGGGTGGTGAAGGGAATGTGCGTTGATTATCATATGCTGTGTTGTTATGATCTGACGATTTTATCGGTTTTTGAGTGTAAGAGTTTGGAAGGGGTGGTAGAGACCAGGAGCTGCCGGTGACATGATTCTGAGAGGATCTTCGACTGTCAAGGCCAGTGTTGAACGAACCGAGAAGTGGAAATTGGGGCCTTCCTGAGAGTCCTGAATCATTCTGTTCTCCTAAATAATGTGGAGGAGGCAGGGGAATGTCTCCTGTGAGAGAAGTTATAGATGGCAAGGTGATCTTTGGTTGTGCCGAGTCATTTGTTGGATTTCGAAGAGTTTCGTAGGCAGAATTGTGGCCTATGTTGTTCTCCGACATATCGTTCAAAAGTCCATTTATCTGTCAGCCAATAATAACCAGCTATGTGTCATTGAAATCCCAAACGATTTTGGAGAGAATAGAATTTTGTTACTGGTTCAGCAGAGAGACTCTCCTTGTTCTTTATTTCGATAGATCTACCCAGACTGAAAAGCCAAAGTAGAGGTCTAACATGCAATTTACGTCGTAAGTCGTTCGTCGCCCTTGAGGTCTATCGGCCACACACAATAGAACAAATGTTCAGAACCGGTACTGAACAAGTAAACTTGGGCGTGTGGCGTAGTTGGTAGCGCGCTCGCCTTGCAAGCGAGAGGTCATCGGTTCGACTCCGGTCTCGTCCATATTTTTTTTTTAAAAAAAAAAACAAAGACATTTACACCCCATATCATTACTCCGGTGCTCGGTGGATTTTTCTCCCCGCCCCACTGAAGTGGGCTTGCGAGAAAGATCCATCAGGAATCCATCCCACGCATTTTTTTTTCCAGAGACAGACCTGCTCGCGCGCGCAAACTGATCTGTTGGGGTAATCTCGGCTACGAAGGTTTGACACAATCCTGGTATTATTCGAGTAAATGAATATTGCAAGGTGGTTTCTCGCTGGTAAATCAAGAAGATTATATGGCTGAATAAGCTAAAATAGATTGGAATTGTTTGGAGAGTGTTGAATTTTGTTGAACACCCCCTGACTAGCATTATGCCGGCTGCAGCTGGACCCCTCGGTCCCCATACATTTGCATCGAAAAAGCTCCCATTGGCGGAGAAAAAAATCTGTGGGGAAGGCAGGTGATCGGAGGGCGGGGTCCTGTTTGGCCGAAATTTTTCAGAATATATATATAAAGGATAGATGGCATAGAAGGGGTATTTTGAAATTATCCAATACATGTTGTAGAAGGTCAAATTAGGCATTACAAAGGGAATCTTACCGCAATCTGACCATTGGTTTGGAGTTCCAGGATATAATACAGGTGGTGGCATAGAAATAGGACCAGCCACAACAAAGGAAGATGTTCAGAAGAGGAGTGTGCAGAGTCCCAAGGAGATTCGTAAATAGAGCGGACAAGTGGTATCAAACTGGCTTCAACAATGGTTTAGGAGTCAGATATGGGTCTACATTAGTCCAACAGATGGGCAAAAAATCTTCTGGATCAAGAAACGCTAGGTTCAGACTCGCAGCCCTCACGACGGCAGTTGTTACGGCATTATCTTGGACCTTGTTAAGAAACAGTAGTATGAATGAGGCTGTCAAGTCACCTGCTGCTCAGGGAGAGAAATCTGGAGCTGGAATCTCTGTAGAAGAGTTTGTCAAACATAATAAACCAGATGATTGTTGGATCTGCATTGATGGCCAGGTGTACGACATGACCGAATTCATTCCTAACCACCCTGGAGGAAGAAGCGTTCTGATCAAAAATGCAGGTTATGATGCCACTGAACTCTTCCAACAACTGCATCCAAAGGGAACCATAGAAAAGTACCTTCCAAAAGAGAAGCATTTGGGTCCAATTGTTGGAGAGGCTCCTGTTCTTCCACAGGTGATGGATGATTACGAGATCACAAGACTAGATAACATCGATAACATGCCATCTATCGGCGAGGTCACCAATCTTCATGACTTTGAATACATTGCTAAGAATATCCTTACCAAAGGTGCTTGGGCATATTATTCTAGTGGTGCCGATGATGAGCTCACTATGAGAGAGAACCATTATGCATACCAAAGGATATATTTCAGACCCAGAGTGCTGGTGAATGTCAGTGAAGTCGACCCCTCTACCACTTTATTAGGTTCTAAAACATCTGTTCCCTTCTATGTTACTGCAACAGCTCTGGCCAAGCTCGGGCATCCCGATGGTGAGTGTTCCATTGCCAGAGGAGCAGGTAAAGAAGGTGTGATCCAGATGATTTCCACCCTTTCGTCTAGTTCTATAGAAGAGATTGCAGAAGCCAGAGCACCTGGAGCTACTCAATGGTTCCAGTTGTATGTTAATGAAGACAGAGAAATAGCTAAGGAGTTGGTGAAAAAAGCAGAAAACCTGGGAATGAAGGCTATATTCGTCACCGTCGATGCTCCATGTCTGGGTAACAGAGAAAAGGACTTGCGTGTGAAATTCGAAGGAAACTCTAATGTGCAGAAAGATCAAGATGTTGAGAAAAACAGTGGTGCTTCTAGAGCTTTGTCCTCTTTCATTGACACTAATTTAACCTGGAAGGATATCAAAGACATAAAGAACCTCACAACCTTGCCTGTTCTAATTAAAGGTGTCCAGAGATATGAGGATGTTGTTGCTGCCATGGATAATGGCTGTGATGGTGTGGTTCTCTCGAATCATGGTGGTAGACAATTAGATACAGCTCCTCCTCCAATTGAGTTACTGGCAGAAGTGGTTCCTAAGCTGAAGAAAGAAGGTAAACTCAGACCTAATTTCGAAATTTTCATTGATGGTGGAGTCCGTAGAGCAACAGATATTCTTAAGGCTGTAGCAATTGGAGGAAAAGATGTCAGAGTTGGTGTTGGTATTGGTAGACCATTCTTATACGCCAATTCTTGCTATGGTGAGGATGGTGTTCGCCGTGCTATTCAAATTCTGAAAACAGAGTTAGAAATGGATATGAGATTGTTGGGAGTTAGAAACGTTGAAGAATTAGACTCCTCATACATCGACACTAGACGTCTGATTGGTAGAAACGCTCCTGATGAACTCTATGATCAGATTTATAGCCCATTGAAAACTGTCACCTTCCGTAACGAATAAATCCATTGAATTCAAAAGTTTTGGAGCATTTTACTTATTTATTGTTGGTATATATACATATATTCAATTCTTCTTTTCCAGATAGACTTTGCGTTTTGCGATTATGTTATTATATTCTACAGAAAGCGTATCGTACACAATCATGTGGTCATTTCAACTTCTGGGGTGTCAGTCTGACTCTCAGTTGGCTGTTCTGCGGTATCTAACTCCTTTGATTCCGACAAGCCATTGCAGGCCAATATTCCATCCAAGATCAGTTGAGTTTTAAGCCAGTAATATCTTTTCAGTTTGGTTGTCTTGTTGAGTTCAACATCTAGCACATTTCTGAGTTTTGTTAGCTTTGTGTTATATTTTTCCAGTTCTGAAGCGTAGTTTTTGAGTGAATCGACAGAAAGACCTTCGAATGAACCCATGTTTCTGACTTTAAGATCATCAGAGACTTTCTCATGAGTGTCCACTATGGATTTGGTTTCATTGATTATCTGTTTGTTCGTATTAGGGCTCAAGTTTATTCCATCAATTCTGTAAAATTCAGCTATTTTGGAGTCATCTAAGGACTTCTCGCTCAACAATCGTTCGTATCCTGCAACTTCAGCCGAAGCATTCTGGACCACAGAGTCTATGTCTAGTGAGGAGTTAACTATTTCAAAGTCAGCCAAATGTTCTAAATGAGCATTTGTGTCTTCTGTTGTCTTGGTAATTGTGTCATATGCATCGTGAAAGTTGTTGGACTCTACATCATGAACGGTTTTGAGATGTTTGAGAAGCGCATCCGATCTAGTGAAGGATTTCAGACATTCGGGAAGTATACAATAAAACGGTTTCTCGCCTGTGTGGGTTCTGATATGTGAAATCAAAGCAAATCTGCTATGTTGGGAAACACCTTTTCTGAGACAATTTTCCCATTGACAGACGTACTCGATGTTGGAGTTCTCCTTCTTGGAGACTATATGTTCACGACTGATGTGTTGGACAAGATCGTCAAGTTCTTGAAATTTCAGGTTGCAATTCATCCATTTGCAATCTTTGTTTCCACTATGATCATCGTCGAAGTCAGTTAAATCCTCGTCACCAAAGAAGTTCTCCTGCTGCATCTTTTCGAACTCGAGCTCCAGGTCCTGGTCCGAGACAGTTTGTTGAGCGTTCTGACGGGGAGCTAATTCTCCTGTTTCTTCCTCCAAAGGAGTCTTTTCGGCTAGTAAAACCCCCATTTTAATTATCCAGAGTTTTAATAACGGGTTTGTTTGCTCTTTGACTGGATTATTGTATCTTGAGAAGGAAAATAAAACATCTTCTTGTTTGTTCTTTTATATATTGCTGGGTTCATCTTTGAATTATCCTGTCTACTGCCATTTTAGTACGTGTCGTCAAAATTTAAAATTTTTCTCCCAAATGGGTGTCGAGAAGACGATTCCTGTGCTTTAACAAAGGGCAAGAAGAAGTCCAAGGAAACCATTACACAGATAAAAGACCATCATCAGGATACAAAAGGACTGACAACAGCAGACATAAGGTTATTCCGGTAACATCGAACCAAGGGGAACAGAAAAACATTCACAGTTCATCACCAATATGTCGGACTTTCAACTGGACATCCTAAAGAAACTGGACCAAAAAGGGTCGATCCATGATACATCGGTGGAGTTCGCTAATGTGCCCACTCTAACAGTTCAGGCTGCATTGAACTCATTGTCATCCAAGTCAATGGTGGAGTATAAGACCAAGGAAACAGACAAATGGGAGTTGACACCAGAGGCTGAAGACATTGTTGCCAACGGCTCACACGAATACAGATTGTTGAAGAAAGTGTTGGAGAGTCTAGAGGGACTCAAGATCTCGGAAGTTGACAGCTTCATGGGAAAGAATGGTAAGGTTGCACAAGGAAGAGCTTTCAAGAACGGCTGGATCGGCAAAGATGGAGACAAACTTGTTCCAAAACTCGAAAAAGGTGCAGATGTCGAAGACACCACAGCACACCAGTTGAAACTCATCAAGACAACAGGAACATTGGAGAACAAGAAGGACCTGAACGAATTAAAAAAGAGAAAGCTTGTGAACCAAGGAAAGGTCTACACATTCAGTGTGACCAAGGGCGAGAAGTTTGCTGTCGAAATCAAGCAATTAGAAACCGATATCACAAGCAACATGGTCATCTCTGGATCATGGGCCGAAGCCGAATTCAAGCCTTATAACTTTGACTCAAAGGGAGTGGTGCCATTGTCAGGAGCACTACATCCTTTGAACAAGGTCAGAGAAGAATTCAGACAAATTTTCTTCAGTATGGGTTTCTCCGAAATGCCTTCAAACCAATATGTTGAGAGTGGTTTCTGGAACTTTGATACATTGTTTGTTCCTCAACAACATCCGGCTAGAGACTTGCAGGATACTTTCTACTTGAAAGATCCAGCCACAGCTAAACCACCAAAAGATCAGGAATACTGGAACAACATCAAGAAAGTCCATCAAGAGGGTGCTTATGGTTCTATCGGTTACAGATATCCATGGAAAGGTGAGGAATCTCTCAGAACCGTTTTAAGAACACACACAACTGCAATTTCCTCCTTCATGTTGAAAAAACTTGCTGCAGATCCTAAGCCAAGCAGACTATTCTCCATTGACAGAGTCTTTAGAAATGAGGCTGTTGATGCCACACATTTGGCTGAGTTCCACCAAGTCGAAGGTGTCTTTGCTGACTATAACCTCACTCTAGGTGACTTGATTGGTTTCATGCAACAATTCTTCAGCAAGATGGGTGTCCATGATGTGAGATTCAAACCAACTTACAACCCTTACACTGAGCCATCTCTGGAGATCTATGCTTGGCACAATGGTTTAGGAAAGTGGGTCGAAATTGGTAATTCTGGTATGTTCAGACCTGAAATGTTGGAATCTATGGGCCTACCAAAGGATATGAGAGTTCTCGGATGGGGTTTGTCTCTAGAAAGACCAACCATGATCAAATATGCTGTCAGTAACATCAGAGAACTTCTTGGTCACAAGGTGGATCTGGACTTCATTGAGTCCAACCCTGCAGCAAGATTAGATGAAGATATTTTTTAGATAGATATATCATATACCAATCACAAGTTGTAGAAATCTCTGGAAGTCTTTGACTGTCTGCAGTTTACTATCATGACTTGCTTTTTTTTGGTAAACTACTGCTCCTCTTATTCTTCATCTTGTTTTTGTTTGGTGATATCTCTACGATCCTATTCTATTAATATAAATATGAAAAAAAGCGATTTATAACTAAAAATGTTTTGTAACAACTGACTGGTACTCTAGATGTACTGTTACAGTTGTCCCGTAGTTTGTATGGATATCCAAGATGATTAAAATCAATTTTCATCCAAAAACTTTCACGTGATATTATTCATATGATGACTGATTGATAGCACAGATTATGTAATTAGTTGTATTCCATTTTTTCCCAAGTGATTTTTTGCAGGAGGACTAGTACCTATTCAAGATAATTTCTTGATCTCTAATCATGGACAATGTTAGTCACTGATCATATACATTAGCTGCTTTCTTTGGGTGAAATTCAAGAAGAGCAAGGTTTTGCATACCATTGAATAACTATCATTACGCTTTATGATGTCTCAAAATGAGACGGGGCTTCCCATCCCTGTTTTCACATCTATAGGGATGTTTATCATTGATGAGATTCACTTTCCAGATAACAAATCCCTCTTCAATGTCCTAGGAGGAGCAGGAACATTTGCATTGCTTGGAGCCAGAATTATTTTGGGTAAAGAACGTGGCCGAGAATCAAGTTGTATTATAGATATAGGGAATGATTGCCCGGAGTCAATTTGGAAAGAAATAGAATCATGGAATACTGGTGCTGTCATCAGGCATGATCCATCTAGACAGTGTTCAAGGGGATGGAATGAATATGGACCAAACGAATTCAGAGCATTTAGATACACAACCCCGAAAAAGAGGATAGAAGTTAGTGATTTAAAACAGTATTCCCAATTGACGAAATCTAAGTCGTATCATTTGGTTTGTTCTGAAGAAAGAGCCTCCGACATCATAAACCAATTAGATGAACTTCGTCCAGGAGATAGGCCCGTGATATTATGGGAAGCCATGCCCGACCAATGTGTTGAGGAGAGGCAGAAGTTGTGTCTAAAAACAATTGGAAATGTAGATATATTCACTCCTAATGCAGCTGAGGGAGCAGGGTTGTTCGGAGAGCCAGAGCCTGTGGATCATCTAGGATGTGAGAAAGTTGCGGACAGGTTTATAAAACACATGACAAGACAGCCTAACACTGCTGTCGTTTTGAGGTGCGGGTCAATGGGATGTCTACTTGTGACCAAGTCTCAAAAGAAATGGTTTCCAGCTTATCATAGTGATCCCTGTGCAACAGATTACCGTATTGTCGATCCTACAGGATGCGGAAACATGTTTATAGGAGGGTTTGCGGCAGGTCTGATACTCGCAGGCTACAATATGGAGATAGGATGCATATGTGGGTCGATTGTTAGCGGGATAGCTATCGAGCAACATGGCACTCCTAAGTTAGGAACCAACGAGAATTCCGAGGAATTATGGAATGGGATCAGTTTTGAGACCCGATTACAGCGGTATTTATCACGATATCCTGTTGATGTGTCATTTGAAGAAATATGGCCTAGAATTCGTGGGAAGATATGAGCTATTTTTGAGATCGGTTGATTATTGCTGTCCTTTAAAAAGCGAGATTTATCACTGTAAAGGAAAGAATGTGAGAAGCGATAAGATCTCACGGAACCACAAATTATTACCTGAATAGGAAGTACTAAAAAAAGCGTTTGCGCGGATTACTGCCCTCGTAGATAGAGAGAGATTGTAGCAAGATATCATACAAAATGAAGATATCGGTTTCATATAATTGAAAAAACTAGTATTGAGAATAATGATCCAGACATTATTGCGAATAAAACGTATAAAAAATTAGTCAGTAGTTTCTGTACTGATGGTATTCAGTTACACTCCAGTATTAAAAACCTTAAGCAGAAAGCTCCTTCTCGAGTTCATAGAATGACTCAGAGAGAACCTTAACAATGAAATCAGCGTGATCCTTTGTGAAGGTGTATGCTGGAGCAACTGTGATATGGTCACCGTAACAAGAGACAGTTCCATCTTCTTCAATCTTACTGTACAAGGTACCAGAAACACCCATAGCAGTCATACCCTTCTCGAAACATTTGTTACCCAAGGTTGGACCAATCTTCTTGGAGAGTGGGAATGGCTCCTTGGTTTTCTTGTCCTTGACAGCTTCAACAGAGATGAAGTTACCAGCTCCACGAACATCACCAGCAATAGAGCAGTCCTTCAACTTGAGCTTCAATTGCTCCTTGAGATAGTTACCGAGAACTCTGACATTTTCAATCAAGTTGTCTCTGTAGATCTTTTGTTGGACAGCCAAACCGACCTTACAGTTGAAGTCATGGGAGTGGTATGTTTGAGCACCAAGAATAACACCAGAACCAGACTCGTAGACCTTCTTGATCTCGCCGGAGACCAAGACACCAGCCAATGTAACGAAACCAGAACCAATGGTCTTACCAACAGAGATGAGATCTGGTCCTCCTGAGGAGAGACCGAACTCTGGGTCCATGTAGGTGTATGGGTAACCACAACGTCCTAGACCGCACATGACTTCGTCAAGCATAAATAGAGCACCGTATTTGTGGGCAATGGCTCTGGCACCGTCAAGGTAACCCTTGGTTGGTGGAGAGGTACCGAAGGTAGAACCTCCCACAGTTTCGAAAATAACACCAGCAACGGTGGATGGATCGTTGTCAATGAAAGTCTTTTCCAACTCGTCAAGTAGCTCCTTGGTGTAGTCGGCCTCGGTCATTCCCTCCTTGATACCTCTGTATGGGTAGCATGGAGAAACCTTTGGAGTGATGCTGGCAGGCATAAGGATGTCCTCGAATGGATATTTTCTGGAACCATCTCCAATGGAAAGAGAACCAATGGTGTAACCGTGGTAGGATTGCTTTCTGCTGATGAACTTGTTTCTCTTTTTGTCGCCCAATTCAAGGTGGTATTGCTTCATGATCTTGAGAGCGTTTTCGTTGGCCTCGGAACCGGAACCAGTGAAAAGAGCAGAGGCGAAGTGACCGTTGGACTTCTCACACAAGAACTTTCCTAGATCCTCAGCAGCATAGTTGGCGTAGTATCCACCGAAAGTGTAGGTGGACTCCTTAGCGAATTTACCCATAAGCTCGGTCACTTCTGGGTCTCTGTGGCCCAAGGATTGGACAGCGGCACCGGAGACAGCATCAAAGATCACCTTTTGTTCCTTGGTCTTTGGGTCCTCCAAGATGATGTGCATACCATCGGCCTTGGATCCCACACATAATAGACCCTTGTCATTGACCTTTCTTTGGAAAACGTAGGAGGTCTCGTTAGTTGATTCGACAGTCATTGTTTTAACAAATGTAAAGTTATGTTATATTTCGCTCTAGATATTGGTCTGATATCTAAATTATTATAACGATTCACGTCTTTTGACAACATCTTTTGATCCGTTGTTCCTGTGCATCCCTTCCAATTCCCCTTATTTATACTGTGGTTTCTCTCCCGTCCTATTTCTCGCCAAATACTGTAAATCGATAAGGATCGCAATCTCTTATGCGGCTCCCAAAATCGTCGTGTGTCTATTGGGATATCTACCGTTTCCGCACGGTGCACGACTCTATCCCTATCGGCAGTCTCCCAAATAGGAAGTCCTCTTCGAAATTCATACCCACATTTAATCGATTGGAACTCACGGCGGGAAACTTTTGGGTGATCAGCACACTCATTATATCGCTAAACAACGTTAAACCTCTCAAACCCACCGCCATCCCCATAGGCTTACTACCTCATTAGGAAACGATGACAGCCGCCTGCCAACAGATCCAGGAAACCGGGGTGGATGTTGATCGAAGAATAATGCCAACCTGGGGAAATCAGACCTGAATTTGAAACGGAGTTAGGATCCCGCAATGGGACTTGACTCATACGCACTCATGAGAAACAAAAAAAAAACGCTTATATCTGCATACGGCTAGTAACTCATGAAGATAAGCAAAACGATGTATCAAGACAGATCAGAGACAAGGAAATTAATTGTACAAGGATAACAACCAAAAAAAAATTAAATGGACAAGTTGGGAGTCGAACCCAAGACCTTTCGCATGCTAAGCGAACGCGCTACCAACTACGCCACATGCCCATGATTACTCAAAGTTTTAGCAATTTCTGACTCTATTCGACGTTCACTCCAGCATTATGTATCTGTTTTTTCGACGCGTCGCAGAATTGGAAAAATCTCTGGTTTTTCTTTCGCGTTCTGTTTCTGGTTTCTAAGGTCTGGTCTGGTCTCTATCCCTAATTCTAACTTCTACCCTGTAAAGAAGTTCAATACAAAAAAATAAACACTGTCTTTTGGATCCTCCCCTGATTTTCAAACGATAAATTGAGACTCCAATTGACCCAATTCTAATCATCTACGAATAACCACACCCATCAACTGTGCTTGCGACATCTCTTCTTGTTGTACTGAATCAGTCTCTCTCTCTCTCGGTCTCCGTCAACCAATCACATCAGCTTGCATTATAAGCAACCTCATCTCTATGTGTAAATCTACGACCATCACTAAGTAACTTCATCAATTCTGCGCGTAAGTTCTGTCCCGTCCATTTTTTTTCAGGTAGTGCACCTGACACCAACTTTCTGTGTTTGAAAATTTTTTTCCCTAGAGGTGTTTTTGTAAAGGAAACCGTCCTAGAATAAACCATTTGGAAGTCGAATATATCCTGATATCGAGAAGAAGAAGGGTGATCTAATTAAAAAAAGACTCTTTAGAAGTTCTATAACACAACAAGAAGTGGTAACCACAAAATTTGGTTGAAGCTCTTTTGAAAATCAGTTGAGAATAGTTAAAACTCAGCGTGTATCCTTTATAATTGGTTTGAGTTGAAAGAGAATTTTGTGGCCCTTATTAGAGCTGATTGAGTGTTGCTGAAAATGAGCACAAAAAATACCCGTATTGCAATTGTCTCTGATGACAAGTGTAAGCCAAAGAAGTGTCGTCAGGAGTGTAGAAAGGGATGTCCAGTGGTGAAGACAGGAAAACTGTGTATTGAGGTGACGCCAAGTTCAAAAATCGCATTCATTTCGGAAACATTGTGCATTGGTTGTGGTATCTGTGTCAAGAAATGTCCATTCGGTGCTATCAACATCATCAACCTCCCAACAAACTTGGAAAAAGAAGTGACGCACAGATATTCTGCCAACTCGTTCAAATTGCACAGACTTCCTACTCCAAGACCTGGTCAAGTCCTTGGTCTTGTGGGAACTAACGGTATTGGTAAATCTACAGCATTGAAGATCCTCGCAGGAAAAGAAAAGCCAAACTTGGGTAGATACGATGATCCTCCAGATTGGGAAGAAATCCTTAAGTATTTCAGAGGATCAGAGTTACAAAACTACTTCACCAAAGTTTTGGAAGATAACATTAAAGCAATCATCAAACCCCAATATGTGGATAACATTCCTCGTGCCATCAAGGGACCAATGAATAAGGTGGGAGAACTTTTGAAGGCTAAAATGGAAAGAGCTGATGAAGCAAAGACTGTGGTGCAGGTTTTAGAGTTAAAGAATGTTTTAAAGAGAGAAGTCGCCAAGTTATCTGGTGGTGAATTGCAGAGATTCGCTATTGGTATGACATGTGTGCAAGATGCTCAAGTTTACATGTTCGATGAGCCATCTTCCTATTTGGATGTCAAGCAAAGATTGAATGCTGCGTTTATTATCAGATCATTGTTAAAGCCAACTGTGTATGTGATTGTTGTGGAGCATGATTTGTCGGTGTTAGATTATTTATCTGATTTTGTCTGTATTCTTTATGGTGTTCCATCTGTCTATGGTGTTGTGACGCTTCCAGCATCTGTCAGAGAAGGTATTAACATCTTTCTTGATGGTCATATTCCTACAGAAAACTTGAGATTTAGAACCGAATCTCTACAGTTCAGACTTGCCGATGCTTCTGATAATCTGATCATCGATCAATCCAGAGGATTTAAATATCCGTCCATGCAAAAGACTCAGGGAGATTTCAAGCTTACTGTCGAGTCTGGTGAGTTCTCTGACTCTGAGATTATCGTGCTTATGGGTGAGAATGGTACAGGTAAGACCACCCTCTGTAAGCTTTTAGCTGGTGCTATTGAGCCTGACGAGGGCTCTAAGGCACCAAAGTTGAATGTTTCGATGAAGCCTCAAAAGATCTCTCCTAAGTTTACAGGTACCGTGAGACAGCTATTCTTGAAGAAGATAAGAGCCTCTTTCCTCCACCCTCAATTCAACACGGATGTTATCAAGCCATTGAAAATAGAAGACATTATTGATCAAGAAGTTCAGCACCTGTCTGGTGGTGAGTTGCAGAGAGTTGCCATTGTCCTTTCTCTTGGTGTTCCTGCAGATATTTATTTGATCGATGAGCCATCTGCCTATCTAGATTCGGAACAACGTATTATCTGTTCCAAGGTGATAAGAAGATTTATCATTCACTCCAAGAAGACTGCATTCGTTGTCGAGCACGATTTCATTATGGCAACATATATGGCCGATAAAGTTATGGTTTTCGAAGGTGTTCCATCGAAGAATGCCACCGCTAAGAAGGCCGAATCACTACTGACTGGATGTAACAGATTCTTGAAGAACCTTAATGTCACTTTCAGAAGAGATCCTAACTCTTTTAGACCTAGAATCAATAAGCTTGATTCCCAAATGGATAAGGAACAGAAATCCAGTGGTAACTATTTCTTCTTGGATAACTCAGAGTTATAAACGCATTTCTTTGTGCTTGCATCCATGTCCCTTTTTTCATTAATTAGTGCATAATTTTCCAAAAAGATATCCAGAGAAAACAATTGAAACTAATGTTCTAATTCCTCTCAATATTAGAAGATACATCAGGACTCACTTGACAGGTTTTACGTTGCAAAACTGTCTATAGTTCTTTTGTTCATATTGTATTTTTGCATATCTATCATATTCTATTTCCCCCTTCTCTAATGTATATATAATGGTTTATTGGTTAACACTTTGTAATTGAGAATCATTTACCTTTTGGAATTGTACGTTTGTAATAAGCCATCATCGTCTTGGGATCATTTTCCTAATATCTACAACAAATGTCATGTCGTGTTACCACCATTTAGTATGGGCTCATAACTTTTTTTTTTTTCATGACACATTTTATCTGGTGCCTTGGACGAAAAGATCTTTTAGAAGATGAACAAAGAATAGTTAATCTAAAAGGTGAAATTGAGATATCCATAGAACCAGAGACAAATCTATATCTTATACTAGTATTTGATAGAACTCCAGGTGGAAAAATGTCATCCGAGCAAGTTGAAAAAAAGGTTGAGGAGCTATCGCTCAAAAATGCAACTGACGAGAGCTCTCCAGCAGAAGTTGTTCTAGGACCAGACGGTCAACCGCTATCAAAGAAGGCTCTAAAGAAGCTTGAGAAGGAAAAGGAAAAAGAGAGAAAGAAGGCTGAGGTTGCTGCCAGACTGGCTAAAGAAAAGGAGGCCAAGGAAGCCTCTGCTGCTGCCAACGACACAGCAAAGGACAACTATGGTAAGCTACCATTGATGCAATCAACCAGCAGACCCGGTATCAAAAGGATTCAATTCAGTGAATTATCTGCTAAGGATGCCGGAAAAGAGGTTGTTTTCAGAGCAAGAATTCATACTTCCAGACAACAGGGTGCTAATATGTGTTTCTTGGCTTTAAGACAGCGTAACGAATTGATCCAGGGTCTCTTAAAGGCCAATGGTGATTCCATCTCTAAACAGATGGTCAAATGGGCTGCTTCCTTGAACTTAGAATCAATTGTGTTGATTCATGGTACCGTTGTGAAGGTTGATGAACTCGTCAAGAGTGCAACTGTCCAAGATGTTGAAATTTCTATCACCAAGATCTTTGTCATTTCTGAGACTCCAGCTCAGCTCCCATTGTTGATTGAGGATGCATCAAGATCTGATGCTGAGGCTGAGGCATCTGGTTTGCCTGTTGTTAATCTAGATACTAGATTAGATGCAAGAGTTATTGACTTGAGAACAGTCACCAACCAAGCCATTTTCAAGCTGCAATCTGGTATTTGTCAATTGTTCAAGGAGTTCTTGATCAACAGGAACTTCACTGAAACCCACAGTCCAAAAATCATTGCTGCTCCTTCTGAAGGTGGTGCCAATGTTTTTGAAATCCAATATTTCAAGGGTAAGGCTTATTTGGCTCAATCTCCTCAATTCTACAAACAACAATTGATTGCTGCAGATTTCGAGAGAGTTTTTGAGATTGCTCCAGTTTTCAGAGCTGAAAACTCTAACACACACCGTCATATGACCGAATTCGTTGGTTTAGATTTGGAGATGACAATTGAAGAGCACTACCATGAATGTGTTGACCTTTTGGCCGAGATGTTTGTTTTCATCTTTACCGAACTAAAGAAGAGATATGCCAAGGAAATTGCTACTGTCAGAAAACAATTCCCTGTGGAGGAATTCAAGATTCCTTCTGATGGCAAGATGGTGAGATTACATTTCAAGGAAGGTATCAAGCTTCTTAGAGAGGCTGGAAAAGATGTTGATGATTATGAAGATTTGAGCACAGAGAACGAGAAGCTTCTTGGAAAGTTAGTGAAGGAGAAGTATGACACCGATTTCTACATTTTGGACAAGTTCCCATTGGCTGTTAGACCATTCTATACCATGCCAGATGCCGAAGATTCCAACTACTCCAATTCCTACGACTTTTTCATGAGAGGAGAGGAGATTCTTTCTGGTGCCCAACGTATTCATGATCCTGAACTTTTGAAACAAAGAATGAAGGCTCATGAGGTTGATCCAACCACCCCAGGTTTATCTGACTATATTGAGGCCTTTGGCTATGGATGTGCTCCTCACGCTGGAGGAGGTATTGGTTTGGAAAGAGTTTTGATGTTCTTCTTGGACTTGAAGAACATTAGACGTGCATCTCTCTTCCCTCGTGATCCAAAACGTATACGTCCATGAGCACTGATTGGATGTGTTTGTGGATGGGTAGATGCAGAATTCATCTCCTGTCTATCCGTTCCATCTATATATGTCTATTTTCTGTGTATAGCTTTCTGTTCATCACCCTAATGTCAATGGTACCAGAAGATTTTGTAAACTATGTAATTTCATACAGTTTGTTTCTGATATGCTGTCAGTTCAGGTTACATGTATATAGATTTGTACTACAAACGTATTGGATTGAAAATCCAAGAGACACCGGCTAAAATTTAAGTCGATTCGATTCAAGGCGCGGTTATCACTTTTTTATCTGATGCAAACGTTTTTCGGAGTACATGATTCCTGGTCGAAATTTGTTGATAACAAGAACTCATTCGACTATTGCTACAATAAAGTACGACCAGTGGGCCGAAAAGGTTGGAAAATTGAACAATTTATCATGACAGAGCCTATCGACATATCTGGGATACCAGAAAGCAAGGACGAATCCACAAACACTCGGATTGGTACTCCTACTTCGACAGGCTACGATGACCTTGAACCCCTCCAGGATGACCACACGTTTGGTTCATTGAACGATACCTCCACCACCCACTATTCATACACCGAGGACAAGCTTTTGAGGGACCAAGATGCAAAGGTTAGGGCTTTCAACTCCATAGCAACCTCTCCTAAAAGATCAAGATCCCCTTCGATTACCAGAAGACCTTCTGTTGCTGAGTTCTTGAACCCACCACCTCCTCCTATTGTTGGAATGCCTAAATACACCAGCACTAGCTCTTCCTCCTTGTCTAATAAGTACTCCTACAATACAATTACTCATGAAATGACGCCTTTAAGTCCCATTACTGCCAGAAAGCCAAATGAGACCATCTTGTTGGAGTCCAAATCTAAGCTAGGAAGCTTATTGGTCAATGACCACAACTCGACCAACGAACCACCATCACAAGAGCTCATTGATATATATAAAGAAATAGAAAAATGCTTGAAAATTAGAGAAAAATATCAAGCAATTTCTCTTCAACGTCCTGCTGATAACCCCAAAAACAGACCTGGCTGGACCATCTATCCGGATCCACCTCCACCCTCTTGGAAAAAGGGCGACAAATTCACCATCAACAAAACTTTAGAGGCAGGTGACCAGAAGGCAGAGAACTTCGATATCAACAAAGTTAAAATCCCAGGACCCGATGAATCAATCGATTTTATTCGGGGAGATGAAGACGTGTATCAGATCGTGGATCCAAATACCCAAAAGCCCCTTGTTTCAATTCCAACCATCAAGGATTACTATGTTGATCTAGAAAAGATTATAACTATTGCTTCTGATGGTCCTACCAAGTCGTTTGCCTTTAAAAGATTGGAGTATTTAGAGGCCAAATGGAACTTGTACATTTTATTGAACGAACATGAAGAAACTTCAGAATCCAAAAGAAATCCCCACAGAGACTTTTACAATGTCAGAAAAGTAGATACTCACGTCCATCATTCTGCTTGCATGAATCAGAAACATTTATTGAGATTTATCAAACACAAGATGAGACACTGTCCCGATCAGAAGGTGATTCTCAGAGATGGCCAAGTTCTGACTCTCAGACAGGTGTTTGAATCTTTGAACTTAACAGCATACGATCTGAGTATTGACACACTGGATATGCATGCACATCGTGATACATTCCATAGATTTGACAAGTTCAACCTGAAATATAACCCGATGGGAGAGTCAAGATTGAGAGAGATTTTCTTGAAGACGGACAATTACATCAAGGGAACTTACTTGGCAGAACTAACTAAAGAAGTATTTTATGATTTGGAGTCTTCGAAATATCAGATGGCTGAATACAGAATATCAATATACGGTAGATCTCAAGATGAGTGGGATAAACTGGCAGCCTGGGTGGTTGACAACAAATTGTTTTCCCATAATGTTAGATGGTTAATTCAGGTTCCAAGACTCTACGATATCTACAAGAAGGGTAAAATAATTGAAAATTTCCAGGACATCATCAAAAACTTGTTTTTACCACTGTTTGAGGTCACGAAGGATCCATCATCTCATCCAAAGCTGTATGTTTTCCTCCAAAGAGTGATTGGATTTGATTCAGTTGATGATGAGTCTAAAGCCGACCGTCGTTTCCACAAGAAATTCCCTCTGCCTAAGAATTGGGACACTGATACAAACCCTCCTTACTCTTATTACATCTATTATTTGTATGCCAACATTGCTTCATTGAACCAGTGGAGAGCTAGAAGAGGATTCAACACATTTGTTTTGAGGCCCCATTCAGGTGAAGCTGGAGATCCAGAACATTTAATTGCTGCTTATCTCGCCGCAGAAGGTATCTCCCACGGTATTTTATTGAGAAAGTTGCCATATATTCAATATCTCTACTATTTATGTCAAATTGGTATCGCCATGTCTCCATTGTCTAATAATGCCCTGTTTTTGACTTACGATAAAAATCCTTTCCCAAGCTACTTCAGGAGGGGATTGAATGTTTCGTTGTCTACAGATGATCCTCTACAGTTCTCGTATACTAGAGAACCACTTATTGAAGAGTATTCAGTTGCTGCACAAATTTACAAGCTGTCAAATGTCGATATGTCTGAGTTGGCTAGAAATTCTGTTTATATGAGTGGATTTGAGTACCAATTGAAGAAACACTGGTTAGGAGACTTTTTCAGTCTAAGTGGAAGTGACGGAAACGATATCGAAAAGACTAATGTTCCCGACATCAGAGCAGCTTATAGAAATGAAACTTTGTCCATCGAGCATGAATTAATCAAGGCATACACAAGTCTCGGTGACAAATAAGAATTACCAACTGTTTTTATGTTAGATAAATGATTTTTTTGTGATGAGTTGTCTATATTATTGTAAAGCTTTCTATTAATTATTAATTATTAGTAAAGGTCCGTAACGGCTCAGTCTGGAACGGCCGTGGATGTTTCTTTGGTCTTTCGTGTCAATGCACCAAACACTCTGACATCGTCTCCGTCTTCAATCTTATGCTGGATTAGTTTTTTGAATTGTTCACAAAATGAAGATTCCTCATATTGTACAACCTGTTCTATGCTTTGGAATTTGGGATATGGTTTGAACCAATCTTTCAAATTGGCAATGAAATTATGTTTATATGGATGTTCTTTCTCCTCCAGTTTTACAATCATTCGTATATTTCTGAAGAGAGGGTGTCTCACATTAACGTATCTTTGGCTATATTCAAGATTAGCCTTAATCTCTTCTGGGGTCAATGTGATTCGTGATATGGCCTCCCTGAGAGTTCGCTTATTTGGATTCGCAAGCTTAGCCTTCAGTCTCCTTGATTTGTTCAAATTAAGAATGTCTAATGATGTCTCATTCAATTTGATGCCATGAATGGTGCTAACAACAAGACTGGTACACATGCCAAGGAAGAAGATGTTTCCTATCATCATGAATATCTCTGCTGGGTGGAGTGTGTTGGTGGGACCGAAATCTCGGATCTTGTGTGCATAGCAAAATAATGGAATAAGAGTGATCAAAAATATGCCATTCATACAAAGAACAAAGGAAACAAACTGGAAGTAATTGTGATGCGCTACAGCTGTTCCAAGATACAGACAGTAATGGTCAAACTTGGGAGTGCACTTATTATTAACCGACGAATGATGAGACCTCAGAACCTTGAGCGAGTTACATTTTGAGCACCAAAATGGAAAACCATCTGAATTGCAAAGAAAGATTTCTGGTGGAGTCACAAACTCAGACTGATCGTCTAAATAAGGTTCATCTTTCTCCAACATCCCTTTGGAAAACAGCTCGCCATTCTTGAAACATTTGTTCAAATTGTAAGGAGGAATCTTTAAATCAATGCATCCTGGTCCCCTATAAAGCACCAAAAACCAGTTTATAAGCAAACTTGCAACGATCACGTTCAATCCCACAATCAGTCCAATTGAAATGCTGGGATGATCCAGCTTGTTGCGCAGTTTGGTCCAACAAAAAACATAACAAAAAGTGAACTCAACAAATGCTATCCAACATATGGTAGATATAGGATATATCTTGCGTATGAGAAATCTTGTTGAGATCATACCAACATCCTCTGTTCCATAAGAGAGGAGGGAACAAGAAACAAAAAGGGATACAAGATGAAATTACTCCCAGAACATATAAATATGTTTTACAAACACTGAAAAAAAAAAGATTATGTAATCATATCAACGATCTGACATCTCTCTATCTGTCTCTAAGAATATCCATGTCAGATCAAAGGAAGAATAGGATCATCATGAGAGGAAACAAAAAGCTACCACACAAAAACAAAGGAGAAGATATGTATTAATGAATATTTAGTTTGTTATTTGAGAAAGATCGATCACAAATTAAATTAAAAAAAGACATCAATATGAGAGTCTCAGACACCCTTCAATTGAGTGGAACTGACGAGCAATCTGGTCAATTTGGCAGTATCGTATGCGAGTTTCTGATCGAGCTTAAAGTTCTTTTTGATAACAGACAGGTTTGCGTATTTCTCAAGTGTCTTATCTGTGAATTGTAGAGGTTTTCCGTTGACTTTTGAGCACAGATCATTATATGATTTTTGGAGATCGGGTATGGATTCATCGTTTTCTAGGTCTAATATTTTCAATGCAATGAGTTGTGGACAGTCTGGGGATATTCCGAATTTGGTGAGACATTCAAGAATGTTTTTCTGAGGAGCCAAGTTGAAGATGACTTCTGTGTGGAGAGATCTGGATTTCTTTCTGTCGTAGGAATTGTCTAGCAGAGCCTTGTAGACAGCACTGTACAATTGTTCTAGTGAAACTATATTGTCTCCATTTATAAAAGCGTAATCGTATTCCTTGTTACCGGAGACAAGGTTGCTTTTAAGTTCATCCTGGTTCTTGACGTCTGTAAAATATGCAGCAACAATTTTATAGTTCTGGAAACGGGGAATTTCCAGAACTATGAATCCTGAATCATCGTTTTCCATAGTCGGTGTTGATTTGGGATCATAAGGGTATATATAGGAATAGTAATAAAGCAAAAAATAATACGATATATGGTTTTTGTTTGGATATAGAAAATTCGATGGAGCTTTGAATTTTTTTCTGTATCCGTTAAAAAACCAAATCAAACCGAATCACCAAGGGTCTTACGTATATTATTTTTTGCTTTGTTCCTGACAAAAATACGTTTGTTGCACAAAAAACTGGGAAAAGGGACATTTATAGAGCTTGAATCCATCAATAACAGTTGATATATTGACACTAACTATTTTAAAACAAGAAGATCCGACAACCACATATCGTGTTTTGCTGTTGTTAACCATCTAAATCCCATTTTGACACTAGGCTGGATGATATGTCAGATCCGTTAACGGTTAATCCGTGGTCCAGCGATGCAGATCTTCCTCCATCTAGTTTTGTTCTAGATAATGATACATCTTTGAATGTTTGGAGTACCGTTGACAATGGAAACTCAGAAAATGAAGCAGCATCCAATCGTGGTTCAGATGACAATCGAAATTCTGAGGCAGTTTTACAAACCACCAATGACCTCAATGCAAATCCCAAACAGAACATTGAGCCTTGGGGCGATGAAAGCAATGATGAAGTCAATGATAAACTACCAAAGCTGGATGGAACAGAAATTGAAAATACACATATCCAGAATGATTTGAGCAACCTTGAGTCTCCAGAACAGATACTAAAAGAGAGGAATATCAGCGAAACAGCGACCGTCGAAACATCTGACAAAGAACCTGAATACAATGATGATTACGAGGAAGATTATGGAGCCAAATCTGAGTCTGCAGTTGGTGATGTAAGCAATGTCGATGAAGATGAAAATGGGCTTACAGAACAACAAGTCAAAAAAGATCATGAGGAATATGCTGATGATGATGATGATGATGATGATGATGATGATGATGATGATGATGATGATTTTGGATCGTTTGAAAGTACCGGATCTGCCCCAAAAACTCCCCCAAATCTTGAAATTTCGGAGCCCATAGAGGACCTACTCAAGAAAATGCTACCTCACAGTTTGAACTACCCATCTCCAGAAAAGACATCGACTAAAAATGATGCATTACTTGAGTCTGGAAAGTCACTCGAGTACTACAATTTAATCACATCAAGAGTTAGAAAATACCAAGCACATCAACACCCATTATCAAACTTCAGATCACGAAAATACATTAGTGATAGCAATATACACAAGGAAATCAAGAAAATATCCACAACTTGGACGAGCGTCGAGAAAAGAGTCGCTGCCAGTGATGATGCCGTTGGTGGATCAAATGATCATTTTACAAACTTGTTCAGTTGGTCTACCGCATCAAAAGATACCCCGAAAGAAAAACAAGAAGCCAACAAGAATGCGAAGAAATTACAGCAACAGCAACAACAGCAGCAAGTTAATCAAAGATTACTCAAAGTTGCATTTACGAAAGGAAGAAGTATTATTGAAGAACGGAAAGCGATACAAAAGCAACACAAACTCAAGTTGGAAAAAGAAAGAAGAGAAAGAGAAGAAAGACTTTTGCAGGAGAAGAAGAGAAAAGAAGAGGAATACAAGAAATATTCCAATCCTACAGAGCCTGATTTTGAAAGAGATAGCAAAAAATCCGGTAAAAAGTCTCTATTTGGAAGATTATTTGGACCCCAAAAATCAAATATAGCAAAGGATAATCAATCGCATGATAGAATAGCCTCTAGTTCTCCCGAACTTGAATCGGACTCAACAAATAAAGATGATCTTCTCTTCAATATTGAAAATGCTTTCGAAAATACAAGTACCGGTGGACAAGGGGAGTTCAATAATTCTGATGATGACGATGATGATGATGATATCAACTTTGGTTATAATCAGATACAGTTCGATGGAACGACATTTGGACAAGAGAGTGATATTAAAGGTGAAGAACAGGATGAAATTTTTGATGACTTTGTGCAAGGACCAAATCCTGATGAAGATACTCGGAATTCTGTTATAGATCGTGGCTCCAGTACCGCCCAGAGAACCCAAACTGAAATTAAAGATGAGTCTGGCTCATTTGATGAGTTTGTTGAAAGTCCCGCTATTGAATCAGTTGCTCAGAATTCAGGTCCGAATACCCCTTCTAAATTTGAGAGTGATCCTATTGAGCCGAAAATATTGGATCCATCTATTCAAAAGAAAGCATTGCCAACTAATTCTGGAAATAATGCTTTGACTGAACATAATATATTGGCTCCTAGCAGAAAAGATCCGGATGCTAACGAAGAGAGCGATGATGATCAATTTGAGCCTTTTGTTCTGAGCCCACCTTCTGTAAAGGAGGTCAAGATGAATTCTAAACCTTTGCCTGAACCAATATTGAAGACTGAGAATCATGTTACAGACCCTGTTCAGAAATCAGTTCCTTTGCAGACCTCCCAAGATGGGTTAGATGATGATGATGAGTTCTCAGACTTTGTGTCCTCTGGTTCTCATTCGAACACCTTCCATCCATCCATCAAACCAAACTCACCAGTTTATGAGAAAACACCATCCCCCAATAAACGCAGCATCAGTGGAATAGAGTTTGAAGGCTCAAAGCCTTCGACCCATACGACAAATGGTTTTACCCCACGGGGTTTGTTTGGAGCCACAAGCTCAACTAGAAACATTTCCCAACCTCATTCTCAAAAACCAAAACCTGTCTTAAAATCAGCGGTGGTGAAAAATGACAATGAATTTTTTGAAAGAATGCTCCCAGCCTCCAAGAAAGAGAACATTGTGAATAGTCGAACGACAGACGTTGATATAGAACTCCCTGAGGACTTGATTCCAACGTCCACGTCGGTGTCTACATTTTATCAGAACTCGATTATCAATACCAACGATTCTCTATCGAGATCTGGATCAGTCAAGAGAACGTCATCGGTAAAGAAGGTGACCAAGCCCGCTTCTTCATCTGTCAAACTGATCGATCTTTAGTTCCTATATAATTAGTATTCCTGAATATATATTTCATATGTATGGACCTCTATCATACCAAGACGCTTAGCGTAAATTATTAGAAAATCCCCAGATCTCGGCTAATTTGTTTTAAGACGAGCTGCGGGAAAGGCCATGTGTATGTAGAACAGCATTCTGAGACATCTAGTCTTCTGTAAGGCCAGTGAAAATGAAATATAATGTTCTTGGTGCTGTGTTTGGTTGCTGAATGAATCTCACAAACTGGAACTCAGCTGTCCGGGGGTAAGAAGATGGCTTTTGGACTCAGAAAGGCCAAGCTTCAGGTTGGGTCTAAGGGTGTGCGGCTCATGCGGAAATCTCAGATATATATTTGTGGGGGGCCATAGTCTGGGGTAGGAAAGAGAATTCTGGGAAACAGAATGGAGACTAAATGGTTTATTTAGGGAAGTTAATTGTCTGATAAGATGCAAGTCTGTTGAAATGACATTGTAGTCATGTGTGCACTTGAGTTTATTCTGCTATTGGACAGTTGATGTGCTCTAATGGGGGCTCTGTGACCCTTTTGCCTGAGGGGAGCCGATACTGATTGATTGCCCGATCGCGTAAAATTTTGTGCGGAAAGTTTCCTAATACGGTATCCCGCCTCTACATATCGAAGAAAAAAATTAGCGTCCGATATGGAAGGAGGGGTCCGCAGCGGGATCCAACCTGTTTAGATCAATACGATATAGTAGGTGTTTCCGAGAAGCTGAAGGTCACGGAAATTTGGCAGAAACCTGCCACAAGTCTGTTGGCAAACTAAGAAGCAACTAATGGCATTGTAAAAGGGGTGTAATGGATGTTCTGTGGCTTGGTTGCAAAATATTCCCACTGATCCTGCGAGCGAAGGCCCCAGAGGTGCGGCATATAAAAACGTCTATCTGGCTGAAAAAATTTTGCGGCACAGTAATCTACAATAAATAGCACAGATTATTAGGGGAATGGCAAGAGAACAGATTTCACAGAAAAAAGACATTTCAGACACCTGTATATCAAATAACTATTCCAAAACTGAACGGTTTGAGCAGAGATCCAGAACTCTTCAGAAAACGGATTAACGCATAAGAAACAACTTTGTTCTAACGGATCTCGTCTGTATTTTAAAACGCATAGCATTAAAGCCAAATAGGGACATAATCCCATAATCGTGAAGCATATCCCACTTCCCCTTGCCTTGTTTTTTGGGAAAAGATGAAGAAAGAAGAGTCCCACGAGCATACAATACCATTGGATATCGAACTGGATCATGTCAGTAACTTCGGTGACTCCTCCGTCGCCAACCCTCTAGATGAATCAGATGGATCGTTCCAAATGGAGTCGAATCAAGATGCCAAATCAGCAAAAAAGAAGCTGGTCTCCTTTGGTATCTCTTTACAAGAATCACAGTCAGACAGCCAGGAACCATTCAACACCACTCAGATTCATAGAAGAACCTCTGTGGTCTCAAATTCCCTTCCAGCTCTTAATCTCAATGGTGCTAACTCCACAATCGCACCATTATCGCAAGGAAGCAGTCATTGGAATGCTGCTATTCCTCCCGCAATTCCGGAAAGTTTACCAACTACTCCTGGTTATGAATTGAATGGAACTTCCTATTTTGATATAGCTTCCAGCAAATCTGTTCTCCACCCTGTCCCCCCAGCACAGCAATCCCTAGATCAACATGGAAATACCATCACCACCCACGGTCATCATAAGCTGGAAGGAATGACATTGAATAATCCTCCTAAAAACAGATGGAGACTTATTGCTGTCGTCAGTTGGGCTCTCACTGCTGGTCTTTCAGATGCAGCTCCCGGAGCCCTTCTACCTACCATTGAAACCTACTACGGTATTAGCTACTCGGTCGTCTCCTTGATCTGGCTTTCAAATGCTGTTGGTTTCATTTTGATTGCTCTAATCAGTCATACTTTGGAGCCACGTCTTGGAAAAAGGAAGATGACTGCAGGAGGATGTATTGCCCAGTCTATCATGTATTCCTTCGTGTCACCTGGAGCAAGCTTTGGATTAGTGGTGGTTGGTTTCTTTATGGGTGGTATAGGACTTGCATTATGTCTCTCGCAGCAAAACATCTTCCTTTCTAGATTCCAAAAGTCGTCTAAATACTTAGGATACTACCACGGAAGTTACGGTTTGGGTGCTTGTATTGGTCCATTGATAGCTACTGCGATTATCAATGCTAATGTCAAATGGCACTACTACTATCTAATTTTACTGGGCTTAGCATTTTGCAACTTCTGGAATCTATGGTTTTCGTTTGCTGGTGCAGATGATGATCTCAGACCATGGGACACTTACGAGCCTAATCCTGAAACCCTTTCTTCCTCTGACACTTCGCCAGCTGTCACTCCAGATGAAGAAATAGACAAACAACTGACGATGATTGGAGAGTCGAAAACCTACACAAGAAGTGTCATGGAGCAGGAAGAATCATCCGAGCCTACTTTCGATAAAGGTCTTTTAAAACTTGCTCTTAAAAACTCCCGTACCTGGCTGTTGGCTTTCTTTGTTCTCTTCTACCAAGGAGCTGAAGTTGCTATGGGTGGTTGGATTGTGACCTACTTAGAGGATTATAGAAATGGTAGCAAGTCCAAGAGTGGATATATTTCGTCTGGTTTTTGGGGTGGATTAACAGTTGGAAGACTTTTCCTCACCACTTTAATCCATAAATATGCAGGGGCCAAAAGGGGAGTCTCGGTACTACTTACCCTTTCGGTTGCTGCGACTGTGCTAACATGGGTGGTGCCTTTGGTCGAAGTCGAAGCTGTTTTTGTTTCATTGGCAGGTCTCTTCATTGGTCCTGTTTATCCATTGATGGTTACAATAGCGGTCAGAGTCTTACCTAGAAAGATCCAGGTTATCTCTATCACAATTACTACTGCTTTTGGATCTTCGGGAGGAGCTCTATTTCCTTTCCTAGTTGGTATCATTTCACAATATGCCGGTGCATATGTTTGCATGCCCGTGATTATTTCATTGCTAGCAGCTACTATTTTTATTTGGTTCACTCTACCAAATCCTGATAGATCCGTTGTCAATCATGTTTGGGAAAAGCTGTGGTAATCAATATCTCGCTAGGTTAAGTTGATTTGTTAATTTTTATAGTATGGCTTATTATATAATTATATTATTCCATATTGCGACACCAGCAACTTTTGACCAATTTTTTGAAACTTTCATTAATATATAGCCATAATTCAGTCCTATATCAGAATCTTGAACGGTTTAAAAGGCCCTACTCTCGATATCTTTGTGTCAGTGGGCTTCATTCTACAGAAAATCTGAATACTGCGCTTAATCTATATTCATTCAAATCAAAAAGCTATCACCTTCATCCAAACTGATCAAGATAAATATATATACATGACGGACATCTCATTACATTGTCAATTCCTGATTCCTCTATTTCTTATCCACAGGAGGAACGTAATCGTAATACCAAATCTGTCTTGGAGGATACTCGGTAGGAATCCTCAGTTCCAGAGGAAACCTCTTTCCAAACTCATTGTTGTTGGCTTCATTGAACAACTTCTCACTGACATTCTTCAGATCTTCGTTTGCCTCTTTGATTGATTCATATTGTTTTTTTAGCTGTAGTTCTTCTCTTTGTTTCTTCTCTTTTCTGCTGACAGACCATGCTTTCATCACTGTCAAATGCTTCACATAATCTTCGTTGCATAGCTTCAATAACTTGGGTTGCTTTCTTGATGCAGATAGAACTGATAATTGGGTCACAAGCTTCTGAGCCTCTGGATTAAGTTGTCCTTTCGTTCTCTTTCCACGAATTTGCTGAAGCTGACCACCAAATTGTCTGGTTGATAGCTTGTTTAAAGGCTCCAACAACTTTTTAAGAACCATTTTTTTTCTTGTTACTAACTCTATCAGAACAGCTTCTTTTATACTTTATACGACCTAGATGATTTCTGACAACTTGTCTCTGGAAATCAGACTTTTATTCGATATATAAAATAGTTTCTTCGCCCATCAACCTATTGGTCTTACTGGTTTGGGCTGAAAAATTTTTGGAAACCGAACTAATTTTTGGATCTCCTAAAATCTGAGTCATCAATTATGTCATCCAATTTTTTGAGATTCCAATGCTGTCTTGATTCATGCATTTCGTCTTTGTGCTGAGCCTTGTCTTATATATAGAACACCATGAAATGTCATTGAACCTCCTATTTATTAATAGAAAATCGGCCAAGAAAACAGAAATCAACAAATTGTCCATCTTCGAGAAATGGGAGAAAATGATGAGACCCAACAGGATAGAGGAAGCCGAAATTACTCTGCCAACAACCCCTTCGCAGCAATGGTTAGCCAGGCGGAGTCTGCTCAATCTGCTCAGCCATCTCAGCCATCTCAACTATCCCAACCAGCCCACCTAGACTCAGAAGTTCAGACAGTAGGAACTATATTGAATTCCAATTCAAACAGTTCTCTGCCCACCTTGCCACCAATACCATCTACAGACCACAATGGAGTTGCAGCGATGACCTCCTCGAACCCCAGAAGTCACAGACCAAGCTTGAGTCTGCAAATGCCCTCTCCATCAAATTCAGTGGGAGGTCTTCATTCCTTAAGCACTCCAGTGATCCAGATCAATCCACCTTCTGAACCCGATCGTATCCCGCCTCCTCTGCCTCCATATCCAAATTTACCTTCCAGGTTGAGTCGAGTCCATCATATACCTGTGAGCGATCCAGTCACCCCTTCTGCTTCTGCCTCCCCTTCTAGTCCAAATAGAGTCTCGGCCCCTGTCTTCACAGATCCTCCTCAAAACTCCTCCATGAGCTCAAATGTAAGCTCCACATCCCTGAATGCAGGTAGCTCTCTTTTAGCTGCGTCAGAAAATCACGAAAGCTCTCCTACTACTCCATTGAATCCTCCTGCCAGCCCTTTGAATATTCCTGCAAGTCCATCTAGTGTTTCCATTATTTCCTCTATCACCCAGGAGGAACAGCCTCAAGATCGTCTATTGACTCCTGAAGAGGCCCGAAGAGAAGAGGAAGAACTGATTGCAAGTCTTCCACCCTCTCCAAGATATACTGAGATGCCCTCTCCAGGGGAAATCAGTGTTCCAAATAACATGGCAATTGATCCCCTGACAATCAATGAAAATACGCCAAAAGAATCACCTCCTGTGTATACTGAAATGTCAGAGGATGTTGCACCTTACGTTAATCGTCCTGCTTTTGCATCTACTGGAGGGAATACCGTTTCAGGTTACCGGAGACCAGAATCCCCTCCTCCTCCTCATCCACCAACTAGACCTCCGAGACCATCTAGACCAAACGTTTCCCCAACATCAGAGCGAGACAGACGCTACAGAAGGCCTTCAGGCCCTCCCCCTACTTCACATTCACAGGATCCTCCTCAACGGCCTCGACGTCCCAGACAGAGACCTTCAGCTGACAGTCTAGACTCAAATTCACAGTCATCGTACAATTCATCATATAGTCAATCCTCTCCAACGGTAGTCCACCCAGTTTACGCCCCACCATACCTGCCCCAGAGGCCTAACAGGAGCGAATCATCTATCGACGGATCACCTAATGAAGCACCTCGCCTTCCAAGACGGAACAATTGAACCACTAAATAGGTCATTTAACCTTTTTACGGATGTATAGTATTTATCTAGCTAATTTACATGCTACTAATTTGAAAAGCACCTTTAACAGCATTTGTATGACAATTAAAAGTATGCATCTCCTCACATATTTTGGTATATATATCTAGGCCCCTAAATTGGTAAGATTATCCGATATAGTGTAACGGCTATCATGGTCCGCTTTCACCGGGCAGACCCGGGTTCGACTCCCGGTATCGGAATTCATTTTTTTTTTGTCGAATCCCCCTTCTTTTTTGGATTATCTACAGTTTTGTGAACACAAGCAACCATCAGTTACTGCATGGATATAAGATGACTATGAAGTGGTTGTAACATTATATTTACCTCATCATATATCAAGATTTGTTGAAAAAAAGATGAAAACATTCGAGTCGTATATATTTTCATTTTACACCCTTTAGCTCAAAACTGAATATTGTCACAAGACAAAAATTGTACATTAACATTCAAAACTATGATTGAAAAGCTAAAAGAAGCTTTTTTTTTAATATCGAAAGTTTCCATAATCGGTTTTCTTTAATAGGATTCTGGTAAGCTGAAATATAAATTAAGAGCAATTTTTGAAAAAGTAGGGATACAAAGAATTAGCGTACGAGAGGAATTAATATCGCTTTTATAACCCCTTAATGCATTTCATTGATTTTCATCCTTCATTTTGTATAGGTTGACACTTTTCTCAGGAAGTTACCGCTTCGTTTATCGATGTATGATTATCGATGTTACAAAAAGATTGTTATACATAGAACGGATGTGTTTAGCTTGATATTGAACTTTCAATGAAAGTTCTGTGATTATGGGCATGTGGCGTAGTTGGTAGCGCGTTCGCTTAGCATGCGAAAGGTCTTGGGTTCGACTCCCAACTTGTCCATTTTTTTAAAATTTTGTATCTGCTCGGCTTTGGGTGCAATGATTCTATCTTTTTTGGATGAGATTCGACCTGAAATGTTCCTACTCCACTGATGAACAGTTCAATTAGTAGTTTCAAAGTAGTTGGACTACTCGAGTTCAATGGTTGACACTTTCTGTTGAAGACCCATTCTTGCTGGGGTGTAGGGATGTAAATAACCAGTATGTCACAAACCAGAAACAATAACAGTTCATGCAAATGGAATCACACGTAATAAAAGATGCATGAAGATGGTATCGGATTTTGGACCCCAGAGAACATTTAAAAAGGCATTTTATTAGTCTCAATGGTTCAATAAAACAACAAATGCTAAGTAAAGCTGCAATAGGGATGACATTTGGCTCTATAAATCCTAAATATGACTAAATTTGCTGAATCAAATAACCTTTCTTGACTCTTTCAGAAACTCTTCTTGCAAGAAATAGAGAATACAAATGAGCATAACACGACTTAAAGGCAGTTTCTTTTTTTTGCTTTTGTTAAAAAAATTTTTTTTTTTGATTTAGAAAATTTTCTCTTTATTTAAGGAATTTAGTTAGCTGGTACAGGATTTCAAAAATCTGTAGTTTTACTAGCTCTTCTTTTGTTTTATTCATTTTATTTTATTTTCCTTCTCTCTTCCTTCTTTCTCTCTCTCTCAGATGAAGACTTTCTTCTTTCAGCTTTCTAGATTGACCTTATAGGATTGTGATTGCTGGACATACGTGAATAACTGTTTGTGGTTGAGGTTGATATTGAGGGATCTTCCGTCACGCATTTATTTAATCTACATCTTTTAGGTCTTCTAGATTCAGCTGGAACTCTAAAGACCGTTGGAGTTCAATTAGTTGATCCTTGTGAAAGTTTTAATTTGGATTACAAAAGGTGAGCATGAGTGCACTCTGAGTGACTCGGAAAGTTGAAAGATCCATCTGAAAGAGAAGAGAAAATATCGTCGTACGACGTGTCCCCAGCAGGTTCGTGTCTGAAATTGTAGCAAACAGGGAATGGAATTGTAATTGGGGAGACGTTGTATTGGAAATTTATACGACTTATTGCTATCTCTGATCTTAACCAGATGTAATCTTTCAACTTGTAATCGAGGCATTTGCATGTGTAATTAGCAATCATTTATGACTAACATTTAAATTTCAACTACCTTTAGTTCCGTTTGCCTTTTTATTATTTTAAAACCCAGTTGGTTGGAGGGTACACGTTTTCCTTATACCTCTAATTCAGTTCGCCTAATACAAAAACTATAACATAGAAAAACAGAAAAAAAGAAAGTTGAAGCATGTCTGCTGGAAGATTTTCTAACCCAATTGCACCTCCAATGGAGTCTACAGGTGACAGATTGGTCACCTTAGAAACTCAAAATGGATTGATTCTTCAAGGTTACTCTTTTGGTGCTGATGTTCCTGCTGCAGGTGAATTGGTTTTCCAAACCGGTATGGTTGGTTACCCAGAATCTATCACAGACCCATCCTATCAGGGTCAAATTCTTGTGATTACTTATCCTCTAGTTGGTAACTATGGTGTTCCAGACAGAGATTTGAAGGATGACCTCGTTGAACAGCTACCTAAATATTTTGAGTCCAACAAGATCCATGTTGCTGGTTTGGTTGTCGCTCATTACACTGAAGAATACTCACACTATTTGGCCAAGTCTTCTTTAGGAAAATGGCTCAAAGATGAGGGAATTCCAGCCATGTATGCCGTTGATACCAGATCATTGACCAAAAAATTAAGAGAGGAAGGTTCTACTCTAGGTAGATTATGTGTGCAATCACTTGGAGCATCTGTCGAAGCTTCTTTGAATGAAAATACTTGGAAACATAACTTCTCTATACCCGAATGGGTTGATCCTAACTCCAAGAATTTGGTGGCTGAAGTTTCTGTTAAGAAGCCTGTCATCTATGACCCTCCAAAAGATATTGCGAAGGTGGGTCCTGATGGAAAGGTTATTAGAATTGTGGCTGTTGATGTTGGTATGAAATATAATCAAATAAGATGTTTCGTTAGACGTGGTGTTTCATTAAAGGTGGTTCCTTGGGATCATGATTTCACTAAAGAGGAATATGATGGTTTATTCATTTCTAATGGTCCAGGTGATCCTTCTGTTATGACAGAGGTCGTCAAAAGATTGAGCAAATGTCTCGAAGAGGCTAAGACACCAATTTTCGGTATTTGTTTGGGTCATCAACTGATGGCCAGAGCCTCTGGTGCTTCAACATTGAAATTAAAATTCGGTAACAGAGGTCATAATATACCATGTACATCTTCCATCTCCGGAAGATGTTACATCACTTCCCAAAACCACGGTTATGCAGTCGATGTTGACACTTTGGCTTCCGGATGGAAAGAATTGTTTGTTAATGCAAATGATGGTTCTAATGAAGGTATATATCACACTTCGAAGCCATTTTTCTCTGTTCAATTCCATCCTGAGTCAACACCAGGACCAAGAGATACCGAATTCCTATTTGATACTTTTATCAAAGCAGTTGTTGAGTTTAAGAACTCCAGAGGTCAATTGAAGGCTGTCGAATTTCCAGGTGGAGATATCAAGACAAATCGGGCTTTACATCCAAAGATTAATGCTAAGAAGGTTTTAGTTCTGGGTTCTGGAGGTTTGTCTATTGGACAAGCTGGAGAATTTGACTACTCTGGTTCCCAAGCAATCAAGGCTCTTAAAGAAGAAGGTATTTACACAGTTTTGATCAATCCAAACATTGCAACTATTCAAACTTCTAAGGGTTTGGCTGATAAGGTCTACTTCCTGCCTGTCACTCCTGAATTTGTCAGAAAAGTCATTAAACATGAGAGACCAGATGCTATCTATTGTACTTTTGGTGGTCAGACTGCTTTGAATGTTGGTATCCAGCTCAAAGATGAATTTGAATCTCTAGGTGTGAAGGTTCTTGGAACCCCAATCGATACAATTATCACAACTGAAGATAGAGAACTATTCGCAAGAGCCATGGATCAAATAGGAGAAAAGTGCGCAAAGTCTCAAACTGCATCTTCTATGGATGAAGCTTTGGCAGCAGTTAAGGAAATTGGATTCCCTGTGATTGTTAGAGCTGCCTATGCCTTGGGAGGTTTAGGTTCTGGTTTTGCAGATAACGAACAAGAATTGATCGAACTATGTCAGAAGGCATTTGCTGCTTCTCCTCAGGTTCTTGTTGAGAAGTCTATGAAGGGATGGAAAGAAGTTGAGTACGAAGTCGTTCGTGATGCTTTTGACAACTGTATCACAGTCTGTAATATGGAGAATTTTGATCCATTAGGTATCCATACTGGTGATTCTATTGTCGTTGCCCCATCTCAAACTTTGTCTGATGAAGATTATAATATGTTGAGAACAACTGCTGTCAATGTCATTAGACATTTGGGAGTTGTTGGTGAATGTAACATCCAGTATGCTCTCAACCCATTCTCTAAGGAATACTGTATCATTGAAGTTAATGCAAGATTGTCAAGATCTTCAGCTTTAGCATCAAAGGCCACAGGTTATCCTTTAGCATATACCGCTGCCAAATTAGGTTTGAATGTTCCTCTTAACGAGATCAAAAACTCTGTCACCAAGGTTACATGTGCTTGTTTTGAACCTTCATTAGATTACTGTGTGGTGAAGATTCCAAGGTGGGATTTAAAGAAGTTCACCAGAGTCTCAACTCTATTGTCTTCTTCTATGAAATCGGTTGGTGAAGTCATGAGTATTGGTAGAACTTTTGAAGAAGCGATTCAAAAGGCCATCAGATCCACTGATTATCACAACATTGGTTTCAGCAAAACTGACGCTTTGATGTCTATTGATCTTGATTCTGAATTACAAACTCCCTCTGATCAAAGATTATTTGCCATTGCTAATGCATTAGTCGGAGGATACTCAGTTGATAAGATCCATTCCATGACTAATATTGATAAATGGTTCTTGAACAAGTTAGAGGGTTTGATCAAGTTTGGTGATAAGATTGCTTCCTATGGAGCTAAGGAGAAACTGCCTTACTCTCTATTGAAGCAGGCTAAACAATTGGGATTCGAAGATAGACAAATCGCCAAATTCTTGAATTCTAATGAAGTGGCTATTAGAAGATTGAGGAAGGACTTTGGAATCTTCCCATTTGTTAAGCAAATTGATACTGTTGCCGCAGAATTCCCAGCCTACACAAACTACTTATATATGACTTATAATGCTGACACCAGTGATGTCGACTTCAACGATAATGGTGTCATGGTTTTGGGATCTGGTGTCTACAGAATCGGTTCTTCAGTTGAGTTTGATTGGTGTGCTGTTAGAGCTATCAGAACCTTAAGAGAGCAGGGTTTGAAGACGATTATGGTTAATTATAACCCTGAAACGGTCTCGACAGATTATGATGAAGCTGATAGATTATATTTCGAAACCATAAATCTTGAAAGAGTTTTGGATATCTATGAGCTGGAAAAATCTTCTGGTGTTATTATCTCTATGGGTGGTCAGACATCTAACAATATTGCATTGCCATTACATAGGCAGAATGTTAAGATCATGGGTACTTCTCCTGAAATGATTGATTCTGCTGAAAACAGATACAAATTCTCCAGAATGTTGGACAAAATTGGTGTTGATCAACCTGCATGGAAGGAATTGACATCCATTGAAGAAGCTGAAGAGTTTGCTGAGAAGGTGTCATATCCGGTTTTGGTTAGACCATCTTACGTGTTATCCGGAGCAGCAATGAACACTGTTTATTCTAGAGATGACTTAGCTTCTTACTTGTCGCAAGCCGTAGAAGTTTCTCCAGATTATCCTGTTGTCATCACTAAATATATTGAGAATGCTAAGGAAATTGAGATGGATGCAGTTGCCAAGGATGGTAAATTAATCATGCATGTTGTTGCAGAGCATGTAGAGAACGCTGGTGTTCACTCAGGTGATGCTACTTTGATAGTGCCTCCTCAAGACTTGGATAAAGAAACTGTTAAGAGAATCGTTGAAGCTACTGCTAAGATTGGTAAAGCGTTAGATATAACTGGACCATACAATATTCAATTCATCGCCAAGAATAATGAGATTAAGGTGATTGAATGTAATGTGAGAGCTTCTAGATCTTTCCCATTTAACTCGAAGGTTGTGGGAACGGATATGATTGAAATGGCTGCTAAAGCTATTATGGATCTTCCTGTCACTCCTTATCCTGGTGAAAAGCTTCCTGATGATTACTGTGCTGTCAAGGTTCCTCAGTTCTCATTCTCAAGA
This sequence comes from Ogataea krabiensis, assembly GCA_030582815.1. Classification (NCBI taxonomy): domain Eukaryota; kingdom Fungi; phylum Ascomycota; class Pichiomycetes; order Pichiales; family Pichiaceae; genus Ogataea; species Ogataea krabiensis. The sequence continues at coordinate 81,348 of JAJMHB010000020.1, forward strand.
TTATCTGGTGCGGATCCTGTTTTGGGTGTTGAAATGGCTTCCACCGGTGAGGTTGCTTGTTTCGGTCACAACAAATATGAAGCTTATCTCAAGTCTTTGGTTTCCACAGGATTCCAGTTACCAAAGAAAAACATTTTGCTTTCTATTGGTTCCTTCAAAGAAAAATTGGAGTTACTACCATCCATCAAGAAGTTATATGAATTGGGTTATTCTTTGTTTGCCACTGCAGGTACTGCAGATTTCATTCAAGAGCATGGTATTCCTGTTAAATATTTGGAGCTTTTGAGTGAAAATGAGGAGGACCAACAAAAGACAGAATATTCTTTAACTCAGCACTTGGCAAATAATTTGATCGATCTTTACATTAACTTGCCTTCCGCTAACAGATTCAGAAGACCTGCTTCTTATGTTTCGAGAGGATATAGAACCAGAAGAATGGCCGTCGATTATGCTGTTCCTTTGGTTACGAATGTTAAATGTGCAAAACTCTTGATTGAAGCAATTGCTAGAAATATAAGCTTAGAAGTTGCTAACATTGATGCTCAGACTTCTCACAACACAGTTGAGCTCCCAGGGTTGGTTTCTCTTTTCACATATGTTCCATCCTTAGATGAACAAAAAGGTCCGGTTGATGTTGAAGCTGTGACAAAGACAGCATTAGCTGCAGGTTTCACAATCACATCTTTATCCCCTGTTACATCTTCAGGTTCATACATTGTTGATGCAAGGACTTTGTCTAGAGCTCATGAAATTGCTCAAGGTTCTACCTACACTGATTTTTCTTTCGGAGTTGCTGCTACTGAATCTAATTCAAACCAAATTCAACATGTTTCTGCATTGACCTCATCGTTATTTGTCAAGTCTGAGGAGTTTTCAAAGAATAAGATTGCATCTACTGCAGCTCATTTCGGTTCATGGCCAGACAACAAGCCTATTATCACTGATGCAAAGACCACTGACTTGGCTTCTGTCCTATTACTTGCTTCGTTATACAACAGAAAGATACACGTCACTGGTGTCACTGGTAAAGATGACTTGGCTTTGATTACCATGTCTAAAGGTAAAGGTCTAGGTGTCACATGTGATGTCACAGTCTATTCTCTCTTTTTGTCTCAAAATGAATATCCTGAAGCCTCTTTCCTTCCAACAAAGGATGACCAGAAAGCATTATGGGATAACTTAGAGTCAGTTGACTGTTTCTCCATAGGTGAAACTCCTTCCAAGTTAGCAGAACTTTTGGGTGAACCAGTTTTCCCAGGTATTGGTATTTCTGACACTTTGCCTCTTCTGTTCTCAGCAGTTGCTGAAGGAAAGTTCACTTTTGCGGATATTGTTGACAAATTGCATGATAAACCTGTTGAGATTTTCTCTTTGAGAGATAACGAATCGCTTATTGAAGTGGACGTTGACAGATTAACTTCTTCATTGAAGGGTAAGAGAATAACTTGGTCGCCATTTGCATCCAAGAATTTAACTGGTGCAGTTGAAAGAGTCCACATGAACAATCAAACTGTTTGTCTAGAGGGAGAAATTGTCATTGGTGAGGCGATGGGTAAAGAGAATGCTTACTTGGTTCAACATCCTTCCTCTCTCTCTGGAACTCCTGCTCTCCCAGAAACTCAATTGGCTGCTTCACCTATGGCAAGAAGAACTTCTAGATTCTCTTTTGATAGTTCCAGAAGAGCTACGTTGATCGATTCATTGCGTGATTCAGCTATTGCAGATTCAAGTGATTCATTGACTGGTGCTGATTTGGTTTCATCAAAGCCTCCAAGAGAATTGAGCTTGCCAAACGCAATCATTTCTTACATTAAGGGTGAAAATCCATTTTTGAGAAACTCTGTTTTGTCTGTGAGCCAAGTCTCTAGATATCATTTGCATGCCTTGTTTGCTGTTGCTCAAGAAATGAGATTGGCTGTTGAAAGAGAAGGTGTTTTGGATATTTTGAAGGGTAGAGTGTTGACTACTGCTTTCTTTGAACCATCAACAAGAACATCTTCCTCATTTAATGCTGCCATGCAAAGACTAGGTGGAAGAGTTGTCGCAATTTCTGAACAGGGCTCATCTGTTAAGAAGGGAGAGACCCTGCAAGACACCATCAGAACAATGGCATGTTACTCTGATGCAATTGTCTTGCGTCATCCTTCTGAGGAGAGTGCTCATATTGCAGCCAAGTACTCACCTGTTCCAATAATCAATGGTGGTAACGGTTCAAGAGAACATCCAACTCAGGCATTCCTAGACTTGTTCACTATCAGAGAAGAGTTGGGTACTATCAATGGTATCACTGTTACATTCATGGGTGACTTGAAGTTTGGAAGACCTGTTCATTCTCTTTGTAAGATGTTGCAACACTACCAAGTCAGAATCCAACTAGTTTCACCACCTGAATTGAGACTTCCAGAGAACTTGAGAAAACAATTATCTGATGCTGGAATGCTTATTGGCGAATATACCGAATTAAGCAGAGAAATCATCGCCAAATCAGATGTGTTATATTGTACCAGAGTTCAACAGGAGAGATTCACAGATAAATCCGAGTACGAGAGACTAAAGGACTCTTACATTGTTGATAACAAGATATTATCGTATGCTAAGCAGCACATGTGTGTCATGCATCCTCTTCCAAGAGTCAATGAAATTAAGGAAGAAGTTGACTTCGATCAAAGAGCAGCTTACTTCAGACAAATGAGATACGGACTTTTTGTTAGAATGGCTTTATTGGCTATGGTTATTGGTATCGACTTCTGAAGAGATTCATTACTTGAATTTTAATTAAAACTTACACAACTAGACTCTGACTGGTCTGTTCTGGATTTTTCCTTTGTATAGACTGTCACCTTTTGTTTTTTCGCTTTTTAGTTTGCAAACCATGACTTGATTTTTTGATTTGTTACTTTCATTTGATGGTCGATTAATTTCCCTCATCCTGAGACCTTTAAATTTCAGTAGCAGTTTTCAATCCCAGTTGTCACATGATTTATTTATAATTAACTTAATCTAATGTTATCCGTTGTATATATAATGTATATATAAATTGATCTATATGTCATTAATCGCTGTAATGTCTGTAAAGGTAAAGGAATCAGTCTCATTAACTTGAAATTTTTTTTTTAAAAAAAATATGCCTCTTATCGGATTTGAACCAATGATCTTCGCATTACGAGTGCGACGCCTTACCACTTGGCCAAAGAGGCAACAGCCAGTGCAAATTTGTGGTACTGCATAGATAAAGTGAAAAATCATTTTGATTGTATTATTGAATATTCACCATTAGTATTTACCGTTGCAAGAGATAAAAACCACAGAACGCATGTGAATACCCATACTATTAGGAGATATATCCTTCTACAGAGTAGTTCATCCGAATTTTGTTCCCAAGTTGTTTGAATTTTTTTCTAATTTCCAAGATGCTTTTTTAGGGCTCTCGTTGTTACTACAAGATCCCTTAGGCGTTTGAAGCTTTTATTACTGGTAATCTACTTAATGCTTTTTTGAAGATTCAAGTATGAGAGCATACGTTTTCGGTACTTGCTCTATGACTAAATTTATTTTGTATAAACATAACAATTTGAAAAGTTAATGTTATAGGGGTAGACTTTTTGTTAGGAAAGAAGTAATGGAACACCAGCCAATCCGCCTCTTACTCGGTCTTTTTATCCTGTTCACGCTTGGAGTAAATCTTAGCAGTGAATGGTTCCTCAATCAACTCAACCAATTGATACATAGCATAAACCAAAGCAGAGACAAAGATACCGGAAGCCTTTCCGTAAAAGAGGGCAGTTCCCAAGAAACATAGTGTAGATCCATCGTACATTGGGTTATCCAAAACATTGAAAGGGAAATCAACAATTCTCTCATCTTTCAAGAATCCAAAATGGTCTCCCAAATAAGTTCCGACAATACCAAGTTTGTACATGGAAGAGGAAACAAAAACAGAGCCAACAACGAAGCTCAAGACACCAAGACCCTTAACGAGAGGAGTGTCGAGAAGTGGGGAAGTTGGTTGCTCAAGAATTGCTTCTCTGTAAATATCATCTCTAAGAATACCTAGGGAGAACACTGAAAGTGAAAACAAGTACACTGCCAATGTAGAGCTACCGAATGCCAGCTTTGATAACAATTTAGTATTATATTCTAATCTTGCACCAAAGTTCCAGTACAGTGGGTTGAAAACCACAAAGAAAATTGCGCATTGAAGCTTCTTGGAGTTGAAGTTTATATCCTTAGCTAAGTCCCAATAAGTTTCCATGAATTGATCAACAAACTCCATTTTGTAATATATACTTTTAGACGGTTATATAGTATTATTTGATAAAACTCAATTTAATAGCCTGATCCTGTTTTCCCTGAGACATTGCTCCCTCTATTTATAGACCCCCTTTATTTTCATAGACTTCCAGAAAAAACATTTTTGTTGGATCCAGTCTATCAGGATCAGTTGCACCCCACAGTCAAGTGATAATACGGAGAGCTACATAACTGTGTTTGGATTTGCCCACACGACACTGATATTTTGCCCTCTGATTGCTTAATAACGGAGGCTGACCGGGTAATTTCAGCATGTGATAATTTTTTAAGGGGGTGCATATTTTGATCCATGTTTTTGATGATCTTGACGTAGCTCACCATATGGTTCTTGTCGAGAAAGATAATAGTCTCACCTCGTGTGATATACAACAGAGTGAACCGCCATGATGAATGAAAGTACAATAGTAGCTCCTCACTCTGTCAAGCAGAAGCTGTTTTACAGTAGATACACATCAGTTTGATTCTCCTTTAGCCTCTTATTTTATCACATTTCATATTTTCACATGCCCTCCCAGCACCGCCTTGGTTGAATACTTGACCTGTGTTTTGTTGGGAGAGTATTGTATTGTGAACACTTATCAATAAACCGAATCTCGATAGGGATGTTAGGGTACATATTTAATTTCAGATATTTCCGGTTCTCTGACTTATCTGCCTGATGTTTGACCCGGTAACCGGGTATCCACTTACGTTTTGTGGTTTCAGAGATACAAGTTTCGGAATAAAGAAAAATCAAAGATGAGTGAACCGAAGTTTCAACCAAGATGAATCCCTAGACACCATATTAATTTATATAGTAGAATACAATTCTACTTTTCAATGGACGCTTCTTTACAACCGAATTCCGTCACACGATACCGATTTAAACCATGTGCCGATCTGCCCGGGAACCTTCCTTTAGAGATAAAAGCCTCCCCCTAAGAATAATATCAGGTTTGTCGAGTATGAGTCGATCGTCGCACAACCTAAAATTCGTTAGACTGACCTCTCGAGCCTTTCCGTCCCAAGAAGGAAACTGAATAAGGAACCGTGTCACGAAATGAGTGTAATTGGTTTCTATGCATTTCCCGGTGAGAAGGGTACATGATTCACTCTATAATCCTTTGAATTGAATGTTAGCCAAATATAATGTGCTGTTGAACGAAATCACAGCCGCCGTTTAATAGAATCATTAGAAGTTTTAGGTGAAATTCCAGATACATTTAATTATTTATGTTTGCTCGGCCCTTTTTCTAAGTATGAGCAATCAACGATGTTCTGGTAAATATATCTTATCATATATTTGGTTTTAAGCAATTAGATACATTATCTCTGTAAGTAAAATATTCATTGATGTACCATAGGTTTCTTTCCTACACAAAACTGTCTGTTTACTCCACCAGCTTCTCTGAAGCAAGTCTTCTCTCGATCTCGGCCAACTCCCTCTCCCGTGCTTCAATCTCCTCTCTCTTCAGCAACAAATCCCTCTGCACACGTTCTTCAAATGCACGTAATCTCTCTTCTTCTAACCGTATTTGTTCCTCTTTAACATCAACAGTTGCACTTCTACTGCTACTACGTCCATGTCCATATTTGCTGCTGACTTCAGTACCAGGAATTCCTGAAACGCTTCCATTCAATCCTGTAGCAAGAGACGAGACTCTTGTGGACTCTAAACCGTCTTCTTCTCCATCATCATCTGCAAGAGTCTTTGTACGGTAGTTCTCATAAAGCACCTCGTGTGTGTAATCCTTGAAGTCGTTGAGATGGGTAATCAATAGAGTGTTCTTCAAAGACAAGAAGTCACTGATCTCGTTGTCAAATATATCCACAGTTCCCCAAGGGTAAACTCTCACTCTCTTGAGCTCTCCTGTAACTTCATCCTTGACAACCGAATTAGAGCCCATCACGGCAAAGGGAAGAGTCTTCTGTAGATACTTGTTCAACTCTAACGTTTCGTCATCGGTGTTTTCCTCAACGTTGAAATACTCGTTGTTGAAGTCAAACACAGGCAAGTTGTAGTGCTCGATATCCTCTGTGATCAATTTCTTATTCAATTTAAGCTCCTGTGCCGTTAGAGAGTCGGCCTTACTAATAACCGGTATGACGTTGACTAGTTCTCCTATGCTTCTGAAAATCTCTATATCGATTTCTCTGAGTCCATGACCAGTTGGAGTCACAAAATACAAACAAACATGAACCCTACCATCTTTAAATCTTGGATTTCTTCTTAGCTTGGATTCTTCGATCAATATCTCGTCAAACTGGTGCTTTAAATAATCTCTGACCACTTGAAATGATAGACTGTTGTCCAAACTGCTGCCAAACCCTGGGGTGTCTATGAGATTCAAACTGATTCTGACTCCTTCTCCATCTTCTAGCTCAACAGTAGACTTACGAAGTTCTAAGTCACGTTCTGGGCTAGCCAGCTCTTCAGGAGAATAGTAGTTCACGGTGGAAGATGGATCCACAATCATCTGATCACAAAGGGAGTTGATGAAAGTAGATCTACCGGATCCAGATTCTCCAACAACCATCACTGTAAAGTTCAACGACTTCTTGAGAGTCTTCTTCTTTCTCAACTATATTATTGTCTTCCACCAGACATCATTTATAAATGTCGGTTTAGAGCACATATTAGTATTCTATTCGATTTCATCTTTATCATGTAAAATTATGCTTACAGCTGCCGAGCTTCCAATAACCGTGACCATTTTGTAGACAGTATTTTGCTATGTGTTGTCACTTATGATTCAGTTAGAACAATTCTACTCAACGTTTAAATGTACTTTGCTCTTCTTTCAGGTTCTGTATAAAGTAGATGCAATATAATAATCTATTGATGACGCGTTTTGTTTCTTTCAATACTTAATTTTTTTTCAAAATACCAAATACTTTGGAATGTTGTCAAAAACGCGGGATCCAGAATTGGCAGACTGAAACCAAAAAAGACCGTCCAACCAGGATTCACCCCATCTTTCTTCAACATCACATTTCTACCAATCGAAATGACTACACATAGTATACACCAGACATCCTTCAATTAAACGAACTCAGATCCAAACTTGAATACACTTCGTCAGCTTTGTTTTCAGACGAATCCATATCCCCATCGTTAGAGGTATTAGCCATTCCGGACGTTGAAGTGGAAACTTTACCTGAGTATCGTTGTACCGATGGGGATTTCTCAAGACCCACGCCTTGTCCACCTGGTCGATTATCAGATGAGCTCTCGCTTGTATGAGAGCTTTTGCCGTTTTCAGAACCCTCTGATAATAGTGAGCTCTTTTGCCGGATCATGTTGATTTGATTCAGTCTTCTCTCCCAATCAAATCGCCAATTAGAGTTATTCCAGACATTGCAGAATTGAAAGCATTGTCCTGCAACATTTCGAATAAAGTTCGCAAGATTATCCTCACTGATCAATTTGAAGTGAGATATCGAGAAAATACCTGGAATACCAGACTTCCGGAACACCTTGACTTTGTAAAAATCTGAAGGAGCCTCCCTTGGCTCTATAACTATGCTGATAAAATTGAATTGAGATGCAATCTTGTTAAAGGAGAAGGGAACGCTGGACTCATCCCAATAGATGTTGACATAGTCATTACCTATATGCTTTTTCTTATTGCTATAATGTTCATCATTCTCAACATTTGGCATCATTGTAATGACATGAAAACAGATCTCCCAGGTTTCCGATTCATAATGTATTGTATACTTTCCATCGAGATCATTGGATGTATCTAAACCACCCGTGTAGTGTCTGGTACACCCTTTCAGCCTTATAAGCTTGCCTAATTTATCCAAAAATCTCTGATATTTTTCAGATCCATACTGGTTACCCAATATTTCATCCTCTGAACTTTGTGAACCAGTAAGATATATAACTCCAATCTTCTGAAAGTTGACAACCGGAATCCTGTCCAAATTGTAAATTGACCTTTTTATGGCATCATTAGAATAGAGGAGTACAGGCTTCGAAGAATTTGAACTAGCATCATCTTGGAAGAGCAATTGGGTCATTAAGTATGAGGGAGTGAATACTGTTGCTTGTGTTTGTTCGTTAGAGGTTGAACTTGTCAGTTGGGATCTCTGTAACTCAACGAGCCAATCTGGAAATAGCTCCGTGTTCAGTGTCACTCTAAACTTTGAGACACTCGTGGCTTTGCGTATTACAATTTCAGATGTACCATCTAGTTTATGAGTGTAAACAGTTATCAAACCACTACCATAAATCCACTGTTTCTTTGTATAGTTGGAATCATTATCAAGTTGCGAGTAATCTACGATCACAGGAGGTCTGAGACTGATCCCTCCAAAAGTATACTTGTTAATGAGCTCTATGATCACCAAGTTTTTCGAATTATTAGCGCCCAGAGAAACAAGATTCTTCATTATAAAATGATACAATTGTTTTCGTTGTTCAATTGTCATCTTCAAGAACCAGCCGATGATAACTCTATAAGAAAGAGAAATTAGAAATAATAGTAGCTGTTTAGTTACCTCAAAATTTTGTGTGGATGGGAGTTTTTCGGCTTCAACCTGATCATAGCTTATGGTGATACCTTTTCTATTTTCAAAATTATCGTTTGAATATTGGATATACTTGAAAGCAATACCAAAAATCCTTTTGAACTCATCAATAGTGAAATTTGATATCAATGATGGCATCTCAGAAAGGCTGAACAAAAATTCCAACATTGGTGCTGAAGTTGCAGGGTTTGACACTCTTGTTTGCAAAATTGTAAGAATTGGGTTTAAAAACCTTTTAATAGAATCAGGAAACTCATAGCATGAGACATTAAGGAAATGGATCGAAGGAATACCAGTTTTATTCCAGGAGTGTAGGGATGAAATAACAGAGTTAATTAATGCATCTTCGTCTAATTTGGACATAATCGATCTGTAAGCTGTAATAGAGGAAAGTGTTCTAATTAAAGCGACTTGGACATCAGCCTTAGTCACATTACCGGAATTGAAAATGGAAGGAAATTTAAGTTGTAGCTGTTGACATAAAATCTTGAGGAGTTTCAGAATTTGATCACTAGAGCCAGGCAGGAAAAGGTTGGTGAATGCCAATTGTGGGCACAGATGCCCTAAAATATAGGAATAAACTTCCCAGTCATGGAATTCCCCTAATATATCAACAACTAATTGTAACCAACGGTTCATATCTGTATTTCTTAGACATCTCTTATTACAGTTGATAATTAGGTTTTCTGGAAGATAGGGAAGCTTGTCATTCTCAGGATAGAACCACTTTGCAGTATTCAAAACATTCAGTTGGTCACAATCATCTCCTGAACGAGTTTCAAGATTTCTTCCCAAATTATCACAGAGCCCTTCAACATCATTGACTTGAATAAAGTACAAGAACTCACCATTCGTGTTCGGTGAACATCTGACCCTGATCAGTAATCTAGCGATTATCAAAAACAAGTCATATTCAGAGGACTTCAAGGAACGTTCTGCAATATCTAATAAACCATTAAAGACTTTTCCAGCTAATTTTTCATTGTAGGATGATTGACACAGATTTAATAACCAGTGAACCAACGTTTTAGCAAGAAACTCAGATGCCGCTTTTGTTTCTGAAGTGATTCTTTCCTGGCAGATAGTTATAACGAAAGAAACCAAGTCCTCATTCTCAACGCTATTCAGTATTTCAAGTATATCAGATGAAAAATCTGTCTCAGAACCAATAAATGTGCCATCCAGAAAAAAAGTAAAGTACTCCTTGGATATCGACAGGTCATCCGTAAGAGAGAGCGAATAAAAGTAAGCGTTCTTTAAAACATTGAACACCTCGGGTGTAGCAATAGAACCGTAATGATCCATTATTGTTCTACAATTGGAGAGCCAATTTGGATCTGAGACCACACAACTGAAGGTGCGAGAATAAAAATCAAGAATATAGTGAATGTTAGAAGGGGAGAGAATAGTTTCATTACGTTGAAACAGTAAAACAATCTCAGACTCGCAGAAACTATTTTTGTCAGAATTCTGAAGTCCATCAAATATTATGTTCAGCTGTGACTGATACTCTTTATCTGAAGCATTTTCAAACAGTGATAATAATTGCCATATAGAATTGTCTGCAAATTTTGAAAAATGTTGCACTTTGATTAAATCTTTGCTCAGAAGATAAGATGTCAATTCCAAAACAGCTTTTGATATATTATCATCATCGTAACCTCCTGCTACTATTAACGTACTGAGAATCATACCAGAGGTATCATTAATAACTTGTGTAGCAAGTTTCCCTTGTTCTGAATGTTCGCCATAATAATCCACGTACGACTGTATAATTTTAAGACAACCAACGATTGATTTATTATTTCTTTCCATTCCAGCAGGAAGCTTAGTGCTTTTGATAACATCACAACAATTGACAATTGTGAGAAAAGAGAGATTTGGATTATCCATCAATTTCTCCATAATTGATGCAACAGAATCATCGATCGTTGGATTAGAAAGAAGTTTGGCACTGCCTATAAGAGAAAGGATTTGGTATAACGATGTTGAAGGCATACAGCCTAAATTGAGAAATAGGTCTATTATAGAGAAACACAACTTCAAAGTTGAGATTTTTGTGGTGAGAGCAGCTAATTCCAACGTTTGCATCAATATAGCTGAAATATCTGAGGTTTCAAAAAGACTGAAATTGAACTTGATACAATTTCCCAAAAAATCAATAAATGAATTTGTTAATTCCTCTGAGATACTGCATCGTAACAATTTATGGAGAATATCTAATAGGAGACTATTGAACGGTTTGGGCTGATATGTGAAGTAATTATAGATATCACGACCATTGTCTGTTAACTCCCGAAGACAAATTAGTATGCCATCAAAGTTGATATCTTCTAATGCTGGCTTTTGCTCTAATAACTCCACAATATCTCTATAATATGACAGTCTAGTAGGAGTAGCACGATCACTGGCTTGAATACATAAATGGAATAGATTGAAACCTTCTTTTCGAAGAGCGGCAGAGTTTGTCAGATAAATATTATTTTTTGCAAGATACCATATTTCTGGGATCGACGAAAGGGAAACTCGTGATACTAATCTGCTTAATTGCTTGATTGTTTCTATTCTCTCGCTTGTTGTTCCATTTTTTAGTCTGCTCAGAATTTGTTCTTTTTTTATGAGATCAGTTCCTACGATGGTTGGATTAACTGTGATGGGTAATGATGTCATCGAGGCATCTGATTTTAAAGGTTTAAATGAGTTAGAAATGGACTTCACTATATTTTTGAACCTGCTGGATACAAGATTAGTATCCAGAGGGTCATCATCAGTGGTTCTGTCATCTGACGACATTTGATGTGGGAATAAGGTTTGTTAGCAGGTGTATGTCATCAGTTGATGGTAAATTAGAAATGCGAGTATAAATATTTTGGGTCCGAATAATGATAATGACTCTTTGTAAATCGATAATCTCTGTTTATGATGATTCTTGGGGTTTCTAAAGTTCAAGAGAGCTCTTTATATACTTTGAGAACGAGGAAGGGAAGAAAAGATAGTGAAATTGATACAGGGTTGTAAATTTCGCTATTTTCTTCAATTTCTTAGATAAGCGAATTTTTACTATAAAAAGGGTTGTTATACCCCTTTTTTACCTGTCACAAATTCTTGTACCTTTTTATCTCAAGACCCCCAATCCGGAAAACATGTGGACCAATGTCACTATCTATGACATGTAAACATGTATGGTTAAAATTGATATTAACCAATTAATGGGGTATTTTATTGGAAGACGCCATTTCCGACAAAAAGAGTTATATATATCAAGAGATGGAGTACCGGAATATGACTCTATTTCTTTGATACCCTTTTTCTAAGAAGGAACAACTAAAGAAGACAAATCAAGATAATATGATAATGCAGTGGATACTAACAAGACTAGGTCACTTTGCAGAGCCTTTGGTTGATCCTATAGTATCATTGGCTTCTAATCCTTCAGTCCAGTCAGTAACCCTGGGTTTCGGAGCTGCTGTCGTTGGTATGCTAACTACACTCTTATCCAAACAACATGGGAATGAACAACAAGGCTTGAATTTACTTCAGGAGCTGATTGAGATTGAGACATTAAATAGAGAACAAAGTGTCTTAGCTGAAAAATATAGCCAAGTTCTCCAGGTTTTATGTCTATTACTTTCAGCCTATTTTTCTGGGCTATTGATATTGCTAATCTTACTGAGCTTTATTCTCTTCAGGTTGAAGTCTTACGCAAGGATGAATATTGGTGGTTCATTACTTGACCACGAGAGAAGATTGAGTAATGTCCAATTCACTGCTGAACGGTTGCTCCAGAAAGAGGATGAAATATTCTTTGGTCTCTCGATGAAATTACAAGAGGAAGCTCAAGCTGTGAGCGACTCTTTATGTGAAATGTTGACTAATTCAAAGTCACATCTTGAAGAAACTATATCCACTTTCAATGCTAAGTTATTCAAGAACAAGAATATAATCAAAAATGAGGTGATTAAATTCGGTAACAATCGAAAAGATATCAAGAAACTGATAGCCTCTATTGAAAGTAAATATGAGAAAATTAACGAACACTGTGACAAGCTGGAAACTGAAATTACTGAATTCAAGTCTCACTTTGATTTGAAACATAAAGAGCTGCAACAACATGGGGATAGTTTGACCGAGAAATATGCAGAATTTGTGAATGACTTCCAAGCAAAATCTCAATCTTTGTCCAAAAGCTATGATATGAATAAAATCCAAATCTGCAAGAGTAATCTTATGCTGGTTAATTCCCAGATACTGTTTGATGCTGCTTTATCGAAATTTGAACTTTGTGTTAACTCGATCAATCATCTAGCTGGATACGAGACACCCGATAATGTGGCGAAAATCGAAGAGATTAATAAAGATAAAGAAGTGAAACCGTCCAATGACACTTCTGGTAGACTCGAGGATTGCTTGAGGCGTGCATTAGAGACAAGAAAGATGACAGAACTTATAGCCAAAGATGATATCTCATTTCAACCTGATGATGCAAACCTTTCTCAAGTCTTGAAGGGGCTGGATGACTCTGCTTTCCAATTGGATGATAGTATCGAAAAATATCCTACAGGTTATTTCCAGAGTTATATTCAAGCTACTGATTTGACTCTGATAGATATAACCAAAAGAATTGATAACATCAAATCTGTTTTAGCATCCCATCAAGCATCAATAGAAACACACAAGGACCTTATCAGCGAGGCCAGGTCTTTTATTACAAAGGAAATTCGGGTGTTTAAAAATAAAAATGAACAGATGCTCTATAGTTGGATTTCGATTTTATACAGTTTGTTTAACTCTGATGTTTCTCAACTTCAGATGCAATTATTGGGAATTGATGATTTAGACAGTCTGAAAAAGCTGGAAGAAACTGGTCTTTACCTCAAAGATGAATGTTCTTTTATTCAGCGTTTCATTGAGAATTGCAAAAAGCAGTGTTTTGATATTCTTCGAGAGATTAGCTTATTGCTGTTTGAATTCTACTTGCTTAAATCTGAGAGTTTAAATCAGGAACAAGTGCTATCTGAATGTGAAATGAGAATCAAAACTGCAGTGACAAGGCTATTTGATGAATTCAGAACAAACCTACAAGACTGCAGTCTTGAGTCTAAAGACTCTGAGAATCTATCACAGATAGTTTTGAAATTTGAAGAGAAACTAGAGACTGATCTGAAACTGACCTGCACAAACTTTAACATGATATTCAAACAAAATCTAGACGACTTTTATATCATCTTCAAGACCCTGAAAGAGATGGATGGACAGTGGAATTCCAGCTTTTCTTCAGATGATGACACCTCAGTCATAGTGATTGACTCTAAAACAATGAGTTCATCTGATGATGAGGAAGATGAAGACGTGGGGAACTTGTCGGGGTCTTCCAGAAGCTCAGAGGACAGTTCATGGGGTCTCCATCCTCATTTTATCAAAGATATCGATTCCAGCGGATACAAGCGTCTAAGATTAGTGGAAAAAAGGACAACATCATGAATACAGGGTTTGCTTTTTAATTAAAAGCCAGTACTTATCTAATTTATATAATTATCTGAGAATTATGTTTCATTAGATCTCTCGTAGACTTCGTACTTTTCAAGAGCCATCTGGGGAGCTAACTTGGGGGCTTCTTCAACTTGAGTCGATCGACCCTATAAATTTCTTGACAAAAAAAAACATTTTGGTTTAGATCCAATAAAAGATCGGGGATTTCAAATTTAATGTCTTTCTTATTCTTCAGAAAGCTACTAATGGTATCAGTTACCAGTTGGAATCTCTTACAGAAGTAATGACAACGAGGAATATTATTCTTTTGAAGAATCAGACAACGCCTATAGATGATTATCACGATATTTTTATAGATAACGGCTTTTCTCCGATCTTTGTTCCCCTCCTCAAGCATTCATCGATCAATGAGTTTGAAGTGAGGGAGTTCTTGAAGTCAAATGAATATTTAGAACAATACAAAGCTCTCATAGTAACATCTCAAAGGTGCATTGAGGCCCTGGATAAGCACATTCAACTGTTGAGAGACGAAAAGTTTGATAGGCTAGAAGAAATTTTGAGCAAACCATCATATACGGTTGGCCCAACGACCTCTCGATTTCTGTCAAATCTGGGGTTCACAGACATAAGAGGAGGTGAAAAAGCAGGCAACGGAGATGTACTATCCGATATAATAACAAAGGATCCACTTTTTTCTCATTCAAAAGATAAGAAAATTCTGTTTCTTACGGGAGAAACTAGAAGGGATATCATTCCAAAGAAGTTGAAAAGCCATGAGTTCGATCTTCTTGAACTAGTAGCATACAAAACAGAACCATTGGATGATATATTCGACAGATACAAGTTGCTACATAACGAATACTCTCAGGATGGTGATAGTTGGATAGTATTTTTCAGTCCCCAAGGAACTGCAGATATAATTGAATCCTTGAAAGACTCTGATCACCAATTCAATATTGCATCAATCGGACCCACAACAGAGAAATACCTCAAAGATAATGGTATAATACCTCAGATCGTGGCCAGAAAACCGGACGCTGCTTCGCTGTTTCAATCTATTGCAAACTACATCAATTAATAACCATTTCATGAAATTATGTACAATTATGCTGTATATAGGGAACAGGAACTTAAAATGAATAAGTCACCTTATTTAACTCGGAAACTATTAAAAGGCTTTCAGAGCTGTTTTTGTAGTCTAGTTCCATTTGGATCTTGAAGTTTGAAAGGTTTTTAATCTCCACTCTAGGCAGCTCTAGCTTTCCAATCTTTAGAGGTGTCAAGACTAACTCGAACTCGAAAGACTCACCTTTGTTGATCACGTTCTTATCTTCTAGGTTTAAATCCATCTCAAAGTTCTTTAGTCCTGACACTAACCAGTTAGTCTCATTTTCAACAAGTTCTAGTCTCAAAGTCAAGATTTTAGGCATCTCTGATTCATTTTGAAACCTTACCTTTTTCGTTTCCTTTTCTTCCAACTTGAAGATCAGAATACTTAAGGTCAGTTTCATTGGGATTGGCTCACAGACCAGGTATTGCAGTTGTTTAGTAAAGCTGAACTCCACAAGATTTATTGTATTAATAACAGGCATTGAAACATTGATGTTGAGCTGTTTTTTCACATCTTTTATAGCAGCATCTCTTAATGCAGAATCAACTTTAAGATCGCTATTAAGGATAAAGTCATTGAATGATTGAACTAGCTTAGGTAAATCCTCTGTAGGAACCACACTCAATTCATTGCAATGATTTCCAATTTGGAAGGAGACAACTTTAATAACATTTGTTAAGGAGTAGAAGTTGAGTTTAAAGGTTTGCTGAGAGATTATTCTCTCCACAAGACTGAAGTACTGAATTAAATGAGGGGCTGTTTTCTCTAATATGTGATAGTATTTCTTCTTTAGAATTTCGGTGATTTCATCTTCTATATCATTATAATTAATCACCAAATTTAAGGAGGTATCATTCAAGCTTTCAATCTTGTAAAAAAACGTCGACCCCTGGTCGTTGAAAGCAATTATATTTTTTGGTTGTTTCCATGTTTCCACTTCAGAGTTCAGGGAGATCAATTGAACATCTTGAATTCTAATAGGACGATTTGAAATTGCAGAATTAATGGTGAAATTTGAAAACAGTTTCGAAGACTTAAAAATATCTTGCACAGAAACCGCTATTTGCAATTGGGTTTCAATTTCCTTAGTCAACTCCTTGAAGAATTTGCCATCATCAAATATAAATCTGAACCTCAGAGAAAGCAAGGTGTTTGTGACATCAGGTGGGAAAAAATAAGGAATATGAGCAATTAGAGATGTGCCTGATTTAAACTCACCTTTACACTTGAAGCGTATCTCTTGATCGGTAGAAATTAGTTCAAAATCAATATCATCTTCCTCATTCTTAACGTTGAAAACAGCATTAGGAACCAATCTATCAACATCTGTCTTGTAGAATACCAACTCGCAATCCGTGACGTCATTAGAACCAATCTTTGCAGTTAAAGCAATTTCATCGTGATCTAAAAGTCTTACCGAAGGCAATGAAATGTCCAACACTGTATTCTTCAATATTTTGTTATCTTGATAAAATGAGTCAATCTGAAATATAGAAACCATTTGGTCCATTTCTTTAATCAGCTTCAATTTCCCCGTTTTGACAATTAGTTTTTCTACTTGAAGTTCATCTATTATTATACCAGTGGATACCAACTCGAGGGTATTTGACTCTGATAAATCGATATTTTGTAACGAAAATTCTATGCATTCCCTCTGCTTGTTATACAGTTGAAGTGTCAACTCATCAACCGGTATCTTTATTTTACTGTCCAATATTATATTTAATTTGTAGGTGTCAATATCTTTGTTTTTGAAGTGGGAGTCAATTTGACAATTGAAAAGTTCATTATTTTGAAACTCTAGATCTTGAGTCAAATTTTGGAGTATCTTGTTAAATTTATCAAATTCAAAACTTTGGTCTTTGGCAATGAGCTCTAAGTACGACGTCAACAACATGGGCAAAATTTCTTCGTAAGTTCCTGAAAGCTTTTCCAGGTTGGTTATGTATACCTTTAGGATACCTAAAGTTATGTACTTCCAATTTGAATCTTTGAAGTAATTAAATGAATCATTGAGGATCTCTAAAGAAACTTCAAACTCATTCATGTTATGGAAATATATTAATGCAAGCTCCGTGGAGAGGATATCTATCGTTTTTGGTCGATGCTGAGAAGCAGAGTAATTTGTTATCACCTCTTCTGTAAGAGAAATAATGGTTTTGTGAAAGTATTCTTCAGAAATTAGTATCTCAACTAAGCCCTCATCTCTCACTAGATATGGATGAGGTTCATTAAACGAGACGTCAACCATTGATCCTCTTAATTTATATCCCTTTGACCCCCCCAAACTTATAATAAAGTTTCTTTTCATAAGTCTCAAGTCTCCTAGTTTTTCGAATAGCTCAGCTAGATTTCTTTTTGAATCAGACAAAATGCTTTGCAATTGTTGATTTTGTAAGTAGTTATCGATCATTATGCATGCAAATTCATCTTTTTTATAACAATCATCGATTGAATTCAAAAATTGGATCAAATGTCCTGCCCACTTTATCTGATTCTTTATTGTAATTGATTCAGAAGTGCTAGAGTGGATCAATATGAGCGACTGTTGTTTGTAGAAGTAGGAGAGCAGGCCAAATTTTGTGTTGAAGTCAGCAATATTATTGCTGAACTTGGAGGAAATCAACGGGTAATCATCAACTGTTGCAATGTCAAAACCATTCGTCATTTTTTTCTGTGATACCATCTGGATCATGGTATCGTAGCATTTCAAGGCATCGTCTAATTGTCCTATATCCTCGTAAAGTTTGGATGCCTGAATCACACTATTCATATCTTTCCGGTTCAATTGATAATAATTTAATCTATTTCCAATGGAATCCACTAGACCTAGCTTGATGGAGGCTGCCAGTTCACTCCAATTCTCTCTGGATTCCTCTGCGTTCGAGTACGACGACTTGATCTTGAATATGTTCTCAAAAGTCAGCTCATCGTCCATAAAATCAACCTTCATTTTGGCCAGAATATTGGTCTTGAGATACTTCTCTGCCCTGGAGATGTGATCAGTGTTTTCATACAGAACTATGTAATAGGTACATGATGGCTTCATAGACTTGATGTTATTCAACCATTGTTTAATCAGAGGTCGGATTTTCGACCTGTACTCGTCAACATTTGCACAGACCACAAATATGAACCGCAAATAACATCCATTATCAAAACTGGAGTTTTTATCTTCAATGAATTGCAATCGCACATTCTTAATTGTTCTTACAGAATCGGTGGGCGTAGGTTTCCAATGCAAAGAGTTGATGCTAGTCCATCTGGAGAGTTCACTTTTCAGGTTTTTGTTGAACAATGAGAACGGATCATAATATCCAACATTCAACTTTACAGTTGTATCTTCGAATGAATCCATGTCTAATAGACAACACAGTCTTGTCTTGATATCCAATTCTTCCTCTATCTTGTGTAACGAGTCATATTTACTTCTGGATCATTTTCTGTTTTATAAACAGTTTTTGTAGCAGTTGGCGAAGCTGCGGCTGGTGAAGAAAAACGGTTGGACGAAAGTCTATTCACGTGATGAAAACACGGTCGATTTTCGAGGAGTTTTGATTTTGATACTCAGAAAACAAAAAATTAAATGTTATATTGTAAATTTAACCAAAGGTACCCAAGTTTCACAACCACAAGGCTCATTTTAAAGTCAGGAATGGTTATATCAACATCGTATACAAACGTGATACTCTCATTGAATTAGTATTGAGCTACATCAAACCACAATTACAATGACTAAAGCCAACGAAGGCGATGTGTCGCATACCAAAGATGGTGCAAATGAAGAGAAAACGGTTTTGATGTATCCTGAAGTGACACCGTTTCTCAGCAAGGCTATGTCCAAATTATACCAGAATGATCCAGTTGTTGTATTGAAATATGCTGAGGTTCCGAAGAATGACAGCATTCAATATTGGTCACAATTGGCGAAACGTGCAAATATCAGAATACCATCCTTGGACGAACAGACTGAAAGTGAGAACCAGATGACATCATTTAATAATCCAAATCAGAGTTCTATATCAATAAATAAATCCAGTATCAGTTCAGTTAAACAAGAAACCAATACACCCATCTTGAAACAATTTCTGGCAAAGGAAAAGAACGTTACAGTTGCTGAAGTCTCCAAATCGTCTCATAGCAATGAACTTCCCAAAGACGATTTTCAATGGTATAAGGACCTGAAAAAGAGATACAACAATTACATAGAGGCTTCTGAAAAAGAGGAAAAACAGTTTTATGAGAAGTTGAATCAGGAATATTTGTTGGAGAGACAGAAACTGAACATGATCGAGAAGGATGAATCCCGAATGGAGAAATTGACACAATTCCTCCGTCAATTGAGAGCAGATAACCTCGTTCCAGAATCGGCTTCACAAACAATTATTGAAGAAGAAGAAGAAGAGAGTTTGGTTGACACCACTAAATATGCAGATACAAATGAAGACAAGATAAATCATTTTCCTGAAGAGACTCCAGAAGAAGAATATTTGAGCGAAAGCGAAGAACAAGAAGAACAAGAAGAACAAGAAGAAGAAGAAGAAGAAGAAAAAGAGGAGCAGGAAGAGGACAATAATGTAAAACCGGACGATTCTTTGGAAGTCATTGAAGTTCTTTCAAGTAGTGAAGAAGAAGAAGAAGAGGAAGAAGCGGAAGAAGAACCCATTGCAGAGGGTCTTAGTGAGTCCGAAAGAGAAGATAATCAAGAGAGCGAAGAAGAATTGGATTCAGAAGAAGAAGAACATTTCAGAAGACCACCTAATAAAATGTCGATGTTGCGTGATTACCATCGTTTCAAGCCTGAACGCTCCCATAATCTTTCCCAATCTCAATCCAGCAGTGCCGAAGAAGAAGAGGAAGAAGAGGAAGAGGAAGAGGAAGAGGACAGAGAAGTACTGGATATAGAAGAGGAAGAAGATGAAGAAATGGCATCTGAAGAAGTAGAAGAAGTGATCTCTCAGGAAGAAGAGTCTGCTGAGGAATTTGCCGAGGAATCTGTTGAAGAAGAAGCTGATGAACTGGAACTTGATGTGGAAGGGGAGGTGGATGAAGAATCTGAGGCTGAGTCTGAGGAATACTTAGAAGACGAGTTAGAAGACGAGTTAGAAGACGAGTTAGAAGCAAGGGTCGAAAAAGAGCTGCAACAAGAATTGGCTCAACACGCATCAACATCTGCACCAATTGATGTTCGAACTGAAACGCCAATAGTTATGGATCTAGATTTGCCTGTTTCCCACAATCATGAACAATCATACAACGAAACCCAAATTGCGCCAGAGTTGCGAATTGGTTCTGGCAGTGGTGCTCAGATACTGGAACAGCATCTTTCAGGCTCTGCAAATGCCCATTTAAATGAGGCTTTGGGAACCGAATTACAACAAGGAATATCTACTGAAATCATTGAAGGCGACACTGATATCGCCAATCTTTTTCATACAGCTAATTCATTTTCTAGTGATTGGTCTGCAATAGCTGCCCTTGCTCAACAGCAACAGCAGACTTCTGAATATGAACAGCAATCCGGGCAAATTTCTATATACGAAGATGAGGTCGATGAGTCTATCAATACAGTTGATACAACAACGCAAATAGTTGTTCATGAGCAAGATGAAAGTTTTAAGGAACAAGATGCAAGTGCAATAACTGATTTGGAAACAAGCCCAGATGATCAACATGGAAATACTGAGGAAACTGATAAAACAGAAGTAATCGTCGTGAAACCATCTGCAGACACAGTGAATGAGTCCGAAATCACTGAACCAACGTTTGCAACTGCAATTGAAAAGGAAGATGAATCTGAAATACTTCAAAGCTCCACCCCAAGGATACGGGTGTCTCCCCCTCCAATTATTAAGAAGCCTCCTACACCTGAGCCTCCAGTGCTCAACCCTAAGTTGCTTGATCTTTTGAACCAGTCAATTAACTTGCATAGTCTAAAGTCATCTTCAACAGATTTTAATAATGATATACCCCTTGATCTTGATTCCAAAGAGAATCAAGATAATGAGAAAGCTTCTGCTTCTGATATAGGTGATCAAGAGTCACCTCACATGGTAAAAGAAACCCATGTATCTTTTGAGATCCCAGTTCCATCTAATGATGACTCTGCAGCAAATGACATTTCTCAAGAATCAAACTTGAGTACATCCGACGAAAACTATATGACCGCAATGAAAGGGGAGGCTACGGAGGATATAACCACAGAACCATATGTTACGGTTGTTGATTCCTCGGAAGAGGGAGAAAACACAAACACAACGGCAGCCAATGAAATTGAATTTTTAACAGCTGTTGCTGAAAATGCAGATGATTCCGGTTCATCTGAAAACAAATCTTCAGAATCCAGAGGTGATCTCGGAATTCCCGACCAGAATATAGAAGTGATTGCGGAGTCATCAATAATAAACGACGACTCACATGAAAGAACTGCAGAAGAAACAATCGATCAGGAGGCTTATGCTACTGCTCTAATGAATGACACTCAACTGGATGAGGAAAGTATAATTGCAAATCAGACGATCTATGTTGAAGAAGAGCAAGTTGAGGAGGAGGAATCTAAGGCAACGCTTTCAGAACCTCAATCACAGGTAACAGAGTTCAATAAAGAAATAGATCACGAAGATACTGGTGAAGATGAAGAAGAAATTGAAAGTGATTCTAAGTTAAGCACCAATGAAGAGTCATTAATGGATGAAGAGGCTGAGGAAGCTTTGATATCTCACCCTTCACACGTTAGTGATGAAGAACCTCCGGTCAAAGAGGAAGAAGACGAGTTGATTTCTGGGAAATCTAGTAATAAGAGAAAGAGTGAGGCTGACTCAGGTTCTTCAATACTGCAGCCTCCATTGAAAAAGCTTAGGAAATTTTTCAGTTTTCAATGGGTGAGTCCAAACACTGAGAAAAAGGAACCGAAGTTGCCTGAGAAAGACAGTTCAATGGTGAAGGATGAGCCTTCTGTTGCTGAAGATACAGGTTTAGAAAATCCTACGGAGACCTCAATTTCATCGGAATCTATAAAGGTTGATACGGAAACGTATAACAGCAATGAAGTTGAAGAATCAGAAGAAACCTCCCTTGCAGCTACTGGACTTCTTAATTCTGTTTTACAGTTTTCGTCAGAGGCAATGATGGATGTTACTGAGACTAGCTCCAGTTCAACCCCTAAGGATGCTTTGTCAGAAAAAGCAGCGGCTGAATCCATGCCAGAAAATGAAATCAATTCATCAGATAACTCTCATTCAGAGTCTATAAAGCCGGTTTTCACATTACCAGACCCTGTAACCACTACAACCTCATTCCAACCTGATATTTTTGAGGCTCTCGGTGACTTTGCTGAAGAAGCTCTATTAGATATAACTGACAATGGTTCACCTGGTTCTTCGGGTGCGCTAGACAATCATGATGCAAGTTACGTCAATATACCAACGACACAGAATACTGCAATAGCCAGTGAATCGGGTGAAGGCTCAGTAAGTGTATCCCAAGAAGAAGTGGAGGAAAAGGGAGACGATATCAGTGATCCAAAAATAGGAGTTCCAGAAACTAGGCAAACAAATACCGATATTGCGGAATCCATAGTTACTTTCGCATCACAGGCTTTAATGGATGTTTCTTCTGTGGAGGAGAATAACTCAAGCTTTCCTTCTCCGTCTCTTGATAATGTTTCGAACAAAATACAGGAAGACTCACAGAGGGATCAAAGTGGATCATTTCAGGATTCGAATATTGAAACTAGTGTTGCTCCAGAGATTGCTGTTGCTGGTGAAGATTCGGTTGTGGAAGCTACTGATGACAACCAGTGGGATGAACCATCTTCTGTTGAGCCAGGTGAGAACTCTGAAACTCAAATAAAGGTAGGATCAAAAACTGAGATCGTGGAACCAGATGTAAAAGCTGACGAAGAAATCAAAAGGACAGGGTTTCTCAAATCTATTGCTGATTTTGTATCTGGTACAATGATGGATTTATCAGGTGATGAGGGATCTGTTAATGATGAAATTACTCAGCCAGTTCTGGAGAGCGGAGAACATATGAATCCCGTTTCTAATCTTGAAAGTAAAGCTGTTCAAATAGATGAGGAACATTTGAATCAAGAACAAGAGGATGTTGTTTTGGACCAGACAAATTTAACCAATGAGAATGCTTATTTAACTGTCAATGAATCTGTGCAGGAAACTACGATTGGAACAGGGAATTCAACGGTGTTGGAGGAGGAAACAATCTATGTGTCTCTCAGTAACATTGAACCAGAAACTGATCAGTCTAACAATGACTTGGAAGAGGTAGCTGATACGGAGTTTATTACTGTGGACGATGAACATGAAGAAGATGAAGAGAAACTAGAATCTCCAATCGATAGCGGTTCAAATGTTCCATCTATTTCTGAAAATGATCTGTTGGATCAACAACGTACTGAAGAGTTTTTGGACGATCTTCCATCTGATGGTACTGATACAAAGGAATCAAATGGCAGCAATGGAGAGCCATCTTCTGAACCTCTTACAGAGATAAGACGACAGCCAGCAATCCGTGAACATTGGTTTAATATAATCAGTCCTTCTGCTGTTATTTCATCGATAACAAGTCACTTTTCGGGAGCGCATTTGCAGGAAGGTGAATCGATCTCGAATAGTGAAAATGATACAGTCTTGAATACCGCCGAAGAAAGGGCGGAGGAAGCACCAATCAATCCAACAGAGGAGATATCAGGAGAAACGAAAACAATAATTACTGAGAATTCAGAAACAGGTGATGAACATACAGCAGATTCTATAACGATTCAAGTCATTGATGGTTCATCTGACAATGAGGAAGAAGTTACTGGTGATGATAAACATGCTGCGACTGAAGAAGAAGTACACTCCTCAAGTGCCCAAGATGATCATATAACCGTTAAAGAGCACTCAGATCAAGAAGACTTAGAAGATGTGAAAGATACGGGTGCTTCTGAGCTTTTGGACACCATTCAGGTAAAATCAGAGACCTATGAAGATCAATCTGCCCAGTCAGAAGAAACTGCCATAGAAACAATCACCGTTTTGCCTGAAGTGGAAGATTTTGAACAGGAAGAGGATATCACCAGCGACTCTGTAATCCATCATTCTTTATCTGAAGGAACTTTAGAATCCCAATCAGTGACACTAGGCCCTATTCCTTCACTTCACATAGATGCTCTTGACGAAGAGGAAGAAAAGAACATTGAAGACACTCCTAAAATTGATTCATCACCTGCTAGGAGAACTAGGAGCAGAATACCATCAGATGAACATCATGGCAGCAAGAGGTCAATAGAAGAAGTGTATGACGAGGAAGAAGATACTGAAGACTCTACGACCTCGAGAGGAATGAAAAGCAAGAAGAGAATAGCTTCTGATTCTTCTGTAGGTGGGGATTCAGGCAGAAGGAGCAGGACAAAATCTCCAATCAGGAAGGACAAATCTTACAGGGGTCCTTCTCCTAGTAAAATCACCAGCAGTGGTATTTCAACTCGAAGCGGAAGAGTTTTGTCATACGAACTTGACACAGCTCCACTACAGTCTGAAACAAAAACCGAGTCTATTGATACTTTGCCTAAGAGCGTCAAGGATCTAGTTGAGGAAGCAGAGGAGTTCATTGAACAAGAGGGAACTGATAATGTAAAAGAAAAATCTGAACTACCAAGAGAGTTGAAGGATTTGATGGTTGAAGCTGAGAAGTTTATTAAACAGGAGGAGATTTTAGAGCAGAAACAAAAAGAAGAGAAGCACTCAGAAGCTGTTGAAGAATCTGTGGCCACCGAACAAAGTGTTGGTAGAAGAAGAAATCTGAGAAACAGAGCAACAGCTGTTGTTACTACTGAGGCGCCGGTTACTGCTGTTTTACCAAAACCAACAAGACGTACATCTAAACGGGTGAATGCTGAAAGGGAGTCGAGTGTCAGTCGGGAGAGAGGGAAGATTGCTGAAGTTGTCCCTGATACGAAGGATACGAAGACTGGAACTGCTAGGAGAACCAGATCAACACGATCTGGAGTCTCGAACAAACATAAGCAGGAGTCAGAGCCTTTATCATTTGAAGAACAACTCAAGATTAACGAGAGTGAGGTTCAAAGAGGTAGAAGAAACCAAAGGATGGCCACTGATAAGAGTTCTAGGAGAGGAAGAGGTCGCAAGTGAGAAAACATAGTTTATTAATTATCTGTTATAGTAAGTAGAATACACTGTATCTAGTTCTTGTACAACAACCATAACGAACCTAGAAATAGGACCTTTTTATGTGGAGAGAGTAGAGTTACCAAGTCTATGCGTAATCATCTTCATTATCGTTGTCGTCATCCTGCTCCACGAACTCGGAGTCTCTTTTAGCAGCACTGGCCTCTTGTTCAGCCACAGCCTCACAAGCATCGACCCAGTCAGAATATATGTCGATTGGCTGGGACAATGAGTTGATTGGAGTTTGGAAGGATTGGCCACAGATTTTGCAAGAGAGAGATCCGATGTTGATTTTCTTGTCCAGAGTGCAATTCACCGACTTTTCGTGATTGCAGAACAAACAGGAGAACTGTGTGTCCAGTGTCTGTTTGATCTTCTTAACTGGCTTAGCTTTAGCTTTTCTCTTACCCTATATGAAAGTGAGAGTGGGCTTGATGCCCGACGATTGTATGTTAGTTGAGATGTTCATTTTGTCGAGAGAGATGGTTTTATGGATTGTTTAATTTGTAATCAGAATGAAATCTGTTTCTATTTAAGAACACTTACCATTTTGAGAATGAAACTGGTTTATTTTTGGAGTCCAAGATGTCTTTCCAGTACCGTTTCGATGATTCAAAGACAACAACTTGATTGAAAGTCTGGAAAGAAAGAAATCTTTGAAGAACACACTCAAATATGTTGTCTGAAAATAATCGACGTGAAAATTGACGACGCGTCGGTATTGATCTGTATAAAAAAATTTTTTTAAAGCAAAAATTTTCGGATTTATTGATCTTTCCTTATAATGTAGAATAGATAGAAAGAAATGAACTGAAAAACCATCAAATTAGAGGATCAACAACATCATGGTTACTAGAGCGGCAGCTAAGAAGAGTGCATCCAAGTCTGCTAGCACGACAAACAAAAAAGCTGACCGGAAGACAGCTCCAAAGACCACCACCAAGAAGCAAAAGATTGCTAAGGGTGAAGTGGATACTGTTTCCCCCAAAATAAATTCAGAGACTAAAACGCCAGATGAGAACAAAAAGACAATCACAATCAAAGATGCAGCAGTTAAAAAGGCAGTTTCTGAGCTTATAAAATGGAACGAAAATAGAAAAAGTGACAGCAATAAGAAGTCATCCTTGTTTGACGAGGATGAGGACTCCAATTTGTATCTGCAAGTGACAAGTGTGAAGTTTTTCAGCAAAAAGCAGACATTTAAAGCTAAGTCGATTGTTCTACCTAAACCAGTTCACAATCTCGAAAACGATTTCACGGTTTGTTTGTTCGTTAAGGACGATCTAATAGATTCAGAGCTTCTTTCAAAGGTGGAAGAAAAAGACATCCCTCATCTGTCGAAAATCATATCTGCTAAGGAATTGAAAGGCGAATTTAAGAGCTATGAGGCAAGAAGAAAACTATTGGCCTCTTATGATCTCTTTTTGAGTGATGACAATTTGATCACAGCTTTGCCAAAACTTCTTGGTAAGATCTTTTATTCCACATCCAAGCTACCGGTTCCAATCAGATTGGGCTCCTCCAAAGGGTCTTTGTCGGTCACCACCTTAGAAAACCAGATAAATAAGGCAATTACATCTGTATACTATGTTCCTCCTATGGGAGTCAATCTGTCTATAAATCTTGGCAACATCAAGCAAAATGTTTCTGATTTGATAAAGAACATTAATGTTGTGGTGGATTCATTTTCCAACATCCCATTGAGAACCATTCAGTTGAAGCTTCAGGATTCTCCTGGTCTTCCTATTTACATTTCTGAGAAATTGTACACCGAAGAGGATGTTTTAAAGGAAGAGGACCAGAACTTGCAAAAGAACGCTTCTTCCCCAACTGTCAAGCTTTCGCAATTCGAAAAGGGATTGGTCGAGCTTGCATTTGATGAGGAACAGGTTGAATCTATTATTGGAAAGAAGGTGAAGAAAGTGGAGAAATTGAAGAAGAGAAGTTCCAAGGAGGAGACCAAGCCAGTGAAGAAGAGGAGAACTGTTTCATCAAAATAGACACTTCCAGAATTACTCGTTTTTAATGTTTCCAGATATACAATTAATTTTTTGTTTCGTTGCGATGAAATCAATCTCGTTGGATCGTTTGTGTACTCTAAAGACCATAGATTATAGATGTTTAGGATCCTGTTGGATAGAAGTAGAATGTAAAGAAAGAAGAGCGAGTCTCTTGAATAAGAGAGTAGGGGGTTTGATTTGACGAATCATTTGACGCATCCTTGCACAGTCAAGAGCTGAGCCTCTGATAACAATATCAGGATTACCATTGACCGCAATTTCTGTGGAGAAAGAAGTGTTATCTGAAAACAGAGTAAAGAAGAAGAATAGGCGAAGAAAGACAGCAAAGTAGACAACAATCTTTCAGTCACCAATAAATTGCTCATGAAAGTGATATAATAATGGCGAAACCCACAAACACAGTGATAGTGACAGACCCGCATCTCCTTCATGACCAGAATAACGACATCCTGGAGGAGTTTGTCTCTATGATCCATTCGATCGTTCCTGCTGAAGAAAAAGTCAACATCTCTAATTTAAGACGTTTTGGGAGGGTGATTTTGGTTTTCAAACACAAAGAGAATGCAATTCGGGTTCACGAGATGCTGAGAGAACAGAACATCATCTGCAATTATTCATTGAAGGACAATTTTTACTACGATGATGAAGAGCATCAAGTGAATTCAGGTGCTGTTGATAGTCCTGTGATCGACTCAGATCCACACAGAAAGCATTTAGAGCCTCCAGCTAGACGTGTAGAGCTACAATCGCCTCCTCCCTCCCCCTACTTGGGATATGTCCAGAAACCAGAGGAGCCACCAGATGAGATCACTATGACAGATCCTGAATCATTCTCTCACATACTCTACCAGCCTACAGAGGATTGCATGGATACAGAAAGGGTTTTCAACGAAAAACCAAATTCCACGAATAGTGAACTTGATGAAACTGTTCCTATTCTCGTGGTTGATAGAGAAGAAGCAAAAGTACTAAAAAGCCAAAACAGTCCTAAATCCATTCAATTAGGTTGACGAAGCACTACCAACGTTGTATATAAATAGTCTCGAATAGCTATAAATGCAAGTCCTAGATAGATCCCAAGAAAACCATGTATCAAAATATAAATTCTTAACACCAAAATAGACAAAAAAAGCTCATTTGATTCGGAGAAACGCACATAAAGAGATACAAGAGAACATAAGCACCAGCATTATGTAGAAAACAATACGTGGATTGAACTGCAATGTTGCAGAGTAAAGAGTAAGGAACAGGGTAGGCATCAGAAGTGCAATGATGTTCTTGATTAAAGCCAAACAACCAAAAAATTCTCCGTTTTTCTCAGGTTGGGAGTTATATTTCAGTATCGAGGCATGAGCAACGGGTGAGAAAAGCGATCCAAAAGCACCAAAAACAGTACTCATCATGAATAAATTCGTTGTGTTTGCAAACGTGATAAATATACCACTGACACACTCCATGATAACGCTCAGTAGCAACGATACGGTATCAGTATAATCAATCTGGTTGAAGCTCTTCTTAAACAATAAGTCAAGTCTTTTAGTAAACCATGGATTAAATATAAGTAAGGTGAACGACTTTAGCAACATGAGAAGTGAAATGAACACACCAAGCACCATTGCATCCCAATTAAACTTGAATACAGGATACATTAACATCACCGCTGCAATTCCTACTGTGCATGAAGTCATGATCATATCTACCACTAATATAATCAGGACATTTCTTCTGGCATTTATATCCAAATTACCATTCTCGTCATATCTGGTGATCCACAATATTCTCAGAGATGAAATAGAATCGGATATTGTACCAAACTTAGCATTTGAACTTTTGGCACTCAATGTTGATAATCTTCTAGACTTTTGCCTAAGTTTGACGGACCTAGACTCAGGAAGAAAACCAGCAGCAAAGATTAAAGTTAATGCAGATAACAAGGTACTAAACCACAAAGTTCCCAGGGCATCAAAGGGTAATAATGATCCTATCATAGGCCCAATACCCATACCAACGTAGAAAAATGCCACCAAAAAGCCCATTTTTTTGGTTCTTTTGTCTTCGTCAACCACATCGATCAGATAGCTGTTAGCCACACCCAAACATGAATATAAACCACCTCCAAGTGCTCCAACTAAATTAGTAGCAATAAATAAACGTCCATTGAACTCTCCAAATCTTGGATCGAGGAACCGAAACTTGAGCAATTTACACAGCAAGCTAACGGCAGCACCGAATATCAATGCAGGATGTCTTCCATAATTATCACTTAATTGACCAATTTTGACACTCAACAGACTTGTCACCACTCCAGATGACAAAGTCATCCATCTCTGTATTTCCGCGCTCCGCTTTTGAATCAAAGTTGAACCGCACGATATTTTTGATTCCAGATCTTTGTTGGCCTCTGAACATATTCCTCTAATGAATAGTTCCATATGAGGTGCAGCCGAGACACCTTCATCTAGCATGAATAAAAAGACCACACAATAGATCATTGCTGGAGATGGCCGTCTATACCAGGGAAGAAGCTTGAAGTTTTCCATAGATTGTCTGCGAAGTTCACTTTCCGATTCGTCTTCTTCGACCTCATCGTTAGGATAAAGCAGTGCCTCTTCCAGGATATCATCACCCAGGATTGCATCGTAATAAGCATTTGAGGTTTCTATGTGAGTATGTTCTTTCAAAAGAGGCTGCACTTCTTGCGATAAACCAGTTTCATTTCCCTCTCTCATTGCTTCCAGTTCCTTCACTGTTTTCTCCCAGCCTCTGTTCCAGATACCAATATCTGTCCACTGGCAGTCTAATGCTGTTGCCTTCTTCTGTTGTCTTAACTACTGAGTAGAAATTTTGATCTGATCTTTGAGTAGCAATGAATATACTTTTTATAATCCTTTTTTGGTAATAAAACGTTGGTTTCGAATGTTTCTTCCACTTTTTATAAAGTGCATTTATGTAAATTAGTAAGATGACATAAGCTCCCGTGCCCAGGTTATCGACTATCTTCGTTCATTGATAAGAAGCCACCCCCATTAGGGAATAACTCTTGAAAATTTTATGCCGCACATGAACAAAAACAAAAGAGCAAATTCCAAAAATTAGATACTTTATCAGCTGATATATATCACCTGATTCAAACATGGTTATTGAACCGTAATATAATATGGCAGCAGATTATCCTTCTCTCTTAAAACTATTAAAAGTTGCAACTTACCGGCTATCATTACTGTCTATTTGTGAGTTGGACGGAGTAACAGACCATTGCTTAAAAAAATCAGAATTTAATCAAGATTAACAAGTATTGAAGCCACAATTGATGAAAACTTATCAGCCTAACACTCATCAACGGGTTCGTAGGTAACATCAATGAATTCTGAAGATCCTCTTTCTGGGTCGTCTATTGACCGAACTGATCCAAGCAATCAACATGAACAGATAACTTCCGGAAAAGTGGCGATCCAGCCTCTATTCACAGTTGTGGTAACAAATTTCCTTAACAATGATGGCAATCCGAGTATTTTGAATCTTATGGTGGACGACATAATTCACGTTCTTTCTACTCCGAATCCGAATTGGTGGGATGGTTTGATGGTCGACCCCATCGGAAATGCAACCAGAGGTTGGTTTCCACCTTCATATACGAAACCGGTGTCAAATACAGTCTCAGATTCCGTGTCATCTTCGATTCAACATCAAATATCAATGTCAACGTTAAAGGATGCGCAGCATAAATCTTCCAGGAAAAACTCGGCTGTATATGATTCTATTAATTCGCAGAAATCTAGTGTTCTTGGGAACTCAAATTTGTCCTCTTCCGTCAGTTTTGCAACACCTCATAGTTCTTCTCCATTAGGAAGCTCGCAAAATATCCTCAACTCTACGCAGTCTAACGATCCTCTCAAGCCAGCTGATCGGCAACCTTCTGTCCATCTTACATCACAAGACGAAATCAACTCCTATTTTGATACAGCAGGTACACAACAAGGATTCTCATTCAAACCAATATGGATACCCCGCCTGACACAGGATGATGAGTACGTCTACTATAATCCTACGCTTAATATTTATTCAAAAGAACTGGCCATGATAAATGCTGACTATATGGAAGGTGATCCGTTGTTGGAAATTCCCGATACCTCCCATCTTAATAATGTAGAAACATTGCCAATTGAAACAAAGGATTCACAGAATACAGATAACCAGGGTTCTGAAAAGGCTTACACAGAGACTACACCCTCCTCTGGAGGCAACCATCAAAGAAGCGCAATCTCCGACTTCATGCATAATAGTGAAGGAAGACTCTGGTATGATCCTGACTTATTCTATTATAGCCCTTCCGACATCACAAATTGGGAAAGCTTGCGCAAGAAATTTCACTTCATAATTAATATGGCTCTCGATGCTTTGGTCAAGAAATCCAGACAATTGTTTTCCCTTCACCTTAATCTTATATCTCGAAGCATCGTTTTGTATCAATTGGTGATAAACATATCTTTGAAAGATATTATCAAAAATGAAGTTGATGATATAGTAAAAATGTTACTTCGAAAAACTACTAGTGCTTTAATTCAGTTCACAATAAATGGAAATTTGCATCTGGTGGCAGATAAGGACGCCCCAAATTACATGGGAGGTCTCTCGGAAAATGCTGACGACGAGTTTTCTTTTGGATCTGATGAGGGGTGGGAGTCTGATTCGGCAGAATCAGTTACCGAAGAGGGAAGAATGGATCTTGCCCCTGATATTTTAGGAGAAGCAATGGAAAAAGGTAGGCTTAGAAAGGAGCTGAATAAAAGTTTAACCAAAGAGTCAAACTCCTTTTCAACCTCTACAGATGTTTATTTGGAGCGTGCAGAGCACAATGCATCAAAATTGTTGAAGTATACCTCTGTTCTACAGCAGGTGTGCACACACATTCATTACACAGGAGGCTTGAACCCTAATGATTTACCTTTGGTTTATCCGAGATTTTTTAAGAATAAATTTCAAGCTGGAAATTTCCTCAATCAGTTTGATGAAATTGTTAACTCTTCTGAAGTGGATCTATTCATCGACAGCCACTCCCCTAGGTCCAATATATTGCTAGATGATGATGTCATTGAAGTTTTATCGAAGAATCAAAATAAGACTTGTGTGATCTTGGAGGATGTGCTGGAGATACTAACAACTCCTGCTCCTAAGGACATAAGTATTGAATCATTCATTGAAGATAGAAATCTGAATATTTTGACCTTAGTCTATCATTGTATCCCTTCTATCAACAAGTTTTTGAATACTTTGGAATCTATTGATTTTACGATGTTCATAATGCTCAACAGACTTGCCAGAGCCGAGAGACAGAGACGTCATACACAGGCAGAAGACCTTAATCACACGAGTTTGGATGATGAGCAAAGTCAGAAAACAAGTTTGTTTTATGAGGCTACGGTTAACTCCATCAATCCTTTACTAAGTGAGTTCATTCAACTCAAGCAATCACTTCATTCGGTTTTGAGTGAATTAATTCTTGATTCCCAGAATCTGACTGTTGACGATCCCGAAGTTTTCAAAGGGTTACGGGAAGACGAAGTTGAATATGATAAGCAGCACAGTTCTTTAAAATCAGAGAAACTTTCTAAGGAAATGAGAGAAAGGTTTGAAAAGCATGACTCCAAGTTACTTAATGATGGCCTTTATTTATATGATTCGGCTATGAAGCTTCGATCAACGGTCAATAGAACTTTTGACAAGTTGAAGGTTGTTATGATATCTATCAATCAGCTTAAAGATGAGCGACAATCAATATTGAACTACTGTTCTAGATTGATGAACACCGACTTTAACATCGCATCATTATTTGTTGCGGAAAGACATAATACCATGGTTTCGTCAGTGAGTCAATCCGAGTTTTTCTATGAACGCAAAACTTCAGATGATGAAATTCCTTGGTTTCTGGATGCTGATAACGATGAGAGATCTTTAATATTTGATGCTAATGGACTCAAGGGTGGTCCGATCTCAGGAATTATCTCCAGATTAGTTAATCCCTCTAATAACGCAGATCAGGAATTTGAGGATTTAGTGTTATTCACTTTCGTTACCTTCACTTCTGCAACTGATTTGTTTGATGAGTTGATCGATAAATTCAATATATCTATGCCTGAAGCTTTAAGCTATGAGGAGTATGGTATTTGGCTTGAGAAGAAATTGAAAGGACAGCAGGCGAGAGTTTTAGATATTTTCAAAAAACTGTTCACTAAATTTTGGCTTGTCAATTATTCTTCTTCTGAGCTGATCTCCAAATGGGACGACTTTACATCTGGAAATATGGCAGTTGATGAGACATTAAGGGAACTCGGATTGCAGGTAATGAAAATTACTACTCAAGATGAGTGGATTGCCAAATTCGGAAATGGTAATCCAGAACCATTAATTGTTGGAACCTGTCCTCCACCCCTTATTTCGAGGGAAAGTATTAAGGATATAAACAAAATCAAATTGAAAGAAATTGATGTCACGGAGCTAGCAAGACAGATTAGCTTGATCCAATTTGAACTTTTCAATAAGATTGATCAATTCGAGTTGCTTGCTCGGTCTTACAACATGAACAAAATATTTAAGAAGAGGGACGCTTATGTTACCAAGAACATTTCTTCTTTTATCAAGAACTGTAACGTATTGACTCATTTCACAATTTATATGGTGTTAAGACTGAAAGACATCAATAGTCGGGCTGACGCAATTAAATATTTCATTTCCCTTGCTGAAAAGTTGATCAAACTGAAGAATTTCTCAAGTATGACGGCAATTATATCTGGCTTAAGCTCTTCATCTGTGAGTAGGTTGAAGAAAACCTGGTTATTGATCCCAAAGAGTTTGATGTCATCTTTCAACAAAATGGATCAATTGATGTCCATTGGTAAAAACTACAGTGAATACCGGAGCATTTTAAAATTTATTGATGGGTCAAACGAGCCATGCCTGCCATTTTTGGGAATGTATCTGTCTGATTTGAGATTCTTAACAGATGGAAACCCAGAACATTTGCATGGTAACAAGTCTCTAGTCAATTTTAGTAAGCGGGCCAGTATCCGTAGAACTATATTAGAAGTTTTGAGGTTCAACGTCACAGCTTATAACTTCCAGAAACTCGATGAAATATGGGCCTATCTTGGTGAGATTTGGGAAAACCTACCCGATGATGAGAGGCTGTACCAGATGTCTGTGAAGTTGGAACCAAACGTGAGTTTGGTGAACCAACATCATGATCATGACAAACAGTTGCATCGAATTGACATTCGTCCCAGCAGTATTTCGAACACTGCTGCTGGGCTGAAGAAACGCCTACCATTAAGACAGAATCATTGATAATTGGAACTGGTTCTGGGTGTTTTTTACAACTACTATGACACTTACGTTAATGTATATATGAATTTGCGGAACGCTGAAATATAATTATTAATTTTTTAATTACTAGGAGTAATTTTTCATATCCCTCAGGAAGTAGCTGTTGAGGTCTTTTCTCAGGACATGGGAGTCTTCCAGACACTTTTGGAAGCCTTCTTTGAATTCTTCATCATAATCTTGAAAGTCGGACCATATACCCAAAATCTCGTCTTCCAGACCGAGGTTTACAAGGATTTCGCTGGAGGCCAACTTGGAGTAACCACAAGAGGCCATTGATTTCAGGTTCAATCCAGAGTCTATGAGTGCTATAGAGATACTGTTCAACAGGTTTTGAAGAAGATAGATCAAGGAATGTTCTGGGTTAAGAGAAATCACCTGAACGAAGATATCTATGGATGACTTTGGATAATTTTTAAGGAGAATTGAGTTCTGATAGTTAGATAGTATGAATGATTCCAAGCTTGAGACCAATCGAAGTTTGTCCACCTCTTGACCTGGACCTTCAAATTCTATTGTATCTGAGTTGTGACTTTTTGTTGATTGGATCTCGTTGATAGAGTTAGATGGCTTGATAGAGAGGTTTTCTAGGGGGATAAATTTAGAAAAGTTGACATTGATTTTCAAGGAAGCCTGATCGCTAAAGCTCTTTGTGAAGTTAGGTCTTGGACCCATGATTGATGTAATTATGATTGTTCTATCCACTTCAAGATATGCCGAACCGTTGCTGTTTTCTATGTATCCTGTTTTGATGAAGAGCTTGTTTTGCGCTTGTTGGGGGCTCTTGGAGTCGTTACCGTCTGGAGATGATTTCTTTCTGAAAACCAACGGCAAGACATTAGCTGGTCCCAGATTTCTTCTTCTATCTGAGACATTCATTGGTAGTTGTTTGGTTCTAATTTCAGACGATAATTTGCGTAATGAATCTGGTTATGGGAAAGAATTATCTATATACAAGTAGTAGGCCAAAGAGATGTATAATATTCATTTGCACTAGTAGAAAAAAATCTGTAGCGAAAAATTTCATTATTCTATGTTCGAGACACAAAGATATTTGTGGGTTGGCCATTTAATGTTAGAGGGGAGACTCTCTTTTTCATCACTTATCAGCAGATTCAGTGTCAGAAATCAGCTCTTTCCATCATGACATCGCTCATAGATGAGTTAAAGAACCTTTGGTTCACATTGAGCCAAGATGAATCGGTACAGAAGGCTCTTCAGAACCCCACGGTCCAGCAAACATTGGACCTGGTCAAAGCTAACGAGAAATGGGTGATTGGTGGAGTTTCAGCCTTAACAGTCATTTTGCTGGCCAATTCATTGGTGAGATCATCATCCAAGAAAGGAAACGTGTCCAAGAAGAAGAAGTCCAAGAAGACAGGAAAGTCAAAACGGAAGTCAGGAACATCTTCAGGGGTCGTCGAAAAGCCAACAACCGTCATTATCGATCCTATACTTGCTGCAAACACTCAGATCGATCAGATCATGGAAGAATTCCAGTCGAAATACACGGATGATATTGAAACTCTGTTCAAAACTGTGGATCAGAAACTTGAATCAGCAGAATCAAAACAACCAGCAGCTAAAAACTCATCTAAGAAGAAATCAAAATCCAAGAAGTCCAAACAGCCGCAGAACCCTCCCCCTTCTAAACAACAACCCTCCTCTGGTTCCTATAAAGACAAGTTGAGTTATAGATATCTGTACTTCAACGAAAATCTACTCAAGCTGCTGATGAAATTGGACTCTATCGACATCCATGACTCTCCTGATCTAAGGACTCGCCGGAAGGAATCCATCAAAACCATCCAATCATATTGCAAAAAACTCGATTTGTACAACTCGAAAATTGAAAAATTAGCAAGTTTGGGAATAGATGAATAGTTTTTGTTTTTCTTTCTGTTATCTATGTATTTATATAGTTCCCAGTTATCTCTTCATCTTGAGGTCCTTAATGCTATTTCGAAATCCTTATCAAACTTTAAGTTCACGGCTGTGCGACGATTTTTTTTTTTCCGCAAATTTTCAGCTGTCTTGGTATAAAAAGATCAAATAGTGAGTTTATGATGAACACTAATGGTTGGAACTCAGACGTTGGTTAATAGTGAATCACTGTTTCACCATTATCTTTGAAGCCATGTCCAAACAGGATAAGAAGGATAACATCATTTGGAAATTGGATGCTCTCCAATTGAAATACGAGGGACTTAACCCTCCCAGGTTTAGTCGATCTAAGGCTATGGTGAAGTCCAAGAAAGCACATAATATCAAGCTATTTAAAATGCCTCGACGGGATGCTTTGCAACTGATCAAAGAGTTGAAAATCCAACTATTTGAAAGAAAGTTTCATTCTGCATATACCAAATTAACCAAAACACTACGGACGACTATTAAACAGGGATTACGCACTAAGACGATCAAGAACGATGAGCTACAGCTGCTCCAACAGTTAGATGCTGGTTTAGACGTTGTGGTCAAATCCAAACTTTTAAAAATTGCTAATAAAGTTTTCAGAAAGTCTGATATAAATGAACTGATTTGCGATCTTGTGGATCCTGAAACAAAGTCTGTGGCCAGCTATCGATCGTCCCATCCGGAACTAGATTCTCCAAAAATGAACAATTTGATTTCGAAGTTAATGAATAAAGGATCTATTCAAGAAATCATAAAACAGGCAGATGTGAACTTTAGATTGGTTCTTGGACCAGTGCAGAAGCCAGAAGAGACCAAGAGCAAGGAAAAGAATGTTGTAATTAATGACCAAGGCATGGAAGGTGAGGAAGGTGAATCTGAGGAAGATGATAATGAATCTGAGGAAGATGACTCTCAGGATGGCGAAGTGATAGAGGAATCTGAAGATGATGTTGATGGGATATATGATCAATATAAGGACATGTTAGCTGCGTCATCTGACGAGGAAGACGCTGTGGAAGATGTCACTTTGAAAGAGGAAATTAATTACAACGAGGTTACAGATGAAGAGTTGAGTGCATATGAAGAACAAGAGGCTGCAGATGATGTAGATTACGATCAAATCAAAGCGGATAGAGCAAAGTTGGAAAATGATGACTTTTTCAACGAGGCTAGCTCTAAGAACAAGGTAGAAAAGGAGAAATCCAAAACCAGGTTGCCTGCTTTAATGTCAGGCTACTACCTCGGAGATGCGGACGATGATGAGTTGAAGGATGCAGATGATGATATGAAGAAGATTAATAAAGAGAGAAAAAATAGAAGGGGTCAACGTGCTAGACAGAAGATTTGGGAACAAAAATATGGTTCCAAAGCTAATCATGTGAAGAAAGAGCATGAAAGGGTGAGATCTGAAAGGGAGGCTAAAAGACTTGAGTATGAGGCTAGAGTTCTCAAACGTGCTGAGAAAAAGAGAATTCAGGATGAGCTAGATCGTAAGAAGAGAGAATCTCGCGGAGGAAGTGATCTGGATAGGTCTTCTACACATTCTGAAGCTAGTCAAGAACTACATCCATCTTGGGTCGCCAAAAAGAAAGCTGAAGAAGCTTTGAAAAACGTCAAATTCCAAGGAAAGAAGATGAAATTTGATTAATTGCGTTGCTCTGATATAGTTGGCTAATTCGAGTATGAAACTTGTTTTCTTCTGACTACGTTTTCCAGACGTGTTGATTTGGCTAGGGGGACCCCCAGAAGCGAGAATATCAAAGATAATTAGCATAATATTGATGTCTATAGAACAATTATAGATAATCTTGACTATGGCTTCAAGTTCTATGTAGTTTTAATAAGCAGGAAAGGTACTGAGCCTGTTGAGTTCCGCATTATCTCTGAGGATCTCAAGTCTATGCGAAGGAAGAGATTTGAATAGTTTCCATTTATTATAGACACAATTCTTCATTATATTTTTTTAACAATATATCGATTTTAATTCAACAACAGTAGCTTAAGGTTCTAGATGAATTCTTTTATGAAAAGTTACTTTGGCTAAACAGGAAACTGGGTTCTCTGTATAGGAGAAAGAGGGAGAACACCATTCACTCCGAGAAGTTGAAGTCAATAGGTCCGGGTAACCTTCTGTCCCCCTTAAAAAAATGAAAAATCAGATCTACTTCAATTTACTATATAGAGATCCTTGGGATCTCTGGGATGATCATGAAAACATGGGAGAATCGGTTTCTTTCTTATAAATAGAGTTTCCTAAATAAGGCTAAATATTTGCCATTGGTTATCGATATCGAACAACTGGTGACTTTTCGAGTCGAAGTTCATTATAACGTCGTTGATTAATGTTACCAAGACTGATTAGATATCGAATCCCCTTTTCAAGACACATAAATTTACCGACATTGCTAATAAATACCAGAGCCATGAGTTCAGCCAGTCAGACAGTGAATAAGCTACCTGAGATATGTCTCACAGAGACTGAATCGAAGATTGTCAAAATTTTAAACGAGTATACCGACCACTACAATGAGCAAATCTCAAATGATGGGGATGAGTCAAGGAAGCCATTGCATCTCAGAATCACAGGTGGATGGGTGAGAGACAAGCTTCTTGGGAAGGAATCACATGATATAGATATAGGGATCGATCATCTTTCTGGTGTGGAATTTGTGACAGCATTGAAAGATTATATGGACAGCAAAGCGAATAACCCAAAGGCCTCTGGTATCTACAAGATTGCGAAGAATCCAGAGA
This sequence comes from Ogataea krabiensis, assembly GCA_030582815.1. Classification (NCBI taxonomy): domain Eukaryota; kingdom Fungi; phylum Ascomycota; class Pichiomycetes; order Pichiales; family Pichiaceae; genus Ogataea; species Ogataea krabiensis. Next base: position 121,031 of record JAJMHB010000020.1, read on the forward strand.
AATCAAAACATTTGGAGACTTGTACCACTAAAATCTACGGGCTTGACATCGATTTTGTCAATCTGAGATCAGAAAAATATACAGAGGATTCTCGTATTCCCACAATTGAGACGGGGACCCCTGAAGAGGATGCGTTCAGAAGGGATGCAACTCTAAATTCTCTCTTCTTCAATCTATCTACTGGTCAAATTGAGGATTTGACAGGGAAGGGTATTGAGGATCTTAAGAATGGTGTTTTGAGAACTCCTCTTGATCCAAGCAAGACATTTTTGGACGATCCTCTTAGATGTCTAAGGCTGATCAGATTTGCTTCTACTTATAATTTCACTATTGAAGAACAGACTTTGAATGCTATGAAGTTGCAAGAAATCAAAACAGCATTGAACGAGAAAATCAGTAGGGAGAGAATTGGAGTGGAGTTCAAGAAAATATTGCTTGGAAGCAACCCAATTTATGGACTGAGTTTGATTAAACAAGTTGGATTTTTTGATATTTTTGGGTTTGGAACCAACAAAGTGACTTTGAAAGATCCGGACTCTGATATATCTTCTATCTCGTATGGTTTAAACGAAGGTCTAGAGCAAGCCTTAGATGATGTTGTTAATAAGTTTCCTGAAATTATCAAGAGGATTCAATCTATCCCAGAATTAGACTCTGTTTTAGAGGGCGTCTTGCAATCGGAAAATAGCAAATGCGCTTTATATCTTTCATTGATCCTGCACAATTGGAAGGATCTGAAAATAAAATGTGGAAAAAGGGATATGTCTGCATCATCATTTATTGTATTAGAGGGACTGAAGCTTCCTTTGAAATTGGCAGACATGACAGGTCTTGTGGTTTCAAATCAAGAGAGGTTTCAAAATGGATTGAGACAAATCAATGAACTGAAGAGGTCAGATATTGCTTTCACCTTCTTCTTCCCTTTTAAGGAGAATTGGCAGCTGGCATTCATTACAAATTTAATAATAGAAACATTCAAAGATCCAAAGGCAATCGAAGACAACATCGCAAGATATTTAGAGTTTTTGGAAATAACAGACCGTTTGGATCTATCCAAAGTGTACGAAACAAAGCTGCTTGTTAATGGTAAGGAATTATCTACAATCACAAACAAACCACCAGGACCATGGGTCAAAGAAGTTAATGAGAAGCTACTAATCTGGCAACTTGACCATCGGGGTTGTCAGAAGTCAGACCTGATCGAGTACCTTAATAGTTTGGATAATTAATCGATTAAATTAGCAGACGGCCACCTAAATAATTACCAAAAAAGAAAACGGCTTTTAAATATTATAGGCGTGTATATATAATATAATCAAAGAGAAATCTCATACAGGATTAATTGCTTAGATCTTCTCCTCCTTGACACCGTGTTTCCAGATAGCAACGTATGGAGTAACACCATCCTCTCTGTAGTTAAGCAGAACAAGCATAGCATCTGGGTCCATGCTCTCACCAGTGTAGAAGTCCCAGTCCTTGAAAGAACCAACAACCTTCTTGACGTAAGTGGTAGCACCCTTCTCGAAAACCTCAACCTGATCTGGAGCATTCTCAGCCAAGTAAGCCTTGACCTTCTTCATGTAGGACTTGATGTAGACCAAGAAGGACTTCTTGTCGAATTGTGTTTGTTGCAATCTGAAAGAGTAAACAACGTTGTTAACAGTCTCAACACCATCTTCAACATCATCATCTCCAGCTTCAGCAGATGGGTTAGCACCAATGTCCACATCTCCTCCACTGACTTGAACCATCTGACAGTCAGCTTCGTAGATGACATTGTCAACCAACTTCACATCGTAGGCATCAGACAAAAGTTCATCGCCGGAAATAACGTCTTTGTAAATAATCATCTTGGTCTAGATTTTGATTGCAATCACAATTGAAAAGATAACAATATGAAACCTATGTTAAGTCCCTTTTTTCACAAATCACCCATATATATTCTAAAGATTGGAACACCTGTAACGCTTACCAGAAGCAAAAAAAAAAAAAATTTTCACCAAATAATTTATCGGGCCGGTCACGTGAATATTACCCGGCTCGATAAAAGCACGACAACATGGATGTTGTACTACATTCCAAAGTGCTGTTTCCTTCCTATTCAATCTCTCTAAGCAGGGACACATTGGCCATTGATGTTCTGATCTAACACCATTTGTAAGGCAAGTTCTGCTATGCCTTCACAGGTGGTTCCTGAATCAGAGACAAGGTTCAAATTGACAGTGGCCCCAATCTGGGTGTCTTTGATGAGTCCTGGCATAATAGAATTGACACGAACATTCTTTCTGCTCATTTCAAGGGCTAGATTCGTAGTCAGTTTGTTCAAACCAATTTTCGAGACAGAATAAACTAATGTTCCTGGGACAACTTGGGATGCCAGAACAGAGGCTATATTAATAATGACTGGATTAGACAATCTCATCATGGACCGTGCAAAGAGTTTGCTCAGTATAATTGGAGCGATAAGATTAACTTTTAGAATCTGCTCGATTTCTGTGTTTGGAGTCGATATGAGCAGTTTATCTTGGGAAACACCAGCACAGTTGACCAATATGTTGATGTTTTTGTAGTCGGGGTAAGTAGTTTTGATGTGGTTGTCCAAGTCGAGAGTTTTGTTTAGATCGTAGGACAAATAATCGTGTTCAAGATCTTTCAAAGGGAAGAGGTTATTGAGCTCCAGTGCTTTGTTCTCCAGTTTGGTTTTGTCCCGAGAAAGCAAAGTGGTCTTACATCCTTGAGCCGACAGCTTCTTTGCGATCTGAAAGCCTATTCCTTGAGATCCCCCTGTTATGAGGGCATGTTGGCCTGCTAACTTCTGTGCTTGACCTGTAACGGATTGCAATAGTCTGATTGATGGTCTCATTGCTCAATTAATTACTCTTTTTAGCCTATCAAGGACATGAAACATTAGGAGTTTCGATCTGTGTAATACGATTAATTATATAAGGTGAAAAATAGTTGGTATGCGGCTCTATTTTTTTTGTAGCCGATTTTCCTGGAGATAGTACGGCAGACCCTAGTCAGATGGGCTTTTGATTAACATACAAGTATTTTCCACACTGATATCACTTCCAACATAGTTTATCAGTTCAACGTGAAAGCCTCTGCTTTTCATAGCAAACTTACGGCTCTCATCGAGCACCCGACGGGCCTTTAATCCAGCTATCGTTCTCTCCTTGAAGTTCATACCAGTGAAATGATTTTTGCCGTCTTCTTCGGTCAATCCAGGAAGAATACCATTAGTAGCCCAACATGTGACCTTAGTGAGATATCTGAAGTTTGACGAAGTGATTCCAAAGTTTTTGGAGAGGAAGTCTTTGGACTCAGGAAGCAACCAATCGTAGTAGCACGCATGTCGACAACACATAGCCACCAGAAATCCATTAAACTGGAACTTGGTTTCATTTTTCATAGCATTATTAAGACATCGCAATGTCAAATCTGTAGCAACCCCACATAGATGTTTGGAAATTCCCACATAATTCAACTGGGATGCTCCAAACCCTTTTAAAGACTCGATCAAATCGAGATCTTTAATATCCACTTTTAATCTTTTCACATCTATTCCACTAAACTTGAACCTGATTTCCTCTTCCTTTTTCAGTTCTTGAAAATCTTCTTCTATCTTGATATCGAACTTCATTCTAGGAGAGTCTCTATCTACTAACAAAACTCGTAGTTTTGACGTATCTTCCTTAAATTTTGGATCATTCATCAATGCTTTCACCAAATATCGGCTGAACTCCGCACGGCCGCACCCAAATTCAATGAATACGTTATCAGAGGACATCATTTTGTTCTGGGATAGCTGTCCTATCAATGATGATTGTTGTACTATGTGTTTTTTGTTGGTTAACTCAGTGAATCGATCTTCGAGGCCGCTTCTATAATCAATCTGATGCAATGTCAGCTCATCATCCTTATACATTTCATCGTATCGAGCTAAGAGAGACTTGAGAAAAGTATTAAAAGCGTCATGATCTAACGACTGACTGGGAACTTTGCATCTCTCTGGACAATCCTGGACGTTGTAGTTTATACACATCCATGAATTTTGTGAAATTTTCCTCTCTAGGTCCTGTTTCTTTCTCAAGGATATGCAGTGATTCAAGTGTTTATTTAATTTGTTCGACCAAACAGTATGTGACGGATCTATTGTACAAGGAACTCTAGTGACTATTTTACCATTTTTGAGTTTTTTGGAGAACTCTACAATTGGTTGGTGATCCGTTGGTTGCTCAGTACTATTCTGAGAATTCATTAGTTTCAAATGGTCGAAACAATACATCATATCTGCCCTCACCTGAATTCCACAAGATCTTCCCTTATGTCTCAAATAATACTGACAATGTTTGACGATTGTATTTGATTCTTTCTTCTGTCGTTTCTTGACATCTTGTCCAACGGACTCTTGAACCTCGGTCATCACTTTCGTCATTTTGAGCCGATTTTCAGTCAGAAAGAAAAGAAGCTGATTTTCAAATGTTATATTGAGCTCATAAAACACTAAAATAGCTTGTTGTTAGTCTGCTGACTTGGTATATATCTCCCAAGAAATCATGAATTATCAAGCTTGTAAAGCTTTATTCTGCATTCAGACTGAAAATTTACCAGATCTCAAGGCTGTGTCATTTCCCCATACTCTGAAACGACGGTAACAAGACATTGCCGAAAGATCCATACATTGCTACAAGAGAGTTGTTAGATGATAGTTCAGTCTAATGATATGAGTTAGATTGTGCTTTACTACAAAAAGAATGTCTACAGAATAAAAGGTAATAAATAAAAGATAAAAATAATACGTAACACCATGCTGAAACACACATAGAATATAAGCATAATGGCTTGTGAGATGTGGATGAAAGCAGTCGAATATTGAGGTTCTGACAGTAAATAAACATCAGATAATATATGAATAATATCAAATAAGAGAATGATCATAGCAGACAACGATTGGTTCAGGAAGTAGGAAAGTAAATCAGAAAATAGAAACAGACAGGAGTAGGCAAGAAACACCAAACACAGACACCTTTGAGAACAAAATGTATGAGGCAAAAGCCATGTTCGTCAAACTGCATCAACCACCTAACATCATCCCATCAATGATAAGATAGAAGCAACACAAAAATGGGTCTTTGGCTTATTTCTCTAAGAGCATTGTCCTAACATTCCTTCGAGTTTTCTCAATGATTTCCTCTTTTCCAGTGGGCCAAAATAGTCTCTGTGAACAGGCCTCCAAAGACCCTATTTCTTATCAATGTTTTCCTCTAAAGTTCTGACGTGACCTTCTAGCTTTCTGATTGACTTCTGTAGCAACAACACATCCGAAACCACTGCGTCGGATGAGTGTTTGTACTCATCCAAAAGGTAATAATATGCACCGAATCCAGTAATTGTCACACCGGCTAGGAATCCAAACAACACGCCTCTGAACGAACCACTCTGCTTCTTAGGAGTGGCAATAGTGCTCTGCAATCTGGTTTGCATCTTCACTGTCTGTAGTCCCGATCTTGCAACCATATGTCCAATCATTGTGAGTTAATTATTGTTTTCAGTGATTTTTGTGATATAATAGGCAATTGATAACCTGTTCTATAATGTTCTTCTGGTGCAATTGCAAAATAAGCTGTTTATCCGGTGCCTATGGCTGTTTGATACGGTCCCTCCCCCACCTCCAAAAATCTGCTTTAGTAATTGGCTACCTTAAAAGTGGATGGAGCCGGCCAAAAAGTTGGCGGATGGAGGGGGTACATGGAGGGAGGAAAATGAATATCAGCCGGGTAACTTTGAAAATTTCCCGTGTTATTCCTCAAACCTATTCCTAAGATCTAGGTTCTCATATACAAGAAACATCTACAAGCACAATTATCAGAATGATTATCTCATTAGAACATCAGAGTACATAATTAGTGAGCGATACACAAATTTCGAACCAGGTCCAGAGAAAAACAGATAAAACATCTGAATTAGAGCATCTAACCGAACAAGTCGAATCCCATGTCATCATCAGACTCTTCTTCATCCTCTTCAGCTGGAGCAGCAGCAGCCTCTTCACTGGCAGCAGCACCTGATGCAGCAACTGGAGCAGCAGCGGCGTAAGCATCTGGGTTAGCAATTCTGTCCTTGATGGCCTCAGAACCCTCGAAGGTGTAGTCAGTAGCAACGGAAAGAGCCAAGATGTTCTTGTAGTTGTTGATGATGTTGTGACCAACAGCTGGAACAGTTGGGTAACCACTAGCCAAGGAGATCTGGGTGATGACAGAGATGGCAGAAACGAAGTGGGAAACCAATTCGTCGTCGGTAATATCCAAGATGGTTGATGGGAAAACCTGACCGTCATCGTAGACTTGAACAACAGTCAAACCGTAGGTGAAAGGAGAGATGTTCAACATGTTCAACAAGGAGGCTTCGGAAGGTCCGACCTTTTGGTCCTTGGTCAAAATCTTGACATCGGAGGTAATTTCAATGGTACCTCTTTGAATCTTGGTTGGGACACCCAAAGCTTGGAAGAAAGATGTCTTACCTGGCTCCATACCAGTGTTACCGGCTGGAACGTAAACATCATCTGGAGAGATGGCACCAGCTCTGGCTGGAGCAGCAACCTTGTTGTCCAAGATAACCTTTCTGACGCTGATCAAGTCAGAGTTGGTGAAGACGAAACCAACGTTACCCTTGACGAAAGGTAGCAACTTTTCGTAATCTGGGTTCTCGTTGATGAATCCTCTCAAGGCTCTTCTGACCATGGTGTTCTTACCCATCAAGACGACAGCGTCATCTCTAAGAGCCTTTCTGATCTCGTGCATCTGTTGAGATGAAACATTGTCGACACCGACAATGAACACAGACTTGTATTCTTCCAAAAGCTGCTTGAGCTTGGAGAAGTACTCAACCTTCTTATCTTTGGTAGCTCCCATATCGTATAAATCCTACGTTAGGCTGTTTAAAGCTTATTGTAATTGGTTATCTTCTAGAATCTTTACAAAAGACGTATATATACAGCGGATCCAGTTGAGCATCTTAAAAAGCCATTGCGACACTCTCAGCTCGTCCACCAGGATTCACACCCTCAAGATGGTAGAGCTGAAAAATTTTAAATATGCACTGCCAAGTTTTAGAGGGGTTGAAACCCCAACTATGATCACATGATTATAGTAACAGATTTTTCTGTCGTGGAAACAGAATATGAAAAGGGCTATTGATCCCACAGACAAGAGGAGCATTATTAGTTATAATTAATGTCTTACCATTATTATGGCAAATAAACTTGAATCAAATATATGAATATGGATAGATGTCAGTAACAGCATCACGAAAGATATTGGTAGCTTTGACATCAGACATTCAGATCGTTATATTGCTTATTGATACTGCTTTTTCCCTTCAGCTAAGTTAGCGCCCATTATTCCAAATGGAAGAGCCTTATCCAAACGACCTCATCGAGGAATTTGATAGGTGGCTGGTAGATAACAGTGATATCAAGGAGATTTACGGGAGATTGGTGGGATTGGAGCGATTGATGCATCAATTTGAGACAGATCCCCGATTTGTGGAGATAGTGTTCTCACGATTTACTGTGATCCTGGATAAACTGGTAGTACCTGGAATAGTCACGCCAAACAGTAATGACCAATTGGATTATATGGAGAAATCCTGTGAGATAGTATGCTGGCTTTTTAATACTTTTTATTACCGACTACAAGAGAGTGACTCGGAAACAATATCCACTGAATCAACTGTCAGTCTATTGTGGTGTTTGTGGGAGGCCGCTCTGCTATCTGATTCAGAACAGATATCTATCATTTCAGATACTGTTCAAGTCATCCTTGAGACATCTCCCAGAGGAAGTTATTCTCTAATTGTTGAATGGCTGATTAACATCGAACCTGTGAAGCCGGTAGATCCCATAATAGCTGAACTCTTTTACAGATGTCTTAAATCTATCATCTCACGGATGGCTCTAGATCAGCTCAGCAATCTTACCAACAAATCAGAAGCTCTATCTATTTCTGAAAAGAAACTTCTCACATTGGTTTTACAGGTGTACGACCGATGGAAGCCCGAAGGTAGTACCACCAAGGGTGAGTATTTGCTTGACAGGGAGCTGAGCATTCTTAAAAAATCTATGAAATCAGATTCTCAAACTGTTGTCAAAGATTCACCTCCAGAACCATCTAATCCTGAGATTTCTTGTTACAAGTATTATTTAGAAAAAAGAGATGATTTGTGTCACAAAAATCCTGAATGGATCAGCATTTTTGAACACAACGATGTTACCACCATTGGTGACGAGATGGATGAAGTGGTTCTGGACTCAGAAGATGTTGAACTGAAAAGCACCATCTCTGAGACACCTACTGGAAGCCCCAGTACAGGCGGTTTGAAAAAAGTGAGATCATCTATCAAAAGGTTTTTCAAAGGGTCAAGAGAGGAATACGTGTCTCCCATTTCAGGGCAACCATCTCCAATCTCCGCTATCAAATATCGATGGATGGATTGGATATGGGGATTCTGGTATCCAGTTGATGAAGAAGAGAAATCAAAGAAATGCTGGGGACTTGTACACAGACATGTTAACCGAAGTTCGGATAATCGGCCAACTTGCGGTTTTACCTAAAGGGTTATGTTTACTTTTCTGTAAAACCGATATTGTAAAATATTAATAATACACTTTCATTATTCATACTCATATTTCCGCTATACCATCTATAGTGTCACACATACAATCAACGCCCCATTCGACTCTATGACGCTGTTTTTTTCCTTTGATAAGGGTGCTGCCTTTAACCCTATCTTGCAAAAAGAATTGTAGACCTGTCAATAACAGAGATTGATCCTTACATTTTGCTAAAATTTGAACCAGAATCTTGTCATCAAACTTTTCATCTCCTGACTTGGTTTTAGCTGTGAGTCCAGAGCCAAATGCTTTCTTCTCTGAAATCTTTCCAACATGATCCAGGAAACTAAGCAGGAAGATCTCCAGAAATAGCTTAGTATCTGCGGAAGCAGTCAAAAAGTTTACAGTCTTGAAAACATGAAGAGGCAAAGATCCTTCACCCACCAGATAGCCATATAATCGTCCGAGATTTAAAATTTTCTTTAGCTTTGTTTCATCATCGATATCCTCAGATGGAAACATTGTGTCTCCTTCCTCACCATCAAATTCCTTCAGTAAATCCCATAGATTGAACTGAAATGTCTTTCTAATGGAATGATCATCACATAACTTCTTAGCCAAGAATCCATAGTAAGGGTTGAAAACGGCTTCCATTGAAGCACAATGCATCAAGATTCTTGGTATCTCCCTTTGCTGGGACTTTTTAAGTCTAAGTTTGTCTAACTTGCTGTATGAATCCATAAAGTCATTTGCAGACATAATAGATATAAATATTGCTCTTCTGATATCTGTGTTCATTCTCTGTTGTTTTGCTAGTTCCAGCCAGTTAGGTTCTGATGTATCCAACACATCATTTATAGCATTCTGATTAACCAGTGCAGCTGCATCACTTGTATCAGTCTCTTTTTGAACACTGTTTCCTTTCCATGCTGCTCCAACAAGCCACCATTTACCTCTCTCTTCTATGCTCTCGATATCTTCTAAACTGACTTTAATAGGGTCAGAGCCACGTGACGAATTGATCCTTCCAAGCTGCTTCCTTATACGAGTTAACATTTGTGATGAGTTCTCATTCTCAATGTTCTTGAGTCTATTGTTTTTCAAGTTGGTTATTGTTTCAACTAAAAACTTGGTTCTTGGACCTATTGTAACCCCATTAGATTGACTATCTGCAATAGACTTGTTCAATCCAATTATTATATCCTTCAAAGCACTAGGGTCATCAACTCTCATCTTAGCACCTGAAGATTTGATAAGTTTGAGGAGAAGATCCGTTTTCACTTCAGTTGGGTTTTGAATAAGTTTCTTCGAAACAATATCATATACAATAGTAGAACCAACCAAGTTCAAATCATAACAGAACCCAATCAGAGTTATCAAATTCATGGCTTCTCTTCCCTTAAGACTAGATTCATCTTCAATATACGAGTTCAGTTTTTCCACAAATGTCTGGATAGCATATGCTCCGAATTCGACACCTTGTAGTCTATAGATCGAGGCGATAACAGAGGAGTACATAATGATGAAACTGTCAAGCTGAGGACCTGACACTAAGATAGACTGCAGAATCACCTTTATGATTGCTTCATTGACCATCTGTCTCGGATTTTCAGAATAAAGCAGGTTCAATTCTTGAACAATTGTCATCATATTAGATTCAGAAAGTCTATTCAATGGACCCTTGATCGACTTCATTAGCCTCATCATATCCTCGCTCTCTTTCTGTCCTTCAAATAATTGTTTACGTCTCAGAGCAGGTGGAACATATCTCGAACCTTGTTCTGCACCTTGTCCACTTTGGGCTATAATTGGAGCTATATAAGGATTCTCTCGCTCCTTTGGACTATCAGAGTCTGACTCTTCACTGTCTGAGCTCTCCAATTCGCCCATTTCCCTGAGTAATGCTTTATCACTTTCATCAAGATCATCATCATCATCACCCTCAAAGTCATCAGATACATATTTTTCCTCTTCTTCGTTTTGAAATTCTTCCTCCTTCGGGTTTGTAAAGTCCAGATCGATTCCATCCAACAATCCTCCAATGAAATCATCTTCACCATTTTTGGAAAGGCCTTTACCTTTCTTCAATCCTAGTTTTTTTGCATAATAATCCATTTCCTCTTCTTCCTTTTCAATGAGCTCTCTTTCTCGCTGACTCAAAACCCTTGGCTGATATTCTTCTTTCCTCTCCTTTTTCTTTGTCTTCTTCGTATCTTTCTCTGCGTCTTTTGTCTTCTTCGTGATTTGAATGATTTTTTCTTCTTCAGATCCTGAATCTTTTTCTTCCTCAGAGCTGAACCCACCAAAGTCACTTTCCTCGGAACTAGACCCTAAGTCACTAACCTCATCCTCTTCAAGGTGGTCTTCCTTCACTATCTTCAATCCATTGTCCTTTTTCTGTCCTTTGCCTTTCAGCTTCATGAGCTGTTTCATCACATTCTGCTGCTCTTCATCTAAATCTTCTTCAATTTCAAGTTCCGCCTCCCCAGAACTCTCTCCGAGATCACTGACTCCTTCATCGTCGAAACTGTCTTCACCGTCAACCGAGGAAGTAGTTTCGTCATCTGCACGATGTCTGTTCTTGAGCTTGATTAATTGATTCATTACAGCTTCCTGCTCAGAATCCAAATCATCTTCTTCAAGGGAATCATTTAAATCTTCTTCATCTTCATCCAGATCAGTGACCTTATCATCGTCCAAATCATCCTCTCCAATGATTGTGAGTTCATCGTTTTTTGGATTGGCTTTTTTCCCCTTCACGCTCTTCAACAGGGCCATCACCGACTTTTGTTCATCATCCATAGAACTATCTTCCTCAGAATCTATCATAGACTCTTGATCTGACTCTTTATGGTTCTGAATTTGTTGTTTGGAGATGGGATTTGAAAAACTGACGGTTTTCTTTGGTTTAGAAAAGTCACGTGCGCTTATCTCTGATCCGTCTTTTCTCTGAGAAGAAAGATGAGCAACATTCCTTGCTCCACTCCGTTTTCTTTTCTTTTCTTCTCTCTTGTTTCTTCTCTGCTCTTTTCTGTTCACTTGTGTTTTTCTCTTTTTCCGCTGAAACCTATCACCGTTCTGGTAGGAGTCTGTATCTCTGATCTGGTCTAACAGTTCTCCAGGAATGTTCAATCCATGGCGCGATCTCTTGGGAAGCCGACTTGACATTCTGTATTAATCTATAAATCAAAGTTAACCTTCAAGAGAAATTGATCAATTGGCTTTTTTGCAAGCATAAAGTCAAAGAAGGATCAACTGTCTCCCTTACGATAAAGTGTAGTTTTTATAATAAAAAGTAAAAAATTCTGGGACGAAGAAAATTTTCAAGTGGCGTGTGTAGTGGCAAATGCAGTGGCATATGAAAAATAGTCTATAAGGCCATAAGACATGTCAAGAAGTTCATTTTCATAAGCAAAAAGAAAATCAGTTAGATAACTCTCAGAAAACAGAACAATTACTCTGAATTCACAGCAAATTGGTCCGTTTTTGGTGCACTAACTACGACCATCACAGAGGTTTAGATAAAGTATTTGGCTGTTGCCAGAAAACAGAGTGGAACATTGGATTGCGGTTAAGCCAAACCAGTATATATTTACATATATTAGGGCTTCGCAATGTTGAAGAAAATTGACCCCAAGTTGATAACCGATGCGGTGTTCTTTTTTGGTGCCACATTGTCAATCTTCTATCTCCTGACTCATGTACTGAATGAAGATGGACCAGCTAGAACATCAAAACAGAATAAAAAGAAGGCCAAGTTATCACTAGAAAAGCTCAAAAAGGCAAATCCTGGACTGAATCTGGATCTCAACGAGTATGAAAAAGTGATCCTCAATTCCGTGATCCCACCAGATGAAATAGGTGTCACCTTTAGCGATATTGGAGGACTAGACAGTATCATCAGTGATCTTCAAGAAAGTGTGATTCTCCCATTAACTTGTCCTGAGCTGTTCAACCAGTATTCCACATTATTGGAAGCTCCTAAAGGTGTTCTTCTCTATGGACCTCCAGGATGTGGAAAAACAATGTTAGCTAAGGCGTTGGCATCTGAGTCTAAAGCTAACTTCTTGTCAATTAGAATGTCCACAATCATGGACAAATGGTACGGAGAGTCGAACAAGCTTGTGGATGCTCTTTTTTCGCTTGCTACGAAACTACAGCCCTGCATAATATTCTTGGACGAAATAGATTCATTCCTCAGAGAGAGAAGCTCGATGGATCATGAAATCACAGCAACACTCAAGGCAGAGTTCATGACACTATGGGATGGATTGACATCTTCTGGAAGAATACTAATTTTGGGAGCAACTAACAGACCAGATGATATCGACTCGGCATTCATGAGAAGAATGCCTAAGAGATTTTCAATACCATTACCTAACAGGGAACAGCGCAGAAAGATATTGGAGAAGGTGCTCCAGAATGTCAATTATGACCTCGACTTAGAAGATCTTGTAGATATAACCGAAGGACTAAGTGGGTCTGATATCAAAGAGTTGTGCCGCAATGCTGCTATCAATTCTACTAGAGAGTTCATCAGAAAAAACGTTAAGGATGGCAAGTCGTTGAATCCTGATGAGAAGATTGCAATGAGACCGCTTGTATTGAAGGATTTCATAGACAATGTATCTCCTAGCGATTCCTTGATCAAGAAGCTTGAGAGATTAAAGGTTGATCCTGTTGATTAGAGGGCAGTAGTAAGACACACCATTTTTGAATATATGTGATTCAAGTTGTTCATTTGTTTTCGTTTACGTTATGAGGATATATATTTTAATGTTTTACTATCAATAATAATAGTTTTAAAATGTACCAAAACACTGAATATCAACACATGAATTTGACCTCTGTGTCTCTTTTCACCCTCCTTTATTTTTCCTATGGTGGAGGACAAAATATGAATTGGCACGGTTGATCTAGGCATCCTTTTGAATCGATATACCACTGAGGAGAAAGGTATACGGATCTTCGAAGATGTCAAAGTTTTGATCGGATATCTCAATCTGTATCGTATCGTATACTCCTGTATATTTCCAAGACACTGATTGAAATATCGGATATGAGCTGACTTGCGCCAATGTTACAGATGATTTTTAAAGATTCAGACAATATTGTTTTGAGAGGGAGAATTCATCAAGAGATGATCTTAAAAAGATGAAAAGCTAGTTTGAGAGTTTGGTAAGTTCTTCACTATCTGGAAAAATTTTCAGGGCCAGGGGTTGGATTGCACAGCCATTAAAAGAAATGATTAGTTCCAGCTCCTAGAGGGTAGCAAAGAAGTAACAGTTAACTTGAAGGATCAAAGTAGAGAAACTTGACAAAGATCGAACATTATCTACATCAATGAATCACTGTGGGAATGTTATCTAACCAAAATTGAATTTTATCTAAACGTATATAAGATGTAAAAAAACACTAGAATAAAAATAACAGGAGTGCTCAACGAACAAAAATGTCAATTCATTGATTAAATATAGTCTGCTACCCTACTAAAGGCAGAAGAGCTTTTTAGTAGGTGGTTTTTGATGTCTCTGAGATGGTCTTGATATGTTTGGTAGAGTTACCTTCTGGCTGCCCGTGCCTTTTGTTCGTTGTAAACCTTGGTCTGGATTCTGGTGTAGACAACGGTAGCAGTACCGATAACGACAGTGATAGCCAGAAGCAATAGGTTCAATGGAATAGGGTTCATTTTGAAAACTGTGTGGGTGAGATTGTCCAAGTAAGTTTGCAACAAATTGAAGATACCGGAGATAGTCATGATGGAACCGTACACTGTTCCAAAAGTTTCAAATCCGAACACCTTGGCACAATAGTCAGACACCGAAGTATAGAAGAATGGTCTGTAACAGGAGAACAAGAGGACATTGACAACACCAGTGATGAATGAGTTCTTGATGACACCAAGGACACCAATAACAACCGAGATGGACAACATGGCTAAGAGAACGACGTATGTTGGCAACGAGTCCAAGATCATTCCAACAAATGGAACAGAAAATGTACCTCCTAGAGGCAAAACAACGTCGAAGATCTTGGTAAGTTTCTCGGCAGAGACATAAGAGCCCAGTAAGTATGAATATTGGGAGTTGATGGTAGCAACAAAGTAGTTCAACCTCAACATTTGAATGGTGGCAAAGCTGCACATGAGAATGAACCAATATGTTCTGAATTGATAAGCAGCGGGGAATCCATGGAGAACACCGAAGACAGAATTAGCATCTGTCTTCCTCACCTCCTTCACTTCCTCCTCCACATACGCAGACTTGTAAGCCTCACCAATAGATGATCTTCTCTTAGGGCCTGAAGGTGGTAGCAAAGCAGTTCCTTCGTTGGCCTCGTGGAGATGTTGTTCTTCTGTGATAGCATTAACCAATAGGCTTTGTTCTTCAGTTGGATTTGGAATCAAATCAGCAGGTGGAGATAGGTAAGATTCCTTTGGCATGATGGTGAGTTGGACAGTTGCGATAAAAAGAGGGACAAGCGCATAAATCTTAAAGAAATTCTCTAACTTTAAGAAATGAGGGAACTTCATGTAGAAAGTCTTGTAAACAAGGAAAACTGCGGAAGATGTGTCGAATGCTCCCGTCAAAAGAGCTAAAATAAGACCAGACTTCTCTGGGAAAGAATTGGACAATTGGAAACTTGATATATATGCGAAACAACTTCCAAGGGCCATGCAACCATATCCAGTGATGTATGGGTCAATCCAGGTGATGTTTTTAGCATTGATGAAGATGATAGAGGCCAAGAAAAGTCCTAAAGCTCCAATCAATCCACAGCACTTCGGACCGTAAGCATCCAATGTTCTTCCAGTTGCCAATGCACAAACATTGGTCAAAACAGCACCTATAGTGAAAATCAAATTGAGTCTCAAATCCTGCTTTGTGCATTTGACAACAATGCCATCCATATGGACATCGGAGTCCATAGAGAGAGAGAAGCTAGATAAATAATCCATCACCATGTCAGAAGTGGAGGTTGAATTGGTGTAACACACATCCTCATAGACACCCTGGTCGACTAAGGTAGGCTTCAATGCGGCGAAACCGAAGATAGGACCCGCTCCTAGGAGACACCATATGACTGCACATAGCACCTGGATAACTCTTCTCTTGGAGGAAGTCTCGAAGAAATACATTTTGAGATGTGGCTAGGTCTACACAATACACTGGTAGAAAATAGCTCTATGGGAATTAAATACCAGAAACGATTGGGAAAGCTCAAATGACCTGGTGAAAAGCGACGTTGAGCTAATATCTCTTTCGATGAGACGGTATCAGGTTTTTTATTTTCTAGCAAGAGGGTTAACTGATGGAACCTCTGTTGTTCGATTGAATACTGAGCTTATAGAGATAGATAGATTAGGTATGAAACCCAAAAATGGCACCGATATTCACCTTCTAAACCTTTGAAAAAAACTTAAGCATAACCCTGGCATAGCAGCAGCCTGTATGTATATATATACAAGCATTCACCAGATACATATGTTTCCGGATCCTGAAAAATGCTGCATGCCTTCCCCAAATTTCTTTTTTCCAGCGCAAGATAAGGAACTGTGCTGATGTCAGCAAAATGACAGATTGCAAGCATTGGAAGGGAAGAAAATGCGGTCGGTCGAGCCCTCTGGCCGCGGTTCGCAACTGTTAGTAAGCGGTCATCAGATAAATCTCGTCTTTCACCAGGGGATTCTGTTGGTATGTGGAAAAATTTGCAGAAACCGGTTATTTGTGAGAAAAAGGAAGATAATGTTGTTCTAGCAAGAAGCCCCCACAGATGGTGGAATCCTCATGGGTGCCAGAACCGCAGGGCAGGGTGTCCTGCCTCGCTGGGAGGGGAGATCACTGCCGCAAGACCAAACTATTGTATGAGTCTGAATAATCTAAGCATCGAGGGGAACTTATTGTTTGTGCTGGCCGTGCTCAGTGTGGTTTCTGCGTTGGACTCGGCATTGATATCGAATATTTAGTCCGATATTAGACCTCAGCCTTGCCGGGGGTTGTCATTGGTTTTTTGTCCACCACGCTTAATCTATTCGCTGATCGCCGCGAGAAGGTCATGTGACTGGGATTGTTTTTGAGAGTTTCCGATCCTGATAACAATATAGTTGGGTGGTTACGAGAAAACGGAACGGATATATTTAAATTTTTGATAGGCAGTAGATAGCAGCCGAATGCAGCGGGGCATTTGATATATGGATTAGGAGCTGGCTAAGGGTTTGGAGGACGCTGATGGAAGATGATGATCAGTTGGACGGAATTTTTGGTTCGGTCTAGTAAGATAGGACGTCAATCAGCTCCCTAGAAAGGTGACTTTATTTGTTTCGATAGTAAGACTAATGGATTGACAACTGGATAGGTATTTGACTGATACTATTCTATTGGTTAATGGGATCCAGAATCTCGTTCTCCTGTTATATGGGTCTTCTTTTGTTATGGAGGGTGATGGACTACGTGGGATATTTTTTTTATGAGGTTCTGATGTTCTGGTTTTTAACTGCCTTATACTGCGCCACATGTGACACGGAGATTGTGGCAGGTGGTTTTTTCAGTGTTTAGATTTCGCATGTAAGAAGTAAATAAGATCCAAGAGATCCTTGGATTATCGTTCTCGTTGTATGAATGAGACCGATAAACAGTATACGTAAGTTCTCAAGCGAAAACGGAGACTCTTAGTAGCTTGAATAATTGATGAGTCAATCAGGTGGAACTTGTGAGTACGAAGCTCGGATATATTTGGTAATTAAAACAAAATGTACTAACCGATAGATGTTCGTGATTCAGACGAGTTACCCAGTCCTTCGAGGGACATCATTACCTCACTGGCATTTATCGATGGAGAAATAGACCAGTTGTTGGTCTCTACGTTTGATGGAAAGTTGGTTCTTTACCAAACACACCCCAACGACGTGTTGGGTGGTCTAGTTCGACCACAGGCAGTTGATCTGGGGACTCCGATACTGGACACAACCGTTCTAAATGGGGACATATACTCGGGGTTGGTTGATGGTACAATAAAGCGTGTATCCAGAGGTCTGGAACAGAATGCAGTTAACCTAGGAACGTCACACCAGTTGGGCGTTCAATGTCTGAACTCGCACCCGCAACGGAACCTAATTGTCTCAGGATCATGGGACAAAAGTATCCATTTCAATGATCCCAGATCTAATACTATATCCACTAATATATCTCTTCCTGGAAAAGTCTATGTTATGGATACACATGTTGCAACCGATAAGTTGATTGTAGGTATGTCCAACAGACTCAATCACATTTATGACTACAGGAGACCTGATCGACCGGTATCAACCATGGAGAATGGGTTCAGATTTCAGACTAAACAGCTCAGATTTCTACCCAATGGCTCAGGGTTTGTCCAAAGTTCGATAGAGGGCAAGGTTTCCCTGGAATTTTTTAATGATAGTGATGAAAGTTATGCATTTAAGTGTCACAGACAGAAATTATCGGTAGACTCAGAAAGCGTTGATCTAGTCAATCCAATCAACTGTCTCACCTTCTATGATACAGATTCCAAGTTCTTCTCAGCTGGTTCAGATAGAACAATTTGTTTGTGGGACTATAAATCAAAAAAGCGTGTTAAGCAGTATTCGAATTTCGAAATGAGTGTCGTTGGTCTGGACTACCAACAAAACACAAAGATGTTAGCAATCGGACTTAGTGATGACTCGTACAAGAACATGACCGGTCTCGACGACCAATATAATAACAAACCAGCAATGAACTCAAAAGTTCTAGTTAAGTTTGTCGATGATGTAAAGAAATAAAGTGATGCAGTTTTCATAACATTAACTGAAAATAATAAAATATAAAACTATTTAAACCCTTCTTAAATATCCACTGATTCATTAGTTCTCGTAGGTTTCAGACTTTTAACAGAGTCATCACTCCTCTGTCTAGTATGTCCTTTCTTTTCATCCGTGACATCGTCCTTTTCTTCAGATTTCTCACTTTCTTCCCAGATGTTTCTGATGCAATATCTCAGCCATCTCCTTCTTCTGAACTCTCCTCTAATTTGTTTACTTTTCTTGCCTAATCCCAGATCATAACGATATTTCGAAATCAAATCATAGCACCACTTCTCATCCTGGTCTATCTCCATGAGCTCATTTAGATAGTTATCATTAATCCAGGTTTCCGGCGTCAAATCCAAAATCCAGCCATCTAAAACTTTACTATTCATCTGAGTATCTACAACATCCACAAATTTCCACCCCTCTGGTGGTCTTATGGTGCTCAGTTGAGATGCACCTGTCACTGGGATGTTATTGAGTCGTTTATGAGAGTTTGGAGGGAAAGGGTCAGGAGTAAAACAAATCAGTTCCCAATTGTGCGTATCGGGATTGGATATCTGTAGTTCGTAGATCTCTATCTCTTTCACATCCACAGATTCTCTAAGATTGAATTCCTCATTTAAACGATGCTCTAAACGATTCGTCAACGTCAAGATCTTTAACCTGGTTTCCTCAGAGTAGACAGTGTCTAGAAAACCCGATCTGTAAGAGGGATGAAAAATAAGTGTGAAGCTCCAAACTGCAAACACCAATAAAACTTTTAAAGCAGGTAAGACTCCCAAAAAAAACATCGGGCCAACTAATGTTAAAATAGTACCAAGCGTCAATAATCCAAAAAAGATGAAAATAGTTATATTCTCATCCTTGAAATATAGGAGTTTCACTGTGAGTCCAGTGATAAAATCATAAAGAATCACGTAAAGAACCATACGATTTTGTAAATCGGTGAGGTTCAAAAGGAATTCTCTGCTCAATTCAGGCACTGGTTTCGGAAGATCTATCTTGGTGAGAGATGGTCCTTGAGCAGGAATTGGATTGTTGGATTTGAATATTGTCTGCTTATCAGGAGGATGACGTTTCATATATGCAGGAACTATAATCTCAAAACAGATGTAAAAAATTGGCAAGGTGACAAGAAGAATTGGTTTCATGATCATCAGGGTAGTCAATATTAGGAAATTGAGAGTATAGAGAGGATCGGACCAACTGAAAATAACAACTATTTGATCTATCATCTCAAAGGGAACAGAAAGTCTCGAAACAAGCATTATAGAGTTCTTACTCATAGTGTTGATGCTGAGAGGAGGCCGAGTCTTCTGCATCTCAATTCTATTAAGAATGTTTTGGAGCTCTTTATCGTCACTGGTGGTCGTGGTCGGCAAGGTCATGGAGAGAACTCTTTCAAACAGTTTGTCGGTAAGAGTGGAGGACGTGTTTGAACGGTCCTTGGATGAGGTAAAAAAGTCATCAAAAAATGATGCTGTGGACTTGTACTTGTCTTTATCTTTGTCTTTAGTAGCGGAGTCGTCAGAGGATTTAGATGCATCGCCCGTGCTCCCTCCTCCAAGATACACCGAACTTGCATGTGAGGTTGTCTTTTGAAGTTCTGTCAGTGAAGACCATATCGAGTTGCTAGAGGGGGATTTTGCAACCTCCACTGAGGCTATCACATCTTGTTTGGTTCTCTTCATTTCGGAAGTATTCGATCCTTGAGCCAAGCTGTTTGGTACAGATTGTGATGATGTGTCCCAAGAAGATAACAAATTGTTCATAACAGATTCCACGAATCTGATTGCTGTTTACCTATAGCTTTTTAGGGGGTTTGCTTTTGAATTGCCCTGATGCAATTAGTCGGAGCACCAACACCAATTATCCGTGAGCACAACAAAATAGCAATTTTCACTGTTGTAATCACAATGTCTGTGCAATCTTGCCTTTTGTGTATTCACCTATCGTTCTAGAAATCAATCTATTTGTAGACTCAAACAGATCCTCTCGTACGAATTGTTTTTTCTATTTGCTGGTCAATGAACGGGGATGAACAACCTGTTTCTGTTTGATGTGGTGATATGCAGTAGAATTTTATTTTTTGCTCCTCGCCGCAGTTATTGGGCTGTGCTATATATTTAGACGGTGACGAGTACTGGGGAAGAATGGTGCTATGAGGAGAGAATCTAGTAAGATTGAAGGCATTATAAAGCTCCAAATGGTCTATATATGCGGATGTATCAAATGAGACAGATATATGATGATTCGAGTCAAAACTCCACTACGAATAGCCCACGATCCAGGTCAAAAGGTCGTCGTAATCGTCGTAATCGGAATGGTGGATGTTCTTGAGACTGATGACAAAGAGTCGAAGGTCAAAATGTAACTGTATGGGATCTGAAGAGATCTGAGTATTCGAAGGGGTTGACATAACTGGAATAGAAGAAGAAAGAAAGATGCCCGACGCCCTGTATTCGATTCCCAGATAATCTAGAAGGAGCTCATTTCTTGAATTGACAACCCTGCTATTGAGTTTGATGTTCTTGAGTTTCTTATGGTTTGGGACGGATCCAGTTAATAGCTTAAGGTCACGATCGGTCACTAGATCAGCCTTGTTGCAAATGACCATGACTGGCAGTCTGCGAGTGTTGTTGTTGATTTTGAGAATATCCCATAATTTGAGCCGAGATTCATCCAGAGTGAGAGTGTCCGAGATATCGATGGTGTATATGATCATGTTAAAATGGTTGGACCTGCGAGGGTCGGTGAGAAGCTTATTCCAGAGGTGATGATACTTATGTTGTCCGCTGAGGTCGTAAATCTTGAGAGTGAGCCTGTGTTTTGGAGAAAGAGAGGCATTTGACTGAGACAAGTTAGTTGATTCGGTAGAATTATGCGTGCTGGAATTATCATTAGCCAATAAACTAGTTGTTTCGTCAGTTTGAGCGGGTGTTGTAACGTCCATCGAGGAGCTTGGAGGCGGCGTGTTGATAGCTTGTTCTAGGGCAATCGAATTGACTGTCCAATTGAGAGTGGGAAGCGTGTCTACGGTCATGTTCTGATTTTTGAGAATGTTCACCAGACTTGTTTTCCCCGAGTTTCGTAATCCCACCAGTAGAATGTCCATTTGATAGTACTATGATCATGGGTCCCCTGTTAGTAGGCTGATTGTTGACAGGCTGGAGACCTCTCTTGTTATCGTTTACTTACCACTCCTGGATGCAGCCATTCCGTCAGCGACTCCAGACATTCCATACACCAGCTCATCTGTGGAGTTAATAACTGGTTAAACAATTGGTACAATTCTTGGTTCCCGATAAGATGAATGAATGTTTAGAGTTACCTCCCACAACAAAGTGAAACATAAAATAATACCTATAATTCTTATCCTCGCATAAAAAAATTTAGGCTGTATTGTACATATCTTATCATAATTTTTCCCTTGTTTCTCTTAGTTTTTTCTTGTTTCTCTTCCAGACCACCTACATCAACCCTTCACATATAATGTCTTACAAAGGTGTCCAGATAAATGAACATCAGCTCAATAATCAGAAGTTGAGAGATCTGTCCAAGTTCAAATTTCCAAAGATCTTCAACAAATCCATCGATTACTCCAAGCTCAACCAACCCGTTCTAACCCGCTACATTGAGAAAAAGATTGCAAAATTGGTTCCTGATGATGATATAATAGTGGAATTTGTTTGTAATCTCGTGTTTGAAGAGAAAGTGCACCCGAAAGAGCTTTGTTTGCAGTTGCAACCTTTTCTTGCTGATGATACAGTGCCTTTCGTCGAGGACATTTTTCACAACTTTGTCTCTGCTCAGGAAGATAGAGATGGAATTCCTCCAGAGCTCATCGAGGAGCGGAAGAAAGAACTTCAAAACAACGATACTCCAAACATGAACCGTGATGTCAGGTCCCGGTTGCGCTATAATGTACACAAACCTCCTAGAAGAAGAAATCACATGCACCCGGATTCTGAAAGACGTTATTCGAGACATTCAAGTACTTATCCAAGAAACCTCAATAGAAATCAATACCACTCCCCTCGTTCACACCCGAGCATTCACAATAGACATAACCAACAAAGAAATATACCCATCGGTTCTAGACCAGAGTCTACAGGAACTACAGATAGCATCAAAAAAGATAAATAACTGTGATATTGGTCGAGACTAATAAATAATCGTTTTAAAGAAGAACATATAGAAGAAGTTCCAAGGTTAAAGTGCTCTGGATTCAATACACAACAAAACGCCTCTCATAGCAATAGAACATAGAACAATAATAGGAAAATACGTTACAACAGTTCTCACTTCTTCTTAGAAAATAGCTTCTTGAAAAATCCGGATTTCTTCCCCTCTGTCATAGAGCTATTGGATTGCATTGTCGAGGAAGCAGGACTTGTCCGAGTCTGTCTCAAGCTCGTCGTTGGACTCAAGCCACGATCAAACGCATCACTAGAACTGCCATCGTATTTCGGATGTTGAATATTAAATTTCAACGATGATCTAGTTCTAGGTTTTCCAGAAACATCAGAGATGGAAGTTGTTGGCGACAACGACTTAGGACTGAGAGATTTGACGTTGCTGTCTTGTATCTGAATAGCAGGTACCTTGAAGGCTGGTGTCGACTTAGATTTCGAAGACATGCTTAATCCACCTGGACGTTTCGGTTCGTCATCATCTAGAAGCATTGATTTTGACTTACCATAATTAGGATCAGGAGCCCCTGTGAGTGTCCTGACAAGTTTCGCACTTTCTCCTCCAGATCTGGCACTTTCTGCTAAATTAACACCGTATGTATGTGCAGCAATAGAAATTGCAGCTAACAAGTCTTTGAAAACATTTTCATCCATTGGTCTTTTCCTGATATCTGAAATTTCCTTGTAAATTTGAATGTTGGTAGAATGTTGCATTTTTCGAAGTTCTGCAGCAGGATTATTAATATCATCTTGATATTCATCGGGAAAGAAATCCTCAATATTAGAAGCTTCAGATACATCATCATCGTCATCATCTAGGTCAGCATCAGCTTCAGAGTCCTCGCTGAGTTCACTATTTGAACTATCAAAGCCACTTATGCTTTTATTATCTGAATCAAGTTTCTCAGGCATATTGGCCTTGATGATTGTTTTATGATCTGTTAGATCAAACTGTCCAACTTTATCAAGCTCTTCTAATATTTCCTCATCATCTCCCTTTCCTGAAACAAGTGCCTGCATTCTCTTATTCAAAACGTTGAATAGTTTATCCTCAAACAAATCCATATTCAAGGAAGGCACGATGATAACAGGAACAGGGAAGTTCTTCACTAATCTATCACTAACTCTCGAAGTGACCCAGGATCTAGTTGAAGCCGCCTTGATGGGTTTAGCAGCCACTATGACAAGTGAGGGTAGATAAAGACTGTACATATCTTTAAGAACTTCTTTAGTTCCTCCAACAGCTAGTTCAACGGTGATTTTTAGGATCTTATCGGGATTTAAAATCGCCAGTATGTATTTCATAATATTATCTGTAAGAACTTTGGCATACTTTGGAGATTTTTTAAGCTTTCCATGGAGTTCTGCTGCCTCGGTCTCGCCGAGAGCAGAAGCAGTTGAGAGTCGTCTTCTTGTGAGAGTATCTGCATCTGGGTTTATAGCTGCAATGACCACAACTGTATCTCCGTCCTCTAAAAGACGGTTGCAGCACCAATCAAGTGCAACCCAGGTATGCTTTCTACCACTCAAGTAACACATAACTGTCCGATTTGGCAGTTTTGGGACCTTGGATTTGATCTTTCTAGAGTATAATTTATCAAAGTCCTTATGCTTTTTAGTCAATGTACAAGCATCATGGGTGATTATAGGAGACGTAGGGTACCTTCTTGCGTTCAGTCCACTGCTGATGTTCATATTTCTAATTGGAGAAACAGATCCCATTCTTTTCTCGTATGAAGAAGAACCTGGGGATAGACTCCGGTCTCTAGAACTTCGTCTGTTTCCAGAAAGTGGAGAGATATCTTTTTCAGATGGTGATCGACCTCTTGAACTAGTATAAGTCAATCCTGGAGAAGGGTCTCTTCCCGTCGAAGGTCCCCATCCTCCATATGTTAGCAGGTCTTTAGTGCTGGCTCTGTCTTTATCATGATGCATTCCAAAATTGTAATCTAGCTCATCACAACTAGAACCTGAGTCTTCCTCGAGGTAGTGTAAATTGACAGTGTCAAAAGAGACTCTGGTTTTATAGCAGAGGTCTGTGGTGGATTTAGTAGAGTTTGCTATCGAAGCGACTGGCTCGGGAGTCGCAGTTCCAGATTTGTCTGATTTCACCAGCGTTGGTCTAGGTCTGATACATGATATCTCCCTTGAACCCATATGTGAGAGCCTTTCGATCACATCCTTGGGCTCCTGAGGCTTGAATTGTTCGGGGACCTCACCCTCTATATGGACTGTCTGATAGGAAGGAAGCTTGCATTCTGAACCATGGTGTGACTCATGAACTCCATATCCTTGGTGAGTCATAGTCTTACTTAAACGTAGCAAATCGTGGGAATGGTTCTTTCTATATTCATTAGATTCTCTAGTTTTTCCTGAAGAGCTGCCAACACTAGCAGAGCCAGATGTTCCTCCTCCATGAGAACTGTAAGGAGTGGGACCACCATAGGTTACAGTTGGCGATAAACTCGCTCCAACAGAACTCATTGACCTACTGGACCGATATGATGATAATTGAGGCCTTTGCTGAAATGAAACATCGTCTGAGTTCTTGTTAGACATGTTTGTGTTTTTATCCTAAAAAGCATTCGATATTTCGAATGGTCTGTAACTCCGCCTCCAACTTCCTTAAAACTCAACTCTTATCACAACTTGTGCTCTATGAAGTCTATGTATATATCTGATGCCTCAGGCTCAATCAAATTGCCTCTATGTATACCCGAGCCAGATTTTAAGAACAACGGTTGCCTAACAGGCAACAATCTAAAGTTATGGAGATGCCTTTTTTTATGCACCTGCTTTTATATCCCTTAGTTTTTTAAACGTACCATATTTGTACACCTCTACACCAGACCCTTGATCCCTTTTCAAATTAGGCAGGTAACATTAGCACGGAATTTTTCACCAGCATTTAACTGCCCGTGATACCACTTCTACTCAGCCACAAGTAGAACCCATACAAAGTGAAGGTACATAGACTCATCAATATTATTATAGAGGAACGGAAACACATATATAATGAACTACAATATAGACTCAGAGCTCCTCTGTTCTGGCTCAGCCTTGACTATTGACGGCCAGCTCCATGATTAAACGGGTAGCTAAATGTAGGAAAGGATAGGCACTGAAGGATGAGATCTCATCATTCTCCTCATCGTTGTGAATAGATACATCATCTTTCTTGGATTCCCATCCATCGAACTTGAAATCAACTAGATAGTTGTTTGGCTCCAGTTGGAATAACTGGATTTGCATCTTCATTAAATCGGGCTCATTCTCCTGCTCAGCCCCATCCTTTTTGTAGTCAACCGGAGAATACTTCCATCTGACTTTGATTGTCCATAATTCTTCTTCTGATGGTCTAACCCACTCAGCTCCAAGATTCTTGAGAGCCCGATATATTTCGCCCATAACATCCAACGGATATGATCTAGATCTAATTCCAAAATGCCATCTTGTTTTCGACTTCTTCGTTGCAATTGGCTGAACAGCCGCCAACTCTGGATGACCTTGAACCATGTATGCCCTATGTATTTGAGGGAGAGATGATGGAAGAATAGCAATAGTTGAGTCAGGAGTATAAGGGGTCGATAATTCCTGTTGGGAATATTCTAAACTGGTTGGTGTTCTCCAATTCTGTCCTCCAGTTTGAGAAACAGGCTGGTTTTTACTTTGTTGTTTTATGTCATCCACAAGCATCTGATTGTTCTTCACTAAGTCATAACTGTCCAAAATTTCCTCTGTTTCAGGTCTACGCCCAACTTTGATGGCATCTATAATTTCCTCTCTGCTGTATCCCATAGCAACCGAAAGAGCATTCACGGCATCGTCATTTAGATCTTCCAAACTGATCTTTTTGGTGGAGCTTTCATCTTCAGGTAGTAAATAGTCTGGCAAACCAACCTTGAACCACTCATCTTCTAAAATTTCTCTCACAGTTATTCTGTTGAGGGGGTTGACAACTAGCATCTTGGTGAGCAAATTTTTAGCACCAGGTGACAAGTCATGAGGTAGGGTATAAACACCATTGCTGATCTTCTTGAACAATGCCGGGATCAATTCGTCATCAAATGGTAGCCTTCCACAAAGCATCACGTACAAAATGACACCACAAGACCAGACATCAACTTCCGGACCAGCATATAACTTACCTGAAATGACCTCGGGAGCCGCATAGTTTGGCGAACCACAACTGGTCTTCAAAAAGTTACCGTCCGTCATAATATTACTTAAACCAAAGTCAGCAATTTTCACGTTCAGCTGATCATCTAGAAGCAGATTTTCAGGCTTCAAGTCTCTGTGAACAATTTTGTGTCTATGGCAATAATCCACAGCAGCTATGATCTGCTGGAAAAACCGTCTGGCTTCGTCCTCTTTCATCCTTCCATGTTGGATAATGTAATCGAACAACTCATTACCAGCATATTCTATCACCATGATAATTTCCTCTTTGGATTTTATCACGTCATACAATTTGATGATATGGGGATGTCTCAGCAACCTCAAATAAGATATCTCTCTTTCTACACGACCTTGCATGTCTGATTTGGATAATGTCTTCCTGTTAATAATCTTCAAGGCCACTCGTTGACCAGTGGTAGTGTGATAGGCAAGCTTCACCTTACCAAATGATCCCTCACCCAGCGTTTTCACAATCTGATACTTTCCAATTCTGTTAGCTGAAGCAGCACCTGAAGATGATCCACTTCCTGAATGGCCTGAATGGGATTGTGAATGATGATGGTGGTGATGCTGTTGTTGTTGTTGCTGTTGTTCCCCATCAACCCCTGGTGTTTGTTGTAGCGGCACTGGGGCACCCGACGGTGTCCCGTACGAATTCGACATTTCAGTGGCACTCTCCTATCTTACAAATATAAGTTTCGATACCACAGACTATTCCCTGGTTTTTCTGGCTTACCTCTCCCAAATTTACTTTGTTCTTTCGAATACAAAGGAATTGCTTCTTGTTCTTACGACACTGAATTTCGTATCTTTTCTCACCTGCCATTTCACTCCACAAACGTCAGCATATAAAACTGAGCATCGCACGACTTCCTTTTCCCCTCCTCAATTCTTTCTCCTTTTCTTCACCTAACTTACTGCTGATAGAAACCGTTCATCAAACAGTCAAACTTCAGATAACGTGAGACAAATAGTATTAACAAAGACAATTACATCACATATATATTAAGAATTCAAAAAAATTAACGGGTTCTGATGATACCAGCAGCCATCAAAGTGAGGATCTTTTGATTGACAGCAGGATTCTTCATGTGTTCTTGAAGAGCAGCTGGGTTGTTTTGTGCCTGCTGCAAAATCGTGTTCATGACAGGATCGCTCAGAATCTGAACCACTTCAGGATCCTTTTGGACTCTCGCCATTGTCTCCTCATATGTCTCACCTTCTTGTGGTGCGAATCTCAAACTCATGGCCTTCTGGTACAATTGATCAATCTCGTACAAATTAGCAGTAGAGTTGTTCTTAGTCTCTGCTTCTCTGGCAGCAGTTAATGTATCGAGACACTTTCTGTACTCCTTGATTGCCAACTCAGCGTTAGCCTTTCTGATGTAGGCACGTATGAAGGTAGGATCGATTTTGATTGCACTCTCACAATCCCTGATAGCATCTGGGAACGACATTAACTTGGCTAATGCGGCAGCTCTGTTAGAGTATCCTCTGACATCTGATGGGTCTCTCTTTACCATCTCCGTGTAAGCCTTAACGGCATTTGGCCAGTCGCCCTTTGTGAAGTACTCCTTACCTTCTAATCTTGCCTTTTCAGCCAAGTCCTTATCAACATAAGCATCTTCTTCCTTTTTCTTCAGTTCTCTCTCAGTAGCTCTTAATTTATTTAACACATCAGGAGTTCTATGTTCGGTAAGAGATTTCTCGAAATACTCGATAGCCTTCTTATAATCCTTCTTTTGCAAATATGAGTTACCAATTCTGGCAAATGACTTGGCGACCAGTTTGTAGTCAGCTCTCATCTCTCTACCCTCATCCACAGCCAACAAACAGGTTTCAATGGCAGTATCGTAATCACCCTTTTCGAATTCAGCAGCGGCTCTATTATTCAAATACGTTATGTCCTTAAAAGTTTCCCAAGCTTTGTTGTACAATTCAATTGCCTCGTCGAATTTCCTTTTCTTGTACAATCCATTTGCCTCTGCCTTGTATCCATCAGCCTCTGATTTCAGAACAGCAGAACTGTCTTCTGCTTTTGGTTCTTCTTTAGCGGCTGGTTCAGCATCTTTCATCTCGACATCAGCATCTTTCGGCTTGTCAGAAGAGGAAGCAGATGGTGTTGACTTAGATTCAGATGAAGCTGCAGAAGGAGCTGGAGGAGGAGGTGCGGTCGCATTCAAATCAATACCTAGAATAGCAGCAACAACCGTCATTAGTCTAGGGTCGGTAAACATATCTGTGCTTAATGCAGAAGGATCTGATTGTAATTGTTTCACTTTAGCAACTAATTGTGGATCCTTCATCAATTCTGCTGTCTTTGGATTGGTCTTCAATTTCTCCACTAAATTAGGGTCGGAAAACATTCTACCCATGCTTGCAGCAGGACCAGCTTGTGCCTCTGCCTCTTCAATGGACTTCAAACCAGCCTTGGCCATGGTATTCGATGGGTCTAATTCTAATGCCTTCTCATACGACTTCTTGGAATCTTCAAATTTATAAAGACCATATTCAGCTGCTGCCACACGGTTGTATCCCTTGGCCCATGTTGGATTGATCTTGACACACTCTTGAGCATCCTTCAAGGCCTCATCATACTTCTTCAATGAGGCATAACATGCTGATCTGTTGGAAAACAAAACATGATTTGGTGTGGATGAAGCCTCAATCGCTTGACTAAATAACCCAATTGCCTTTTCATACTCTTTGGCAGAGAAGGCTGCGTTACCTTGGGCTTTTAACTCTTCTGCTGACATCTCTTGTTATTCCTTTGTTTCCCAGACTTTGAAATAGATATTCGTTATTAAGCTACTCTGATTGCTTATTTAAAACCAGATTCAGTGCCCTGAATACGGTTATCTTGATTTTCAAAAGAGGTCTTGCTCTACTATTAAACCAGTCTGTTCCACTATTCATAATGAATCACAGTAACTCATTTACCCAAATCCTTTTTATACAATAGGGCATCTCCAAATTATCGATCTCGACATCTCCCAAGACTTTTCTAGAAAAAAGATTGTCACATCTCTACACTGCTGCCATTATCGACCTGCTCCGCGTCGAAAGGTTTTTTGGAAAAAAAAAAACATTACGTCGATTTGCACAGCCCAATGAATTATTTTTTTTAAGGAAATTTTCAAATTTTAGCTTTTCAGCCGATTTTAAGGCCTTCTTGATTGATAAATCCTTATTATTTTGGTAGAGGAGTGGATAGCTTATGCATAGTACAGTGACTCAGTAGTATCAATTACTTCATCCAAGAATGTCCGATACTGATGATTTTTCTAAGAAAACGGAAAGATTTGAAGAGTGGGTCAGAAAAAACTATAGCTATGTCTCAAAGGATATTGAAGTAGCAGATCTCAGATCTGAGCACCAAGGACGTGGCCTCGTTGCGACAGCAGACATATCAGAGAATTCTGTTCTTTTTGAGCTTTCAAGGGAAAAGACCATCAATTTGGAAACATCTGGACTTTCAAAGTTAAAGCCAGAAAATAAATTTATTCTACTTTCTTTAAATCAATGGGAGGCTTTAGTTCTAGCATTTGGATATGAGTTAATGCTAGGTGAACAATCAGCATGGAAACCGTATTTTGATGTTCTACCCAGTGAGTTTAATTCTCTGATGTTTTGGAAAGATGAAGAACTCGAACATTTGAAGCCTTCCAAGGTTTTGGATAGGATAGGAAAGAAAGAGGCCGAAGAAATGTATAAGAAGCTTGTTCCTGATTATTGTGAGAAGCTTGGATGCAAAGAATTAGCTGAATTTATCACTCTTGAGAAGTTCCATATAATTGCTAGTATAATAATGAGCTATTCCTTCGATGTGGATCTGGAGGGAGATGATGTTGAAAGTGAGGAAGATGAAGAAAATGAAGAAGTAGTTTTCGAGGATGTTGAGGGAGGAGAAAATGACGACGACGATGAGGATAGTATTGAAGATAATTATAAAGATAAGAATGGAGAAGAGAATGAAGAATGTCTAGATGCTGTTAAATATGACACATGTTTGAAATCCATGGTTGCTCTTGCAGATACTTTAAATTCCAATACAAGCCTTTTCAATGCCAATCTCAGCTATGAAAAGGACAAGCTGGTTATGAAAGCCACTAAAGACATAAAGAAAGGTGAACAGATATATAACATCTATGGGGAATTGCCTAATTCTGAAATCCTTCGTAAGTATGGATATGTTGAGCTGCCTCACTCTAAGTTTGAGTTTGGAGAGCTTCCATTGACCACCATCCAGAAATACTTCATTTCCCATTATGAATCTGATTTGCCACAGGATATCCGACAAGCTTTGTTTCAAAAAATCAAAGAATTAATTGATGCTTCGAGCTATCTTGAAGAAGTTTTTGATGACAGTGACTCAGGAAATGTTATGGAATCATACGAGATTTTCAGCGACTCCGACGTGGTTCCAGAGTTGTTGGTTCTCGTTGTCATCCTTTCTACACTGTACCAGTGTTTTGAATCGGATTCCCGTTGGCTTAAAAAACTAATAAAATCCCTTGATAAATCTAAAAGTGAATTGGAAACATTTGTTAATAGGACTATCCTCAAGTGTTCGCAGCTATTGGAAACAGGAAAGCTGACACGAGGCACTGTGAATGATCTTAAAGGATGTGTTACTTCGAGAATAGAAGAATATTCCTCGAGTTCGAGGGATTATCAAATCCCCTCACAATACGAGAATTTCTCTAGAAATGAGCTTGCTAATATAGTGCTGGCCAGCGAGCTTAGCTGCTTCAATCACCTCTTACATGACTTCCCAAAGGATGATAAGTTCACAATTATCGATGATAAGAAGCTACTAAATAATGTGCTCAAGAGAAAAATTGAAGAAGACTCTAAAAAGAGTAAAAAGCAAAGACGTTAGATGCAATAGTTTTATTTTTAGTCGTATGAAAAATGATAGATTGGTATAAAAATATTATCACGTTGAAACCGCACTTTCATAACCATCAGTTTCGTCATCAGTAGTGAATGACTCCTCAGTATTCACAACTCTCAAGCTCCGTCTTACACCATAGAGTAATGAGTCGTCCACATCTGGCGATAAAGTATCATCGTTTTCACAAAGCTGCTTTTCCAGATCTATCTGAGCCAACTGTTTTGTCTTAGCATTATGAGAAGGTCCGAAATCAAAGGTAGAATCGCTTCCATCGTAGTAATTAGTAGTTTGAGTGACAGAAACCGAAGGATTGACGGTAGGTTTGAAATTTTTCACTTCCACAGTCTTTGTCGAATCCACAATCAAAGGCCTTGGGCGAATCACTTGGAATCCCTTCTCTACTATTGGAGTTTTATGTCTTCCACCAATAGGGTTCTTAACAATATTCAGTGCTTTACTCAACATACCACTTCTTGAATCTTCCATGAAAGTTGTTCCAGAAATGCTAAAGGATTTATCAATGTCGTCATCGTTATTAAAGGAAGAGATAGACTTGATCTGCTCCATCTCAGTCTGGTCAGCTTGATTAAGTTTCTTTCCTCTTTCTTCCCATAATTTTTTCACCTCGGGATCAGGCTCTAACATACGATGAGCATTATAAAACATATCCACCTCTCTGATAGCCCAATCCATTCTCGTTTTAGGCTTTTTCGGAAGCTGCTGTTCAACTGGTGCAATTGAATTTGACAGAGACATACCAGGGAGCGCTCTTTTGTCTGTCAGTTGCAACTCTGACGAATAAACACTAGGTGTCAAGGATTTAACCTTCCCAATTTCCCAATTCGGACTCATTGGAGGCATCAAATCAACAAAAGATAAGTTTGAATTAGATGCAAGACTCTTGTTGTCATCAACTAGAGGCAGCTCGATCAAATCTCCCTTTTCTCTATAATCAGGAATTTCAATACCCTTCTTTCCCTTCCTGAATTTCATATAAAGTTTCACAGTCAAGTAAAGGTTGCATAATGTTGGAATCAAGAAAATGCAAATGAAAACTAAGAGATGAATAATTAATATTACCCAAATCAATCGCGTTCTAATGGTTTCAGAAACATCCAATGACTCTATGAATGGTAGGTGGAGAATAGAAACAACTACTTTAGCTCCTGAACAAGCGAGTTTATTTCTATTCATCCTGGTGTGAGAGTAGTATGGTTCACAGATAAATAACAGACATAGATACACAAACTGTGTGCTTAGAATCAACACTATTTGCGCGATACCATTCATCTGAATACAGCCAACTGCAACGCTAAATAAAATCAGTTCCATATAATCTATGATAACAAACCATACTTTTGAAGTCTTGAACACGGAGTAGAACCACTCCCAAAGCAAAATGACGTTCATTGACTTATACAACAACTCTCTGCCTCTCTTAAGCAGGATGAACCTGATAACAGAATATAATATAAGGGCTCCAAATAACAATAGCAAAACGGAAGCAGTAATTATTGCCCAAGGCTCGTAAGTTGACATAACAGGACCACCATATGGATTTATATAAGATGTCGTTAACGCATAACATGCATTGGTCAAAATTGGAATAGCTAAAGATTTGAGGAAAACCGAGAAAACAACACCAGTGAATAACATGATGGAATTTTTTATAAACTTTCTGAATGTAGGTCTTAGCTGTTTTGGCTTCCTCAAAATGAATATAGTAATAGTGGATTCGCACACAAGCCAAACGAATCCAATGAAAACAGCTATCCCAACAAGAACACTTCTCCACTCTATAGTACCTCCATTCTGAGACGTTAAATTAGATAGAGCTTTAAGGCCACCTGTGAATATAGTTTGATAAATATTGTTCACGGAAATAGATTCTATACCGTTAGTTATGTCCATGAGTCCTAACCATCTAATTGAGGTCATTAAAGGAGGGAAAAATCCTGGGTATTGTAGTCGTAAAGCAGCCATCAAAAACATATACTGAGCATAATGCATAAAATCAAAATAACTAGGACTGAGCTGATTTAGCAAAGGTGCATTGCAAATTGATGCTGCGGCATACAAGAATGGGTCCTCTGAATCCTGATAGGGTGATATACTATAACTTAGGAAATTGCTAATCAGTATCAAGAAGAGCAAAAACACCAAAAATACAGTCATGAATGTAGAAAGTGACTTGCTTTGAGTTGTACTGATAAATGATCTAGTACAGCCCAGCAACGTATGATCATCATCAGCATTTATTATTGATAATTCAATATGGTACGTTCCAAATGCCGATCTTGATGCAACTCGAATGGGTATTGTTATTATGACTTCGTTGTTGGTAAAGATAGGGCACGTTCCCATGTTTGACTGGCTATGTGGAAAAATCAAAGATGAGCCATTGGTCGGTGGAAAAGCTACCATTTGAGGTATTTCACTGGGTTTAATATCATCAGATCCAACACTTCTTTTAACTTTCTGGATTCCAATTGGAAGAAAGAAGGGGTCTTCGGAATTATATGTTTCTGAAGTTGTGTTAGACGATACAGTCGATGTCACCACGTCCATAGAAGTGTAGAAGCTCGCTCCTGATTCATACAGGCTCGTTAAAGTTTTTGTCACAACTGAAGTGGAGTTTGAGCGGCCTGCTCCTAGCGTCGAGTTGCTAGAACAGTTAGAAGACACACCCACAAAGACACCACTAGGAACAATATATGAGGTGGAATGATCCACCTGAGCATAATCACACAGTCTCAAATTCTTCTCGAAGACTATCTCATCGACATATTTGAGAACCACATGCATAGTAGTGAATGTATTAGTAGTTTCATTCACATCTGTGATATTAGTCATAGCAAACGAGCGAAACTGAAACTCCATTATTCCCTGTTCCTTGTAATATGATGCATTAGTCAAGAAGTTGGAGAATTGATAGTTGACGGTGTCATATCCTGAATCAGAGCAGTCCCACGATCGCACAAATGCTCCGGAAGTCATTTGTAGGATGAAAGACAGCAACAACGCTATCACAGGTATAAGTGATATCATGGATGCGAAAGCGACGTATATTAGAGGGATAGGCGGATGTATCGATCGACAGACACCAAAGAGCAAAGAGCAAAGAGCTAATAATTATAGGGGAAGTCGTAAATTGGATATATTAAATGCGAAAATGGGACTTGATGCTGACCAAGTAACTTTGTTGGAAATGTTTGAGCAAGCTGTAGAACTCAAGAATGAGTGTTGAAGGACACAAAATGCTGAAACTCTAAACCAGTATTCAACAGAGCGACTGGTTCAGTTACAGCTTGATGCTGAATAGCTGCAATCTGTAAGATTTATATGAGATTCCTAGATAAGAATGGGCTGTCTGTAGCTATTTGTGACAAGTACATCAACAACTTACTGAAATTATGAAAATTACCTATCTCATTTTGTGATCTTACCCATCCCATTCCATCCCTTTCAATATTTTTCCGGTGACTGTTCGCTCCTCAAATTGTGTTCTCACAAGCCACGGGGGTTGTCTGATCGCGTGACTATTGTCATATGATCTTTTATATAAAAAATTATCGATTTAATCACTATTGCTCGCAAGGAAGGAGCTCTTTTACGACAAATTGGTGCTGGTTTTGAATGTAAAGGGAAGAGGTAATATGGATAGAAGAGAGTAATATGTACAATTATATGAACTGCTTCTTCAGGTAACATGGTTCATGAGGAGTTCAAATACAGAGAAGAAAACCATGTTGGTGACAATGGACCTGGTAATTGAGGGGCCTAATCCCTTATATGTTTCTCTGGTGGGCCATTTCAGTGATGGAGCAGCTACCTCCTGCTTTGGGTCTCCAGATTTCATCCTAAGAATGTTTGTGACAAAATCTCTTTGATATTTAGTCTTCATAGAGTCCAATGGAAACACTGTTAACCAACTGAGAGACCCCGAGATAGCACCTGAGATCGGAACACTCAGAATATTAATGTTATCTCTCCATCGTTGATCAGAGTGGTTTACCGAATTATTTTTTGCCTGGATAAACAGCTTGACACTCTCATATAGGGAATAAAATAATCCAGACGAGAAGGTGTCCCGGACGAAGTTGAGTGAAAAACCTCTGTACAGACCTCTCACCCCTTCGTATTTGATTATGGTGGATATGACCTGGAATAATCCTCTAGGGAGCTCTTTTCGATCCAGATGTTTGAAGGGGGTCTTAGTGCTATCTGAATCATTAACGAGAATAATTATCTGTTGGAATATCTTAGATAGCTCGAATGGGCATGTGAATACACAAACTGAGGCGCCCGTTATAAATCCAGAAATCAAGGAGATTGGTATGTTATTGATCACCATTTCCATCTTTTCACTAGTCTGGCTTATTTTCTCTGATTCATCTCGTTTAATTAGTGGATGTGTTCCCCACAGACTTGATCCAAGAGAGCTCACCACTGGCTTTGACTCGGAATAAATAGAAACACCTAAGGATCTGGCAAATGATGATGAGATTAGAGGAGATATTAGGCCTCGAAATAACCCTTTGACTCCTTCTTTTCGGATAGTATCCTGTAAACACTGCAGTGTATTTTTGTAGTGATGAGCCTGCATCCTGGTCTTTAGTGAATCCAGTGGAAATCCAATCGATGTCGATATCATAGATGAACAGTAGGAGAATATCCCGATTTTGTAGTTTGCAAGCGAGCTGGGCAAACACACAAATGGATCATCATACGTGATCTCGCCTGTTATGGCAGGAATATGACCCTTTAGCCCCTCAGGATTCTTCCTTTCAGAAACTGAAGAAGACATAATAAAACATTCAATCACTCACAACTTCAGTAGTGCTAGTATCTTCTCTGAGTTAGTAAGGAACATCAACATGAGTTCCATTCCGATCTTTAACAACAAGTACAAACTTTGAAAAATAAAATTTAAAGCAACACCGAAGGAAGACCGGGTGTTTGCTATCTCGTTCAACTAAAGCCCAGATCAACGGTTGTTACAGTTATTAGCAACTCTCGACTACATTTGACGACCTGGAAGCAAAAAATAATACCCTAGTATTATTATAGATACTACTCCATTGCAACACGTTGTCTGTTTCTAGATCTTACAATCAACTCTCTAGGCTTCTACAGCTTAGTTCCTTCCCTGCTAGGTGGTTCATAGAACACCGCAATTCTCCAAGGAACGTAGTTTGAAATTGCGCAAGGCTGTGCATTGATATGTTTTTGATAAGAAACCAATTTCCAGCCGCACGTTGTTAGATCCGCACATCATTTTCCGGGACACTGTCAGCCAACCATTAAGAGGGGAGAATTTCGTAATAGAGCATTTATTAGTGAAAGCAAAAGGATTAATGATAAAGAATTATGTAAATGAGAAAAATATGAAAAGTCACATGTCAATAGCATCTTTGAAACTCAAGATGTCGTTAAACCTCAGTCCGTTTACATCAATGTCATCGTCCTCCTTTCTGAACTCTGCTGTTCTGATGAACTCGAACTCATCAGAAGCCTCTGAATTCTCGTCCTCCTTACTAGCAACGAGAATCAGCCCCTTCGAACGGACAGATTTGATCAGGTCGGGACAAATCGTGAGCAGACGATTTGGCACAATAATTCCTAGTAAATTGTTGGCAATCGCAAAAGAAATTCCCAGTTTGATGGATCTGGTTAATTTATCCTGGTACTGAAGATCGTTCAGGTACACAGTAGAATCTTTGTTGATGGAATCAATGTTGTTAATGTTCAATTCAACCTTATCATTCTGAATGGTGGTGACGTCTTGGATTGGGAACCCGTTTGCGGAACACAAGGTGAACTGGTGAGAATCTAGGTTATATTTAATACCATTGATATTGTAAAAGACAGGGTAGTTTGGTTGTTTCCAGTTCAATATTGTACAGACAGTAGCATTGTCAGAGGACAATATCAATGATCTGTTTCTATTTTCATTAGATGACCTCAAACTGCGGACATGTGTGAACACATCGTTGAGAATCAAATCAATGAAGTTGTTCAATATGTTATCAGTTAGTGGCTTTAGTTCATTAACCTTGCATTTCGATAACAAGTTGTGAGATGATATAGAATAACATCTCATGTCAAAGTAGTCTAGTTCGTAAACTGATGGATAAAATATCTCCAGGTTCAATGAAATTTCTGGATGAAGCAACTCTAAAAAGCTTGCTAACGGTATATACAGGGTTGACAAAATGGACTCTAACCTTTTCAAATCGGATGACAAGTTCCCAACGGTTTTCAATTTAAGACAAAGTTCGCTGTACTCATTTTCGTCTGTATACAAAAGCTTCTTCAATTGGCCGAAATCAAAAGAACTAACCGGTAAGGTCATGCCATTGAACTCAATTTGCCAACGTGGACAAACGATTGGTGTTCCATCACTCAAAAGACAAACATGAACCCTGTAATATTCCCCACTAAGTGATGAAGCAGTGACAAACGATATCGACTTGACAGCAGCTGCCGAAGAAGAAGATTTCCAATAAGTGTCATACATTGAAATCTCCAATGGAAGGCCAGAGTAAGGATAAACAATTTCATAGTTGAATTTCAATGAGCCAATGTTTCTCATTCTCACGTCGAATAACGGGATTTCCAAATCGCCGTTTAATTTAGAACCAACACCCGGAAATGGGTTTTGGAAAAGCGATGAAGCCAGCGTGGATTTAGCAATTAATCTAGTACCAAATGTTGGAAATAGCTCAAAATCAATAGCAAAGTCATCAAAAGTGTCTGTTTGGAATGTGATTGTTTTGTCGCTATCCAAAACTGGAAGTAGCAAGTTTCTGGGAATCAAATCATTTTTATCACAACTTATGGTAAGACGACCAGGAATGGAAGTCAAAAATGTATCAGAACTCAACTTGATCGAATTTCTACTGGTGTAGAATGATAACTTTAAGAAAATCTTCTTCTCTAAGAAGTTGTGTCCATACTTTCTCAATGGAATTATTGGAGGTGGAAGGGAAAGATCCGGAATCATGTCAACATTACTGATCTCTGATAATGCAGGTAAGTCATCAATGGCCGGGGGTTCACTAGCAGCAGAAGAGAGCATTATTGGTGACATGACATTCTTTGTGAACTTTAACTGGGGAGCCTTTGGTGGAACTAAACGTGGCTCTTCTACCTTTGCCATCTGTGAATCTTCCATGCTATTCTGTTGTTGAATCTTAAGTGAATCGATCAGGACGTTGAGAACATCAACATTACCCTCCCAAATTGCGTAATAAAGAGGGTTTAATCCGTCTTCGTCCTTTAAGTTGAAATTTGCCCCATACTCAATCAATTTCTTGGTAGTCGACGGGAAGCCCCTGGTGACGCTATAGAAGATAGGGGACCATTTGTTCAATTTATCAATTTGATTGACATCTGAACCATAATGTAGTAGCAACGGTATCAGTTCATCATGACCCGCGGAAGCAACTATATGTAGAGGCAGCAGTCCCTCTGCATTGCTCTGAAAGGATTTTGTGAGAAGACTTTTGTCCTGAGCCTCCTCTGGTGTGCTTAATCTGTTTAATAGAAGTTGGACAACTTCAACATTACCAGTCTTACAAGCAACATTAAGAGGTAAGTACTTTGGTTTTAGGTCGTCTTGAAGCGGAAAACCGTTGGCACCGCCCTCTAAAAGTATCTCGACGGAGGACACGTGGTCGTGAATTATGGCCATCAACAAAGGTGATATAGACTCATTATCCATCAGTTCCAGGAGCTGGTCAATCTTAGGAGCCTCTTTCAATACAAGTTTAAGGAGATCATCTCTTCCATTCTCAGTGATGTAGTGCAGACAGGTACGTCCGTTGAAATCCTTAACTGTCGGATCGATATTAGACTTCAAACACAATTCGACTATTGAGTTTCTTCCTTGTTTACAAGAAGAAGCCTCATGCAAACAAGTTCTTCCATTCAAGTCGTCAACAAGATTGAGGTTGATGAACTCTTTAAATATCGTGTAAAATGAGGACAACGCATCGTCCGGAATTTGGGTATTTGGAATCAACAACATGAAAACCTTGGATAGTGTAAACTTTTTGGTCTCAGAATTCAGCTTAGAGAAGACCTGATTGGACCAGTCATTCAACTTAGAGATATGCTCTTCTTTTGATGCATGTGCATTTTGCACAATGATTTCATAGAAATCGGTATATAACTGATCCGACTGTCTATCAGCATTTGAGGTTTTAGTTTGGCCATCCACATCTTCAGTCGCCCTGGACTTGTCTTTCTTCTCATATCTAACAAAGCCATCTCCTTCCACTTTGGCCTCCAGCTCCATGAGATTGTTGGCAACTAAATCACTTAGTTCGATGATCTCATTTCGGTGAAAAACCGGTTGAACATTAACAGCTGTAGACAAATAGAGCTCCTTAGTTCTGGACTTCGATCTCTTGTCCCACTTTTTAAGCACCTTGGTGAATCCAGTTTCATTAAGCTCAACAAATTGCTCTAGTCGATCAAGATCTTTGGAAAATTTACGAAAACCATCATACAAAGCAACGAATGCAATCGAACTCTTGGTAATATTGTCTAAACGACCTTCAGATGTAGCCTTATTCTTCTTTTCTATCAAAATATCAAGTCTGAACTTCAATTCTGCTTCTTTTTCCAAATAAAACCCATTCACCTTTTCCAGTTCTCTCTCCAGTCTGAAGAAAAATGAACCCTTCTTATCTTGCAGAGACTGGTCATTATTATTGTTGTTGTTGGCAACTAATGCATTGATCAGTTTCTTTAGAGCTTTGTAATTGATAAAATACCCAGAATACTCGGGCAACTCCAATTGTCTAGCTGCTAAGTACTTTCCAAACTTCATCGCAGAATCAAAAGTCTGTGGAAGAACACACTTACAATTCTAGCAAGACTTTTGAGATGAAGCTGATTTCTAGCTCTGTTCTTCACCAACTTGAAAATAAAACAGTTCAATCAATCCAACAGGAGATAGGTAACACGATTTTTGACTTTGATCTTCAACACAAACAATCTTCCTACAATACACCCCATCTACTCTCTACAATGAACATATATATATATATTGGTCAAAATGAAATAGCCAATCGACGAATTAATTCCCTTAGAAAAATAGGGCTGTGCAATGTCATCACCAGCTCATGTAAAAAGCACGTCCAGGTTCTCATTTTGTACCTTGAGAGCCTCTCGAATGTTCATGTCAACAGCCATGGAATAGAGTGCAATTATCTGAAACCAGCTCAGGTTTTAGTTCATCGAGGAACATGGGTCAAAGAGCTTCCAGCTGACATATTTCCTGAAACCATCATTATCCTTCAATCTGCAAACTTCCTAGCGCTACCTACTCAGATCCGCAGCTGAATCCTGGCCCTAAACTGACGCAATAGGCCACCTGTCTCTGGAATGATCAATGCACCATTCTGTATGGTTATCGGGGTCCTTAAGAAACAATCGCACAGCGGTACCAGTCATAAGAATTATTCTAAGCTCATGTTGCACGTGGGTAGATCAAGAATTAGGGACTAGATATGAGATAGGGATCTACGCAGTTTTCCGACGCGACGATGGACCTCACTTGGCTTCTGCTGACTACATCTTTCTCTTACACTTTACCCGTCATCAGAGACCCAATCAAAGGAACAACGCAAATCTGTTGGCCTCATCAAGTAAAGTACTACAAAACACGTACAAAAATTCAGAATACAAAAAATTTCAGATATTTGATTAATGCTATTTCAAGCGGATGAAACGTCAGATTAACAGCAGAAAAAGTAGAATATAAGCATAAAACGTAACAGATTTAGGGTTAGATGTAGGGAACATAATTAGATAATAAAAATCTAGTTTTGATCGAAACATAGGTGGAATAAAAATATGCAAGTAACAATGCTCCCAAAACAGAAAACCCTTTTCAGAACAAAATAAGAAAAATCGACAGGAGATCTAATGATGATGACGATAGTAGTGATAATAATAATCAAATTGGTATAATAGTTATGGTGTGTGTAGTGTGTAGTGTGTAGTGTGTAGTGTGTAGTGTGTCCCAGCATTAGTACAAATTCAAATAAAAACATATTGGTGTTAAAAATATCATGACAATTCTCCATTAATAAAACTTTCAAACTCTAATTCAACGTCATGCATGTTATCAAAATCGTAATAATCATGGTAATACAATTGGTCAACCTTTGGGTCGATCTCAAAAGTTATATCGTTAGTCATTGCATAAGCAGCAGCGTTGGATCTGAAAACAGAATTGGATCCCTTAAATATTGAAAAACTGTTCTCAGATTGAGTGAGCAATATCTCATCAGGAGAAGATGGTAGCTCACACAGCTTAAACCCTTTAGGAGAGTTGGAAACCAGCGTAGATCCAGAAAGGCTCTCCATTGTGTCGTTCGTCTTGATTAACGATATTGTTGGCGTTGGGGTGAGATCGATTAGATGCTCCATATCACGGTCGTGCTCTAGATCATGTTCTAAATCATGATCATGATCATGGTCATCCTCTGAAAATGGAGACGTGGAGAGATCCACATTGGAGTCATCAAATTTGATAAATTTACCCATGTCATCTTCCTCTTTGATCTCTGTTCTTGTTTTCTCCTGAACAACCTCTGGTAAGGTTATTTTTTGGCTCTCATCGTTGTCAAGAGGAACAACAGACAGATTTTTGGTATTACTATCTTCGGTCGGGCTCGGCTGAACCTGTTGCGAATGATTTAAGTCGATCAGTGAAACTATCAAATCATTGATGTCGTCATCATGACTTCTCTTTCTGGACTTCTTTTCAGTCTTCGGTATCTGAATGTTATTTTCCTCTTCTTTAATTGTTGCCGGTGTTATTTTAGCTTTCTCAATCGATGATTCCGCATCACTGGTCTTCAAAGTCAAGTTTCCGCTGACAGTAGAGGAAGCCTTTTTAATCTCATTTCTTATGTTTTTGAGGTCGGAGACGAGCCTGATCACCTCCAGCTTGAGATAGTAATTCTCCTCATTAATCTTCAAAATTTCACGTT
The DNA here is from genome assembly GCA_030582815.1 of Ogataea krabiensis. Taxonomy (NCBI): domain Eukaryota; kingdom Fungi; phylum Ascomycota; class Pichiomycetes; order Pichiales; family Pichiaceae; genus Ogataea; species Ogataea krabiensis. The sequence goes on from JAJMHB010000020.1 coordinate 163,734, forward strand.
TGATTGGATTGCTGTAAACAGAACTTTCAAGATCATATAAATTTTGTCCAGTTGTTGTGGTAGTCTTGGAAGATTTTGACGACCCTGTTTGAGACTGGGTTTTAAGCTTCTTCTTGTTTTCTTTCATTGTTCCTTTTCCTGAGTTCTCTTTACTCATAGAGGAAGCCACTTGCGAAGGTTTCCTTCCAGGTTTTGGTCTAGGAGGAAGAACCCATTTTTTGCTGGTCTTTATCTTGATGGGAGGTTGATTTTGATCCTGAATATTTGTAGGTCCAGGCGATGCCGAGGATGTGGATCCCGGAGTCGATGCCGTGGAGCTTGAATTCGTCATATCCCCTATCACTGATACAGGTGAGGGTGTGAGAGATTGAGTGCTGGACATCGTTCTCTCAATTATGGAACCCGCATATCTTGTACTAGAAGTATCAATAACTACAATATCATTGATGAATGTTAGTATCCAGTTGAGGTTCAAAGACAAAAATGCAAATTCACGAATATCACTCTTTTTAAACAGATTCACATCTTCATCTGATCCAATTGCTGCATCTAGGTGCTGCATGAAGTTTGCTGCTTTTGGCTGCTTTGCGGGCACCATGTCTGCTAGCTGGAACAGATGTGCAAATCTAATATATTCATGTACCCATTTGTGAATCTCACCAATCTTTACGATGCCGTAAACAATTTGACTTACCTTGACTTGAAGGCGACATTATTGATATATTCTGTGTAACTGGTTGCTTCTAAAGATGTTGTATCATTGAACAGATAGATCAGCGCAATGGCTCTCATAAAAGTAATGTACAAGTAATTAAACGACTTATAGTAGCACGAGAATGTATACAAAGTTGGATTGAATTAGCTGGTCTCTATTACGACTGTTCTTGTAATCTGTTCCGAGTTTTGAATTCCGGTACTTCTACGTTTACCGATCTTGGTCCTTAAAGGTGATTCCTCAAAACAGTCTTTATTTTATAGGATACAAGCACAGTATTGCTAACTCTGATATGAACTGTCGTAGTACCACAGAGAGTTGATTCTTCAATTTTGAGTCCGGTTTGCTGTATCAGTTGTTGATTAAAAGTCTCCTCTACCTCACTACTTTACACCTTGAAAAAAATTCATCATGTCCCAATCTCAAGGAAATCTGCGTGTATATAAAGTATGCATACCTACAACTAGGCCTTGCAAAGCGGCTCTGGTGTTGTCTGTTTTGTTCATTATCAGCCCGCCCCGGCTACACCTCGATTTTAAGGAGTGCTTCGGGGGATGCCACCAGAATCTTGGATGTACGGCCAAAAGTCTCGGTGGGAGGATGGAGATGTCCCTCTCTAAGTTTTTTTTCAGATTCACCCCGTTAATTTTCTTCTTTGCGCTTCTATAGATAATACAATGTCCAGCAACCCTGTGCAGCAGCAGTTGCTTTATTTGGAAACTTCACACCCCTTGCGGATGCGCTTGCACGCGAGTCACGACCCACACCTCTCTACAAATCGAGGATTTCTCCCGGTTGCATCCGGAATGCTGAGGTAATCATACATGATCAAACAATTCTCGCATTGTTCATCAACTAATCATATACGATGGACGCCGCGACATTTTTCAAAGTAGTTGCAACACTGACAACAAGGGTATGCTGAAAGGGTGATTAGAAGATAATGCTACGCAGCATTATATGACCAAAAAAAGGGATAAGGGAGAACAAGCAAGAAAAATTGGTATATTGTCGTGTAGATAGATCGATGTGGGATAACAAAAGGATTGAAATTCTAAGTGCTGCTATGAAATTTTACAGTTTTAGGTGCGGCAGATAGTACTTCTGCTGCCGGACGGTATCTATGGAACGATAAAAAGACGCAAACTGGGACTACGATCTGGACACGTTAAGAGGAACCAGTAGGTAGATACTTTGAGGTCAAACTGGCTTTGGGCACCTTGCTCTTGAGTTGTGCAACATTCATGCTACTAAAAGGTGAGAATTTGGCAAGGGGTGGAGTGTAATATAGTGAATACACCCCGTATTTTATTCTCCAGAACTTTAAAAAGTTCAAAGAGTTTGCCGATGTCGTTAATCTGCCTAAATTTGTCTAGCTTTTGTTTTAAAGCGTAATAAACAACTACCGTCTAAGATTGATGACAATAAAGATAACAATGAAAAGTTTTTTAGGTGGTACAAAACAAGGTGGCTTCCTACCTCGTTCAAATAGGTCATGAGATGCGCAGTTATGTCAGTCTCGGCTTGTGGAAAGTGTTTACATTAGTTTTTTCAAACACCATTAACCTGTTCCGTCTCGGAACTACGATTCACAGAGGAACTCAGTCAGCGCTAGAAAGTAAAAAGGAAAGACATCATTTCAGAAAAATGATCCATAGTAATTTGTGTTTCCGAATCTCTCGACTGTTCCACTTGCAACGACAGAGAAAAACCTTAATTGGAGGACCACTCGGAAACTTTAAATTTCAAACGCTTCTGTTTTTAGTATAGAATGTTCCGATCTGGATCATACAAAAATTCATAGTACGAAAATAGCTAATTAAAGCCCGAACATTTGTAATTGACTTAAACTCCCAGACGGGTTCTGCCCTATCTTTCACATTTGGACAGCTCCCGAATGTTCCATAGAAAATCCCTGAAGAGTTATGTTAAGGGATGCGATAACAGCCCTTATTATTCTTCTAATCAACGCGAGTAGAGTGCAGCTACAACTCTTCTTTGGTACGGCTGTACTACATTAAAAAAATACTGGATTTTATATGTCTCGGATGGTAGTTGTTGTAGATATTAAAATTCCCTCAGTAATAATATTAAATGCGGTCTGGCAGGAGTAAACAGATACTGATAGTGTTAATAATATTATTCACTGTATTTTCTTGTCCATGGGCTGATTTCGCATTGATGGAGCAGACATCACCCCCTATTTTAAAATAGATTGTGGGGACAAACTTCCTCCTCCGGCTTTTTTCTCACATCTTCCACGGTTGACCGCGATCATGAGTGATCGGGGCCACAAGAAAACCTCTGTGATTCATAGGGGTGCACTGCCCTTTGCGAGCTTCCTCGGACCTTTTACCCCTCCATGAATCTCACACGTCATTCCTCTTGACTTGCTCTTCGTACGATTAGGTGTATAGTACTTTGTGGATCTGAAATTGCGGCACACCGCCAAAAGCCGGCCCGAGGTTTGGTAGTGGAACATCTCTTAGGTTCTTTTCTTGGTATTTCTTCCTGCTCTTCCGCAAAACCGCTTAATTAACCGGGAATGGAACTACATATTTTAAAGAGGGGCGAGCACTCGACCATGATTGCAGTCAAAGCAGGTACTAATACCAAACACAACATACTCAAAGATATATGCATTAACCACCATCCCGTACTTATCCGTTTACCCTGGTGTTTCTAGCAACTAACTCATCCCAAGAGCCTCGTGTGATGCGACTCGATCCGAATCATAAAATTGACTGGAAGTAGCTAGGTATAATCCCCTTTCCCGACTACATACATATTAATGAAACAGTAAATCTGTCAACGATAGGCTCAAAAGCTTGATGTTTGGAACCTGGATTCGCATGTGCACGTCATTTTTCTTTCTGGGATCATTAAATAATGTAAATAAGAATTAACAGTACCAGTTTGCCAGCATCCTTTACATCTTCATGAACTCAAAAAGGTCCAGCTCCTTCTTCTCGTTTGATTTCTTTTTTTTGTCTAATAAACTCGACAAATTATTCATCTGTTTTCTCTTTTTTGCTCTCTCCTTGCTTAGTTTATTGGATTTGCTAACCCCACTGGATACATCACCCTCCGATGCGTCCTGTCTCCCTAATTTCAAACCTTTGTAGTTTTTCATGAGCAGTCTAGGCTCTTCAACATCCTTATTCTCGGTAACTCTCATCTTATCCTGTTGGGTATCCTTTAATTTTTGTTTGCATTCAACCAATACCCCACGGTATTGAGTCTTGGTGCCACATTGAAGGCACCTGTACTGCAGAATTTTTCGACGAGCTCTACGCTCTGACTTTGGATTCTGTTCCAAAGTGTCATGGTTCTTGGAAGACTCGTAAGTTATCCTGATTTCTACACTGATCCCTGGAATAAAGACATTGAAACAAGATCTGCAAAAATAGTATCCCGATTCTTCGATCTGAGTAATCACCATAGGCTCTTCATTACTCTTCGTACTATCATTGAGAATCACTGGCTTCTTTATATCCATCTTCTCCATTGGGGCTATTTGGTCTGGAAGTGTAACCCCGTATCTAGCGGCATTTTTGAAAAACCTCGTTGCCAATTTAGTCTGCAACGAAGACTCATTTGTGGAATGTATCAAATCATACTGATAAATCAACTTCAAATTAGTGATTTGCTGTGCATTTGTAGGAGTGTTAGATATAGTTCTCATCCTGATGCACCAACAGTAAAACGGACACTCACTCAGCAACTAGAAGCTAGCTTTCCTTATCGTAGACTGCCAATTCATCTTGGCCTATTTAATTTTTTTCATTTTACTGCATTTTTGATAATTTTCAGAACTAATGGCTGTGCCTGATTTTTATTTTATTCTTATCTGTCAAAGGTTGCAATTCATTTAATGTGCTCTACCTCATTCTCATGCACTTGAGACTAATCATCAACAGCAGATTGAATAGGATTACGTTTTAGTGCTCTTTTCTGGGAATGCAACTACTTCAATAATCTGTTGTATACAAATTTCATCTAGAAAAATGTTTTAAATCATCCTGGATCTCAGTTCCAGTCTTTCACACGTCCTTTAAAATATTGATAGCATTCATGACAGAAATTTATTAATAGGAGATTATCAAAATATGTAGTTATGAGATTAAATGATACATCATGTGGTTAATCTTTTACGCAATGACCTTTTCTGCATCGATGAAAGGTCTGGAGTCAGTTTCATAGCAAGTGAGGGATCAGGATAATCAGTTTTGGAAAATACGATGGCTTCAATCTTGCTTTTTCCTAGGCTTGTATTGGTGCCTAGCTTCCTTTTTTTGTAAACGTTCTCGTTACCAGCTTTTTTCTTTTCAAAATCGAGCCTCTTCGTTTTTGCTTTCTTTATCGGAGAGACCTCTGGAGATTCTAATTCATAAACCCTCTCACCACTTATTTTGTTATTTTCCTTTTTTCTCTTGCTCAGTTTGATAGAATTCTCTGTATTTTTCAAATTTGGCACATTCATTTTCCCCAAAGGAGCTCGGATTTTTTTAACACAGCAATTCTTGATAGGCGAAAATGCAGGAGATTCTATTTCATCCAAATCTGCGAAGTTTTCCTTATCTAATATGTTATGAAGGCTCTTCCCACTGATCTCTTTCTCATTAATGGAGATGCTTTTGGTCTTTTTAGTTGGAGTTGATGGAGGCGTGAAGTATAAAGACATTTCCTGTGGAGGCACAGGCTCTTTGAACAATTCAGGTATGTGACATTCTAGAAATTGACACCATTGATCACAATCGCTCTTGATATGATAATCAATCACCTTATCCCAAAAACTTTGTCCAACACTGCAATTATTAATGAAAATCACTTTTCCATCCGGTCTTTCGTGGATTCTTTTACTCAACTGTCTGACCAGTTTTTTGACCCCATCAACTCTTAAAGAGGTTCCAAAAATGAGTAAAATATTCGGATTTCTATTCATATCTGAATTCAGTCCCTTAGCAATCATTTCTGCATGAGGATGATGTTCACCATAGAGAACGATATTTGGACGAAGACATCCAATAGACCATCTATTAGCTCTTTTTCCAAGCTCTTCTCTTTCTTTATACTTCACCAGACAAGTTGGACATTCTGGTAGTTCTCCTTCCTTAAGAATTGCTTTATTTTCTTCATCCCATTCGAATGTTTGATAGCAACTTGTGCAGCTCAACTTATTCAAATCCCCATGCAATTGAACGACATCTAAATCCTTCCAGTTGGATTCTGTTCCTGTATTAAGTTCGCACTGTCTTTCGAGACCATCTATATTCTGTGTATAGCATTTAAGTAGTTTATTATGTTTTTTCATCATGCGTATCAAGTTATGTGTCTTGGTAGGTTTAGCGAGAGAGGTTCTAGAATGCAATTGCTCCATGAATTTGCAGAAAGCCTCAATTGTGGAGTCATCTTTAAACAACGATATGTCAAAGAGATCTTTACCTTTCACGACGGCTGTGGTGTTCTGTTGTTTAGCAAAATTGTATAATCCATGGGCACTTCTAAAGTCGGGTATTCCTGCGTTACAGCTAATTCCTGCTCCCGTGAGCATCACAATCTTCTTCGACTTTCCCACCAACTTATTGATCTTCAGCAAGTCTTCCAAAGACCCCTTGTCACTCAATGTTAAAATCTTCATCCTGCACTCTCGAATAGCAACAGAATGTATTTGTAACCCTCACAGGCCTCTCTTGAAGTAGTTGTCTGGATGAGAACAAGCGAATGAATTTGAAAACAAGTGAAAGTACACCCTTAACTGGTGTATGTAACTGGTGGGTTTTGTTTAATTGAATTCAAACACCTCTCTATCACTATATGTATTCTCTTTTTTCGTTAGAATAGAAGCTCAAAAAGACCTTTCACCTACTTGTCTTGATCTCATACAAACCTCAAAAGCTCACAAGGCCGCCGTGAACTTCATTTCCTATTTCGGAAATTTGTAAACAACTCTACCCCTTTACCAAATTATCAATAGACGAAAAAACGTATCTGCGGCTCTCCTCCATAGTTTACCGAAACGGGAATATCAGAAATTCACAGTCTTGAAACATTGAGAAACCATCAACTGTTTTTGACAGCCATAGCCTTTCATATTCCAATTATGTATGTATAATGAAATTTTACAACGATAAAACCAAAATTAAACCTATACCCCAACAATCAAGTGTTTTCTTTCATCAATATATCAATTAACGTTGTATGCGTCTAATTTTTTAAAACATTTTACTGTAAAAAATTATGTTTGTAATTGTCCTATTTTGGTTTCTGCAGTCCCCCTGAAAACCTGAAACCCGTCTGAAGTGATGAAACTTTAGTTGCCCTGTATCCTATTCTATCGCGCGCAGCTCTTTAAAGAAAATTTTACGGCGCGTTCGGATTCTTCGCCACAAGTGCTGTTCAGCGTTTCATGCTTTCAAAAAGTTCTCCAATACAAGTTCAGGTACTTATTTTGACTTCAAAGAGCATAATCATAATCTCCAAGGCGTGCACAATCGTTCTGTTCATAAATATCGTGTATAACTTACACTTAAGTTTCTAATATATCACACCTCAAACCTACACTCTCTTAGTCAGATTACCTTGGATTTTCGTAAGTCTCAACAGCCTCTGGTAGTAAACGAACAGGGGACGTCAGATATGGATACATATCCTCTTATATCATTTTTTACAAGAGGCCCACATAATTCGCTTGAACATATTCCCTCATAAAATTGTGCTAGAAATTCAATAGAGGCATTGCCAACTCCTGGATGCTACTATAGCTCAAGTAAATGAACCCTTCTACATTAGCTACAGCCTGATATCTGTTTTATTCAACCTAAAAAGTGACAAATTCCTGATTGTTTCTTCCATTTTCAAACCCCATGACCTTTCAGTGTTAGTTAATACCTCCAGATCCCTGAAGTCAAGTGAATCATCATATTTTAAAAATCTACTTCAGAACAGAATTCATAGACATTATATCGAGATTTATTAAACTTTAATTAAAGCTATTATTTATATTAAGATTGTTCATTATGGAGTAAAACTGGCCATAACGAAACATCGAATAGATGAGAAATCCATCAATTTCGTTTTCATAATTTTCATCGAAAGCTTAAGAACGTATTAGATGTTTCATTTCTAATCTTCAAAAGCACTATAGTTTTCTCTGCACAACTTGGCTCTCAAGCCCTTACCCCACTTATAAAATGCGAAAGGAAGGGCAATCATTGCTGTAGAAATAAATGCTAAGAGCCATGAAGCCCATTGCAACCCTAGTTTATGGTACATCTGAATAGTGAACAATGGGAATGCAGCACCACCGGCGGATCTTAAAAACACTTTAGTTGCAAGAGCAGAAGCGGCATACTTTGAGTAAGTATCAATAATGTAATTATTCAAGGAATAATAAATCAAAACCATACCATATCCGAACGCTAATCCTGAGGATGCAGGACCAACCCAAATAATATGTTTGTATGAAGTAGCTCCTAAAATCCATAAAGCAATGGCAGGGAATGGAGAACCAAGCATAGCACCAACGAGACGATCTTCTGGTGTTGGCTTACGCTTCTTACACATCTTCATATATTGATTTTCCAAAATAGGAGTGGTAACCAAGGAAAGTGCAGCACCAATCAAAATTGGAATAAGCATCATTCCAACCAAGTCGTCACCATAACCATAAAGTTCTCCAAACACAACAGGGTATGCAAAGAAGAATGCATATAACAAGGAGTAAATTAAACAAACGTAGAAACACATTAAATCCAAAACTGGTTCAGTGATGGCAAACATCAATGGTCTGTATAGACATGTTTTAATTAATTCAGAAAGACTTAGACCAACAGCTTCCTGCTCTGTCATAATCTTTGGGTTACCAGTTTGCTTTCTTAATCTCCTGGCTTTTCTTTTCAAGATGACAGGAGCGTATGTTTCAGGAATCAAGGACACAACGATCCACATGAGACCGGAGAATGCAAAGTTCACCCAGAAGACAAGCTTCAACTTACCGTAGTATCTGGTGATGAAACCGGCCACTAATGGACCTATAACTGGACCTCCGTAAGGAGCTGCTGCAAAATAAGCAATAGCCTTACCTCTCGTTTCGGTAGGGAAAAGATCGGAGATGGAACCTCCAACATTTGCTAGACCAGAAGCAGAAAACACACCACAAAGGAATCTACAGACTAAGATAGTTCCAATGTTTGGTGCCACAGCGCAAGGAATATTAAATATGAAGTATAAGAAGAAGGAAATGAAATACACTGGTCTTCTTCCGATTTGCTCCGACAAAGGAGACCATAGCAATGGTCCCACTGAAAAACCTAAAACCATCAATGAACAAGAAAGAATTGAAACTTCCTCAGAAACGTGATACTGATCACTCATTAAACCCAAGGAACCAGTGACTACTGAGGAACCAAACGCGACACAGACGACAACCAATGAAAGACAGATGGTGTAAACCCATCTGATAGTAGGGGACCAGTTCATTGGGTTTTCTGGATCATTAATTTTGAATGTGACAAACTCTATTTCTGGGTCGAAGTCGGGAGTTGGTTCCTGTTCAGCTTCAGGCTTCTCAGAAGATGAGAAAGAATCCTCTTGACCTTCACTAGTATGTGAGGTCCTTGAGGGGGTTCTGGGAAGCACCCTGCTTGTATTGGTCTTTGTTCTACCTATATCATGAAGTGTAGCAACTGGGACTAAACCCGTCTCCGTTTCCATGGTATACTCTTCTGGAAAAATAGGATAGGCAACGTTTTGAGGTCTGTTAACATCTAAAGTTTGTATACGCTGTGATAGACCTCTTTCACGAAGTGTTTTTGATGTTTCTGTTTTGATCATCTTCAAAGACTCGCTTCTAGAAAGAGTTGAAGAGAGTCCATCTTCTCCTGACACCTGGGAACGAGCATCCTCAGGGTCATATGCTTGGGGTGCTAAACCAGTTTCCAGATCGAGATTACTATCGTCGATATTCTGTTGATTGTGATTGGCAAAGCTGATATCTTCCTCTAACGAGGAATTCAATGATTCAATAGAACCCGGCATCTTCTATCTATTATAATTAGCGTTTTGTTAACGAAGCTTGATGATAAAAATTGGTTGCGTTGTATTAAATATGTGCTTAGTTACTTATGTAGATAGGCCGATTTCTCCTAATTGTAGAGTCTATAAACTAATCAACTGTTGTTAACGCCAATTAGTAATTTTGTATCCAAGGAATATATTTAAATTTCACTTATGATTGAAATTAAACTCGAATCAAATTTATATATCCTTTAAATCAATAATAATAACCAAAACATTCGTTTATTTAATTTATCGTCTGGAGGATTCTACATAGTATATATAACACCAGCCTTTATGTAGAAAACCCCATGATCTAAAGAATAATAATCAGCCTCACAGGCTGATTTTTCTTTTACAGCACTCTACATGACTTCGAACGCAGAATGGTGCAGTTTCGATACCGTAGGAGGCATCTAGAATCAAAGTAGTGACCGGGATTTCTGGAAAAAACTAAATAAACGCCCGCATACTCTTCAAGAGCTCAGAAGATTTCACGGTAGCACCCTGAAAATTTTTTATATTTGCGCCATTTCCTGTCTCGAGGGGTGAGGATAAGTTTGCTGTGTGGCTGGTGTACCAGCTCAGAAGTATTGTTGGGTGCTGAATCTGTATGCGATTGCGCGCGGTACAGAATCTGTTCCGGCGGACGATCAAGATATGTCCCGCTTGAGATCATTCAACCTCTTGGCAACGATATGAGTGTTTTCCATGAATATAGTACAAGATATAACCTAGTTACGTCAATTCAAGAGTAATTATGTATTATGTTTACCCTAGCGCTAGTACTTGAGGGTCAATTGCTTGTGACGACAAATAAAATAAACTGACATGTGGCCCTAACAACACTTGCACTAAAAATATCGAGTGCAACAAACCGGGCCCTACACGGGATTTTAATGGTAGCACAACAAGATGCAATCTCCTCTAGGCTGTTAAAAACACCGGGAAGGTGCTGCATATCCCCTTCACCTTCAAGCCCTGGGAAGCTGAGCTTCTACAGCCTTTCGTGGTAAAACGCGCATAACAAGGTTTTCTGCCTTTCTCTCAGTTACAGCCACTTGTGTTCATCTTCAGCCTAAAAAGACTGTCAGTACTGCCGTAAGGTTCTCGGACGCCACGTGAATATAGTTATCTACATCAAAAGATCATGTTGTTGGTGGTTCTTAAATAAATTAGCAACTATCTTCACAGTTCCTCTCAACTCATCCCTCTTGGTCCTATATCTGTAAAATTACGCGGAACATCATGCTCGCCTTAACAAGTACACCCTGTATACGTGCATGGATGTTGCCACTGGAAAATCACACAAATGTTTTTACGTTAATTTTTTATACCTCACCAGCCACATCTGAAAGCCTCTCCGGGGTGAAGAGGGACCTAAAATAATCTGTCAAGTGCGATAATTTTTCCATTTCCTATCCTGATGGGGTTTGGATGTCCGCACATCGGAGTCAGTTTTTACTTTAACTATTGAGCTTTTGAAAGTTTTATTATCCTTATTGAATTCTGATACCCTTTCCCTAGATGAATTGAGTCGGGTTCCGCATCAGGTTTATGAGCACCGAATTGTAGAAACACTGCTTTGTTTTGATGAAACAGCTGCGCTACACAAGCATGCCTGTCCTTGCACGGCTGATTTTCTAGTTTTACAAATCCTGCGGCGTCACGGTAAAATCTCGCCACTATAATTGTGAAGACGAAATCTGGTGGTTGACTTCGAGAAGGTCTGTGTCTCCACAAGCTCTGGGTATCATCATATAACCTATATGATGCGCATCGGCTATCTCTCTGGACATTGGACAATATGTACTGCGGTCGAGTGGTGGGGCAAATGGAACAGACAATTGACCCCCAAAAATATGTTACTGGCTAGATCCAGATGATAGACTTAGCATTATTTTATTGTTGACGAAAAGATATTGCATGATGTTGTAAATGGTTCCTCATGGATCTGAATCGATTGAGTAATTAAGAATGAATTCCCCGGGATATTTTGTAATACAGCAGCTATTTAATACTGGCAGAAAATTGTATATAATTGTACTTAGCATACATTCAATCATTCATCAGGATTACTGATTTTGATAATTATAGTGTCTCAAACGGCAAACACACTAATCCAACTTTAAGGGTACACAGATTATTTTAATATCTCCTGATATTAAATACCAAATCTTATATGAGCTACTGAAGCATAATTTTGTTTCTTTGTAATTTGAAAGTTTGAATTGAATGTGCGTTGAACATTCAAATTGAACTATGTAGAATGAACAACTGTAACATGAAACGAACATTTGAAGATACAACAGTTAGAATCTTATTGTATTGTTTCCTACAACAAAAAATTACTGTGCAATGGTGATATGATTAAATTATATAGAACAGGGTACAAACTCCATCCTTATTAGCTCAGTCGGTAGAGCGTTCGGCTTTTAAGGATTTCTATTCGGAAGTCGACCGAAATGTCCAGGGTTCGAGCCCCTGATGAGGAGTTGTTATTTTTTAAATTTTTTTTGTCCTGTGACCTTAGTTAATCTTTTGCTAGCTAGTGTAGAGTTCATTCTCAAGATTCATCTAAATTAATTATAAACAGCCTGAAACTCCTACTCATGACCAATTTATTGCTACCAAATCACGGGATATTTTGACCCCAGGTTCTTGAAGTTCACTAACGATTAGCAAGCAACTAGTAAAACACTCAGTAAAAGCGAGCGACGCCGTCGGGTCGCTAATTAGAACAATTTTTCAGATGTATTTTTTACTTAGTGCTTTTTATTTCATTACCACTATAGACAAACGATCTTAACAATCAAAACAAGCTGCAAATAACTAGACAATCAAGAATCTTCCATTGATAGAACCCTTGAAACTATGTGGAATCAAGGGATAGCGAGGAGCTTTACAAAGCGGCTGACTATTGGGACGAGACAACAAGTGAGATCGATAAGAGTAAGACCGAAAATACCTTTGACAACCCATCAATCTAGTTCTCTTGACTTTAACGATCAACAGTATGAGGCGCAGCGTTCAAATAGCTTTGATTCTATCCTAGAGAAAAGATCACATAATAGGGCAACTAACAGATCTAGGTTCAATAAACACCGAGAAGATAACTCCCAAGACAGCGAATTGTCTAAATTTGTGAAGGGGTTAAATAATAAACCAGCTGCACAGATAGAACGGGAACTAAAGGAGAAATTTAATGAAAATGGAATGGAGTATGATCCAATGTTTGTACAAAAACTTATAGAAGAATCAAAATATGAAGAGGAGGTGTTGAAGGGAATAATAAGCGATGATAAAACCGCAGATAACATCAGCGAAAATGAGATGGTGAGCTTTCTGGATTGGCTTATAAATGATACATTGGAACAGGTAGAAAAACAAAAAGAGGGTTATGTGAATAAATCTATGAGTATAGATGATGATATCGATAATTTGTTAATAAAAGCTCCCGTGGAAGAAAGAATTATCAACGCATTTGCAAAGGTGGAGGATTTGGCTGAAGAGCTTCAAGCCACAGGAGTCGACAAGCTTCCTGAATTCTTGAGACTCATGAACCAATCACAGAACTATCATTTAAGGAAATATATACCGCTAGATTATAAGGCGTCTTTATTTGCAGTTTCTGCGCAGGTGCTAGATGAAAATCTGAGAGATGAATGTATATACCTGGCAGGAAACTTGATTTATTCCACGACAGAAAAGAGGGCCGATCCTATAAACGAGTCTTTCTACATTGAGGCACTATTGAAGAACTTCAAATATGATAAAGCTATACAACTGTTTGAATCAAGGAGAAGTAAACGGGATGTTCAAGATCAAAGATTTTGGCTGGATACAGGGGCTAATGTATATCTCAAGGTGGGTGACATAGGCAAAGCTGAAAATATAACTGAAGAAATGAAGCAAAAGTATGGATATATCCATCCGTTACTTTCGACAAAATTTGTATCTTGGTACCTAGATAATGACTCAACTGAGAATGCTTTCAGATGGTGGCTTGAGATGAAAAAAGTGATGGATTCCCATGGATTATCAGAGAAGATTGATACTTTCAAGCCCCAGGTTTTGGAAGATGAAAAGTATGTTTATGATTACCATAATAGAGAGGAGCCACTTTCTTTTGCAAATGTGACGGATGTTGTGATGGATTTTCTTAAATATAAAAAGTTCTCGGAAGCAATGAAGGTTATAGAGACGGCGACAAGAAGAGATAAGATGTACTTGCTAAAATTCGTGGATTACTTCTGTGCATCGGTTCCATACCCGGGCAGAGAAGCGTTATACTTTGTTTTGTCAACATCTAATGAGGGCAAGTATCATGGTTCAATAAAGAATTATATTTTGAGAGAGCTAGAAAATTTCCAATCCACCAGAACTGACTCTATGGAAGAAATAATGCTTTTGGATGAGACAATAGCAGCACTTCAGGAAACCTTGCAAGATACCAGATTGCAAGAGAATTCACAATTGCTAGTAAAGTCGTTAATTTCCTCTATTTCCATTGGAGCAAGGCTTACAACTTATGAATGTCGTGATTTGTTTAAATTATTGCTTGGGAAGAAGTCCAGAAGAAACTATACTTTAGTTTCAAATATTTTAGAACAAATGAACAAAAGTTTCAAATTGGATGCTGAAGGGAAAGAATATGGATTATTCCCCCCAGCAAATTCCCCTATTTATTTGGTTTTGATTCAGATTTTAGGACGCCGAAAGAATGCAGATTTCAACAATATTCAATATCTCCTAAATTTGATGAAATCCAATGGAATTCCTGTATATACAATTCTTGCAAATCAAGTGATATTGCTCTACAGCAAACACAAACGGTATAGGGAGGCTGCAATATTTATAGACGATTACTTGAACGATCTGCAACAGATAAAACCTACCGCTGAACTTTTCATCAGCATCCTTCGTGTTTACAGAGAAAGTGCCCTTAGTAACAGCACTAATGATACCTACCAAGCAAGATTTGATAATTTACGAAAACTATTCAAAACCATGATCCAAATGCCGGGATGGGATTGCTCAGAGCAGTTCTTACAGGAAACGTTGCTGACATTTCTGAAATACAGCGACGAACCTTCGGCTATCTGCGCTCTGATGTATTATGGAATGATACTCAACAAGGACCTGGATAGAAACTTGCTCTTGGTTATTAAGCTTAAGTTTGAGTCCTCTATTTTAAAGATGGAATCTAAACTATCTGCTGACGAACTTGGGGAGTGTGAGGAGAGAATTCTAGAATACAGAAAGGAGTGTGGCCTTTTGTCAGTGAATGAGACCATTCGTTCTGAAACTCCATTGAACTGGAGAGATGGAGCTTCTTTAATTGTGAAATATCAAGATGTCTTCAACTATAGGCCCAATCCATACTCTTTGAAAGACCCCTATTGGTCTTCTTTATCAGCTGAAGAACGTCAAAAATTCAAGAAGAAGTTCGAAGAACATCTTCTTAGTGCTCAGCAGTATTATGGTCTTCCTGCTGTGCATATATCGGAGATTATTTGAAATGTCGATTTCATCTGACTTGCTCGACTTCTGCAGGTATAGCTGAATGGTTCTATGTAACTTTTGTACAAAATTCTCAAATTTAATCATGAAATTAGATTGACGCAGCTCTTTTTTTGCCGATGTATTTTTACTTGTGGAAACAGATGAAATCATGCAATCTAACGAAGGAATCGTATCCGATCTGGCTGATAATCCGAATAATCTATAAATGTTCAATCGCTTCGAACATCTTCATAAAACATGGGGATAGTGCACAGCCAATTGCTTTTTGCAAGGATCAGCTGTAAATGTTACACAGCCTTAAGAACGTTCTAAAAAATTTCACCAAAAATGGTAGAAGATCTAAAAATTTTCATGTACGTCTTTTATTTCACAAATACAAAGATTTCTTTAAAGAGATAGGGCATTCCGTCATCAAGAGAAGTAGCACAAGACATTTGGAGCCTTAATAAAATCGACAACGATTCCAAAATGCCTCCAAAGTATAATTTCAATGCAAATACATTTACACCAGGTGGTTGGAATGACCAGCCGATAGGACCTCAAGGATACCAGGGATACCAGGGATATAATGGAGTTGACACAGCAGCAAGTCAATATCAACAATACCAACAATATCAGCCTCCACAAGACTCACAGTTCCCAGAAAATCCTACCAGTTCCAATAACAACAGAAACAGAAATGGTAATAGAAGAGGAGGAGCTAACGCTAGATTTAATCAGAACTACAAAGGGGGAAACCAACGCCAGCAGTCTTACGACGACTTCCTCAAGTCGCAGACTCAATCATTGAATAGATCAAGTAGACAGGCAACACCCGACATTGTTTCAGATTCTGATGTTTCTCAAGTTTCGTCGGGGATTAATACACCATTGTCCAGACCTATGGATTCCTCTGCTTCGCTATCATCATTAAATTCCGCTTTACAAAAGCTGCAAGTGTCTCCAATTACTGACTTTATAACTGCTCTTCAACAAGTTACAAAGATTTCTGAAGCTCGTGAGGAATGTGATAAAATAGTGGACACTATATATTCTGAGGGAGCAAAGTCAATTAATGAGTGGAATGTTCCTCAGATCTTGACCACCCTGGGTAAGGCTAAGAATCCTCCTCTTGTCCGTGAATCAAGTATGCTTCTTTTACAAACTTTAAGCAGAAAATTTGCGGGTCTTACTCCATTTGAGTCTTATTTTGTTCAGCTTTTGGCCCCAGCTCTTGACTTGATTGCCGATAAAGAAAACAATGTCAAGAGATCTGCTCAATCTTCTGTTGATGCCATCTACGGAATGTTCCCAATAGAAGGTCTATCTTCTGCTGTTCTCTCTGAGATTCTCAAATACTTGAAGTCGAGCGCTAAGTGGCAATCGAAGGTTGCTGCTTTGAAGCTGATTGACAAAATAATTAATGATTCTCCTGCAGATCTTTTGGAAGCTCGTTTTGTTGATACAGTTCCTGTCCTTACTGATATGGCTACTGATTTCAAACCAGAATTAGCTAAGGTTGGTTTTAAATCGTTAGGTGACTTCGTCAAAGTTTTAGATAACTTAGATCTGTCTCCTCGATACAACGTCATTGTTGAAACTTTGGCTGATCCAAAAAAGGTTCCAAATTGTATAAAATCTTTATCTTCCGTCACCTTTGTTGCTGAAGTTACTGAACCTGCTCTTTCGCTTCTTGTTCCAATCCTGGACAAGTCTTTTAAACTGTCTTCATCTTCTCAAGAACAATTAAGGCAAACTGTCATGGTCACTGAGAACTTGACTAGATTGGTTAACAATAAGCGTGAAATAGAACAGTATATTCCAATTTTGTTACCAGGAGTTAAGAAGGTGGTCGATTCTGCATCGTTACCAGAAGTCAGGGAGCTTGCTGCAAAGGCTTTGAGTGTGATTGAGGAAGCTGAATCTGAACATACTGATGGTAAGTTTCACGGTCGTTTAGATTTCGATAAATCTAAAGATTATTTGGTTGATATCAAAGAAAAAGTTAATGATGAGTTAGTCTACAATTACCTCACGACTATCTTGGTTTCGGATGCAAATGTGAATGATTGGACAAGACTAAGTGAATATTTCACTATGGCTTTCGACTCTTACTTTAAGGATGACGAGGAATCAAAAACAAAATATATTCAATCAATAATCCATAAACTCAGAGGATTGTTCATGCCTGCAACTGTTGAGGACTCAGAAGATGATGGTGTTGTCATTGTGAATGCAGATTTCTCCTTGGCTTATGGTTCTAGAATGTTGTTAAATAAAACTAATTTGAGACTAGTCAAAGGTCACAGATACGGTCTATGTGGTAGAAATGGTGCTGGTAAATCAACGCTTATGAGAGCTATTGCAAATGGTCAACTAGAAGGTTTTCCAGATAAATCTGAATTGAGAACATGTTTTGTGGAACACAAACTTCAAGGAGAAGAAGCTGAGATGAATTTGGTCAATTTTATTGCTTCAGACCCAGAGTTGGTCCATATTTCTAAGGATGAAATTGCAGGAGCTCTTGCCGAAGTTGGATTTGATGATGAGAGGAGAAAACAACAAGTCGGATCATTATCTGGAGGTTGGAAAATGAAGCTGGAGTTGGCTAGAGCTATGTTGATGAAGGCCGATGTTCTCTTATTGGATGAGCCTACCAATCATTTGGATGTTTCTAATGTCAAATGGTTAGAAGATTACTTACTAGAACACAAGGATATCACATCTTTAATTGTGTCTCACGACTCTGGTTTCTTGGACATTGTTTGTACCGACATTATTCACTATGAAAACAAGAAGCTTGCCTACTATAAGGGAAATCTATCTGATTTTGTCAAGGTCAAACCAGAAGGAAAATCATATTATACTTTGACTGATTCCAATGTCAAAATGGCATTTCCTCCTCCGGGAATTTTGACCGGAGTCAAGTCCAACACCAGAGCTGTTGCAAGAATGTCGAACGTCACATTTAAGTATCCTTCTGCAGAAAAGCCTTCCTTGAAGGATGTTTCTTGTTCGCTTTCTCTTTCTTCTAGAGTTGCTATTCTCGGACCCAATGGTGCTGGTAAATCTACATTGATTAAACTGTTAACTGGTGAGCTAGTCCCTAATGAAGGTAGTGTTGAAAAGCATCCAAATTTGCGTATTGGGTACATTGCACAACACGCTTTGCAACATGTTAATGAGCACAAAGAGAAGACTGCTAATCAATACTTACAATGGAGATATAAATTTGGGGATGATAGAGAAGTCTTGCTGAAAGAATCTCGTAAAATCTCTAGTGATTCCGAGAAACAAATGCTAGAAAAAGAAGTTGATATCAAGGATGGAAGAGGTCCTCGACAAGTGGAAGCTATTGTTGGTAGACAGAAGTTGAAGAAGTCCTTCCAATATGAAATCAAATGGAAATGGTGGCTTCCAAAGTATAACTCTTGGGTTCCAAGAGAAACTTTGATTGACTTGGGTTTTGAGCCTCTTGTTCAAAAGTTTGATGATCACGAGGCTTCCAGAGAGGGTCTAGGTTACAGAGAACTGATTCCTTCTGTCATAAGAAAGCACTTCGAAGATGTTGGTTTGGATGGTGATATTGCTGATCATACACCTCTTGGTTCTTTGTCCGGTGGTCAATTAGTTAAAGTTGTTATTGCTGGTGCTATGTGGAACAATCCTCATCTTCTAGTTTTGGATGAGCCTACCAACTATTTGGATAGAGACTCATTAGGTGGTCTTGCCGTTGCAATTAGAGAATGGTCGGGAGGTGTTGTTATGATTTCTCACAACTCTGAGTTTGTGGGTGCATTATGCCCAGAACAGTGGATTGTCGAAAATGGTGAAATGGTTAGGAAGGGAGTTGCCGAGATTGATCAGTCAAGATTTGAGGACAACGGTGGTGATTCTGAAAAAGCAAAGGCTGCTGTGGAGTTAGCGAAGAAAAACATCTCTCAAGCCAAGACCGATGACTCCCCTGCAAATATCAAAGTGAAGCAGAGAAAGAAGAAAATGACCAGAAATGAAAAGAAGGCCCAGGAAGAGAGAAGAAGACTAAGACATATAGAATGGTTGAGCTCACCTAAGGGTACTCCAAAACCAGTTGATACTGATGATGAGGATTAACTTACTTCTTGATACTCATCCAAACCGGATCTAGTGCTTAAATTCAAAATACTACAACATATTCTTTATAGATGCAATACAGTCGCTTTTTATATAAAACAGTGTAATCTATATGTACAGAGATGTGATCAGACAACTGAATAAAGTGTCCACCAATAGGTTGCTCACTTGCCAGCTCAAAAAATACAACAGCTTGGGACTAAATACAGTCCAGATAAATAAATGAAACCTCAAGTTGTAACAACTTAGAATCAATATTAACCCACTGATTGAATAAAACATCAAGTTGAACACTAGTCTATCATATAGTAAATCCCACTTTTTAAACTTGGATTCCGATAACGAGTCAAATATCAGTTTGAGGTACCCAACAGACCAAAAAATAGGAGCAGACCAATTAGTAACAAATGTCAACAGTCCAACAAGTATCATATTGTAATTAGTAAGCCCATTAAATGAATTAGTCAAATCCACGGATGACAGAGAATTAGTGGAGCCAAACTGGAAGAAACTTAGGTTTTGCATTAATATTGTGAAGAGAGATAAAGTATTCACAAAGTTCTTGTCCCGCATAACAACCTCACCAAAGCTTAACAGAATTAAAAGCATGATCCCAAATAATGGAATATTACTGAAATTGGTCTGGTTGATTAGCAATAATGATATGATAGTTAGGATGTTATTCACATAATTTTCAGAACCATAAGACAATCCTAAGATTTTAAAGATCAACGGTTTCAATAGGTAGAGAGCAAACACCACCAGCCATACTGCTTGAAACATATTGAATAGAGATTGAGTAATATTATTCATTTCTGAAGTGCCAATGTAGTCAGCAAAGTATTGGATAAACTTCCAGCACCATCCTGGTAGGGCATTATTGCTGTCAGCTAGGTCGAATGATTCTGATAAATACGATAAAAATTTGACAGAAAAGGAGATCGAACACAACATTGAACTTGAGAGAAAAGTAATAAAACCTGTCCCATTATTGAAAGTACGGGTATGATACGCTGTAGTCAAAATCATAAATAACGAAAATGAAAATATTGTAACGAACAATAGAGTTCCCATTACAAGAGGCCCAATATTGGGAGGAAGCGTAGTCAAATAAGTTCCGATCTTCAAATTTGTCTTTAGATTATTCTTCTGACCACTATTATTCCAAGCTTTAAGGGCCCTCAGGGATACCAACAGTAAGATCGAGTACCAAAAGTTGTTTTTCTTATTCCTGAATGATTTTAATATCACAAAAAATATGAAAATTGTGGTAAAAAACCACCATAAATGATGTTCTTCCTCAATCAATGATGACCCAAAGAAATTTGAGGCGTAAATGACAAAAAATGAGATATCCAATATTAAATTGAGGATTTGATTTCTGTTATGGAAACAAAACAGAATCAATGACAGTATGGTTGTGAATGCATATCCAAAAATACCATAGCCAATATCTGTGTAATTATAATCTGATGAAGTTCTCGATAACTTATCCTTTGTATCACTGATATAATCAATTAATTGTTCAACTGATTCTATATTATCAACATCGTCTGTAAGATCAGAAACTTTATCAGTTGCTTTATCTGACAAGACTTTAAGCTGTAGGGAATTTTTGATAAGCACATTTCTTTGTAATTCATTGGCGGGGTACAAAGACAGAAATTTAGTGATAAAAGCACCAAGATTGTTGATTGGTACATCAAGACCAAGAAGGATAGAGAGAGTTGGAACAAGATCAATTTGATCAACTTTACCATAATAGTTGAACTCAGGGTTCCACTCAACAGGAGCTTTGATGTTCTCATTCAAGTCATTGTATTGTTTGAACTTGGAGGAGATCATCATAAGGCCCGCTGACACTTCACCTACTGAGGATCCTCCATGATTACCTACTTCATTCATTCCGTGATCTCCCATAATAACAAATAAAGTATCTTCGTTATCCTTTACTACTTCATTGAAGATCCTGGAGATAATGCCATCCATCTCAATTTGCTTTCCAGGCATATTCAAACTAAGAGGACCTCCCTTGTGTCCAATATGATCCAAGCCTAGATAATGAAGAATTAAACAATCCCATTTAGCTCTACCTTCATCGCTCAACTCATAATCTAAATGTCTGGTAACGTTGTTATCAACAACTGTGAAATCACTAACATAGAAACTGGCTGTCCCATCGGTTTTGGTAAAATGTGTTGGGAATAACTTCAACCATGTGTCATCTCCGAACATATTGATCTTCCAGTTGCTCAGCTTCATCTGTTTAATCCATGAATCCTGATCCCCCAAGGATGAGGATGTATCTTCTTCTGCAATATTCAAGACAGCATCAATGAAATTTGGGGTAGAGCCGGTTGTTATTCCCTTCAGTCTTGGGAGCGTGACAGTTGGAGGATTTGAGTAGGCGGTGAAACCAATACCGTATCCATCATTAAGCAATTGATGGCTGAAATGCATACGGGAGTTATTAGAGAATAAGAAATCTGCTCTCAACGCGTCCACAACCATCACAACAAGTTTACTGAATTGAGGTGGAGGCTCAACATATCCTTCTGGGGGTTGTGATTTGTATTTTTGCAAGTCCTCTGGGTTCAGAAGAACCTTTGTTGGGAAAAACCCTTTGCAAAATAGCAAATAAGAACACAATTGGATCAGGGAGATCACCAAAACACCCAGAATTTTCATTCTCAGTATAAATTAGATGTTGTATGTTCGTGAATTCCGATCCACTTTCCTCAATTGCCTTACAAATGCTTCATTATTCCTATAACTTGTGTTCCCAGGAACGAGGAGAGAAACTTCCCCGTATAATAAATAACAATAACAAAATGTTCGGGACACGGGTGCTAGTGGTGTAAAGAAGGGTATTTTTTTTATGAAGTGCATTGATTTAAAGATTAGAATCAATTTTGAACAGAGGTATTTAGTAGTTGTTTAACATACAGGAGAGTTCGGCATACATCGTGTTATACTTTACAAATAAAGCCAGAAATGTTCAGCTTAATCACAAAAAACAAGCTATCCAAACAATGTCTCATACAAACATCGAGAATACCATCGTTTGTGAGATACAACTCCTCTAAGTCATTTTTGAGACCTGCTCCGGGACCTCCTAAACTAGATAAGGATGAACAAGACGAGTTTGAAAAGCTGATTCACAAGGCGAACACACAATCTGCAATTGATGATTATAATTCAGAACAGGGTCTAGATGTTGAGGCACCACCAAAGGTGGACGTTGGAAGCTTCTCTCCAGAACTGTTCAAAATAATACCAGAATTTGAAGGTGATGTGAACCCTAAAACAGGAGAGGTCAACGGACCTAAACAGGATCCTTTGAAACACGGTGTGGACTGGAGCTTCAACGGAAGAGTCACTGATTTCTGACTTCGTCATGATTATTTAGTTCATGACGGAAAGCAGTAGCTGCTCTGGCATTTCAAGTTCTCGGGGTAATCGGACTACGGTTGATATCAATTGTGGATCGCTACAATAAATTCACATTTATTTTTTTTATACTTTTGATTTGAATTTCGTAACTGGCTAGCTATATTTGTCCATAGATTGCATAGCAATAAACATAAACCGTACATTATAATTATGTGTTTATTAACTATATAGCTCAACATTAAACACTCAGGCTCCGAATTTCATCCGTCAAGGACTCAATAAGATGATTTCTTATATCCAGTTTTGATTTTATGTGCTTCAACTCTTTATTTGAGGATGTGTCTATGACATTGGCATCACTGAAGTCAGAATTCCTGTATTTGTTTAAAAGTAAGCGAACCTGTTGTAACTGATGTTCTTTCGACTTGACAAACGCAACCATTTGGTTAAGCTGCTTGAAGTAGATCACCTCGCCCCTCGACAAGTCTCTCTCAATAGTATCAGTTTCAGATATGATAGTTCCAAGATTAGAAGAAAGCTCAGCAATTCTCTCATTGACACTGACTTGTTTAGACAAAACTTTCTCTATCCTATGGGAAGACTGTAAAACCTTATTTTCCTTCTCTGATTTCACTAATTTCAGAAAATTTCCAGTAGTTATTTGATTAATTAATTCTGATCTCATAGAAACTAGTTTTCTGTTGATTAATGACAGCACATTAAAAACCTGAATCAATACTGAAGAAGTTCTCTCATAATCGTAGTACAGATCTTTCAATTGTGTTTTATCTGGATTGAGGTTTTTGTCCGTAGAATTGGTGAGTCTTTGATTTAAAAGATTTGAGATCAGCATATTGGTCCTTAGGATTTCTTTCTTTATTTCCGAATTTTCTATTTTATTTACAGATTGATACCCAGGTTCTGTTTCGGGCATTTCATCATCTTCCTCAGACAATCCTGAAATTTCCTTATCTGTTGTTAAGGAGGACACAGAGATATCATGTATCTCTGCTTTTGATTTTTTGAGAACAATAGCGTATGACTTCACAGAATCCCAAGCGAGCCATATTTTAGATTTATTCGAAGTCAATGGGACATCATATTCTGTCGTCCTAAAATGAACTGAGCTTAGCGGCCTCATGGGAACATCAAAACTGCCTATATTCTCAATAACAGTAGGCAACTCTTTGTTCAACAAATCCGTAAAAGATCCAATATCCCCATCATCGAAGTTCTCAGAAAGCACAGACATCCATTTCGAGAAATCTACTTGGACTAATTCAGGTGAAGAAGTGGTCACTAATAAATTATAATCTGAATTTGGCTGCAGAATCATATCAGTAAGGTGAACGCCAGTTTTTGAATTGAATTGGACAAATTCGATTGTATTCATGAATTGACTATCATGGATATCATGGTTCCAGCTATCGAAGACCATAAAATTGCTATTGGTAGCAATGGTGACCAGAACCGAGTTGCTTAACAAGATGCACAACAAACCATTCGACAAGGCTATCAACTTTAAAGCGTCCTGTTCGTATAGCGATGGAGGAAAAGGTTGAATGCTGATCGGACCCACAATCTTTTGCTTCTGAAAACCTTTAGGCAAAAGATTTCTACTTATTGAACCCCCTTCCCACTGGGAAACAATAGATGCAAATTTCAAGGTCGGAATCAGTTTGGTTTTTGGATCTTGAACATCATCATAATTTTTTGAAGCAGCACCAAATTGCAGAGTTGCATAATCAAATAAGGTATTTTGCCACTTTTTTGAAATCCACAAAGTATTTGGTAGGAAAGGATAAATTTTGTACAATGAAGTATCTGAAGTCAAAATAAACAGAGTTAAATCGCCTTTTGGATTGCTTCCAATCTCCTTTTTGCTGGAACCGAATGAAATTGAGACGGGATCAATTACGTCTATTTCTGATTTTATTGCTTGTATATTATTATCACTGGATGATCCTTCAATTAATCTAAACACCTGAACAGGGGCACTAAGTGATTCGTTAATATCATAACAAAGAATAGAAGTATTGGTTAAAATCACCAACTCAGAATAAAACTTCGAGACATTGTTGAATAACACTTGAATTATCCTTTCATCTTGAGACAAATGTAAATCGATGTCATAGCTTGAAGTGTATTGTATTTTGGAACCGACGTTACCTAGACCCAAAACAGAACAGTGAGCTTCATCATAAACACACACCAACTCCTCGCTCTTATTGAGAAGGATATCTGTAGGGTCAAAGTCCAACGTTACATCCAACACATGCGATCCAACTGTAATGTTTGTTACTTTGAGCTGCCTATTTACAACAGTAATCAGTTCTTTCCCATTGCTTCTTGTCACTGTTATGTACGGTTCATTTGCTGTGAAATCGCCTACTTTATCAACAATTTGTTTAAGCAGAAACTTAGACGTTAGGTTGGAATCCGCCAACATTGCACTTTGAATTTTTCAAAAAGTTGCTATCGGATTTCTCAAAACCTTTTGATATGACTACAGAGTCGTACAAGCTGTTATAGAATTAAACAAGAGGATGGTTTTGGATTTCCTACTTGATGCAAAATCAGAATATTCGAAAGTTTGATTAGTTGTTGGTACATAAATTACGATGGCAGAATTAAAGAAATGTTTCTACATATGGTGTCAGGTGTGCATGTTGCAATCTATAATGAGTGCAGAAGGTCTAATAGCTTATCAATTGGAATGCATTTGATCTTCCATTTACCACTCAATTCCAGTTTCTTATTTCCAAGAAGCTCTTCATTTGACAGGTTACTATTGAAAATCAACAGTTCTGTTTCCTTGTTAAATATCTGATTCAAATGACAAAAAGAAGAAAATTTGGATAAGAGCTTTCCCAAATGCGATAACTCTATACCCTTAAATCCAGTCATGCACACCTGTATCTGTTGTCCCCGTATCGATGGGATATGCAATTTTTCTAAAAGAGTATCAATGTTGAGTGTTCCAGACAGTAAAACTGGTTTACACCACAGGCTATTGAAATCCAACTGTCCGTAGTATAAACAGCGTTCTATGGCCTGCTCGCTGATGATTTTATGCCTATCTGTAATATTTTCAGAGAGTCGAGTGAGCTTTGAATTAACAACGACGTAATCCGCGTTATCGGGGATGACACTCCCTTTGTAGTCGATGATCACCTTTTTCAATATCCTGAGCTCTGTTTTATCGAACCCTTCTAGCTGAAAGGTGACGCCTTTAAACAATATCGCCTTCTTTTTGTTATCAGGAGCTTCGAATTTATATCCCCAATATGGCTTTGTTTGGTTATCTTCATCCTTTTCATCTAGAAAAGACTGGCTTTGACTAGTTGTCCAATTATCGGTAGGCTGACTACTGAGACTAGAAATCTTTATACCCCCCATTATAGAATTCCATATTCTATTTTTTTTATCCACTTTGATGACCTTTAATTCCCGTTCCTTTTCTTCCACACTTGGAGTCTCATGTTCTGCAGTATTTGATTCGTTGTCTGTTTCTTCCAGTTTGCGCTTGTGCTTTGGCTTCAAACTTTTTTCAATCCTTTTGCGCTCCTTCTCTTCTTCCATGCACTCGTAAAATAGTCTCCAGTCACAAGCTTCGCTCTTTCTTCCTCTTCCATTGTCCTGAGTCAATTCGTAGTAACGATAGTCCAATAGGGCACCTCTTTCAACAGAGTCAAAGCACCAATCAGGAGAGACCACACTGATTCCCCATTCTAATGCCTTACTATAACGTCTTCCATCCATACAGTTGGTCACCAGAACATTAGATGCGTTACTCATACTCTCAGTGACCGTTCCACCTCCATGGGACTTCACCGCTTCAGTAATCTTTCTTGTCAAATCTTCAGACAACCTGCTAGTACAAATGCTCATATTATCAAACACGGGCATTCTTGAAAGTGCAAGAATGCCTCCCTCTACTTCTTCTCCTTTTAGCCAAATTTCATACGCTTTGAGAATTGTTTCGTAAGATACAAGGATGACCTCAGGACGCATTCTCACCACATGTTGATACTTCTTTGACTTCATCCAATCAGCAGACATAGTATTCACTACCAAACATTGTGTATCATTTGTTAAATTGTTGCTGTAAACCACTTCCGGAAACATTTTACTCAACAATTTTGATAAATCATTTCTTTCACTGATGCTCAATGAAGTGGATGTAACTTTCGTAGGAGTCTGGATAGTTGAATTCATCGTCCAATACCTCTTCTTTCTGTGATATGAACCATTCTAGCTAGCCTTAGTCTACAAATCGCTTTATTCCTTGGGACTTCTATTGTATAGTTGTGCTTCTAGTTTGTCTCTTCAATTTTGTTTCCCTATGATCTGAAGATGTGGATTAACGACCGCGTCTGCACAGCCATTGAACTAGCTATGAAGACCAAACAGAATATACACAGATTTTATTGTAGATAGTATAGCTGATAATATCAACATCTGATACTCTCATAATTGATCTGCAATAATGAAACTGTTATACTTCATGTAAGATTCCATTTTCAAAGTCAGGTTAGTACCTTTATCTCCACTAGAGATAGTTTTCGGAAATTCCTTAATAAATTAAATTATTGAGGCTGTGAAGAATTTTGAAAATCTCCTTCATGGGCACTAAAATAAAATTATTAAAAATCAAGGTAATAGGGGGAGCAAGGCTATCACTTACATGACTGTAATAGTGATCAATAGTGAGAGAGAATATATCGAGTTAAAGATACTTTAATGCGTTGATAGAAAAGTTGAAACAAAAACTATAGGAAATTAAGTAGAGAGAAAATCATTACCTATAGGAACGAGACTATTCGATAATTATCTCTTTTTGTCTTAGTTTCTAACAAGTGGAAAATACGCAATTCAAATTTCATGTCATGCCAAAAGAAACGGATGGAAAATTACAGAATAGTAGATCAAAAGCTGGTTTGAAGAATGATGATGGTGAAGGGGCAAAAAAGACAAGCAAAAGAACAAAGAGTTTCAGTGGGTGTTACACCTGTAGAAGACGGAAGATTGCGTGTGATCTACATCGTCCTTCATGTCTCAAATGTCAAAAGGGAGGTTTCGTCTGTGACGGATACGATGTCAAGCTGCGGTGGTCTCATCCCTTAAAATTTGATAAGTATGGATATCAACTTCCCACCGAACCAAGTCAGGATTTAGAATATTATCAAAGGCGTTCTATTCCTTTTGTGAAATATCCCAAAAGTCAAACATACAAGCTTTATGCTGACATGGATAATGACCTGGCAGCCTTACACAATCTTGATACACCGACTTTATATGATCAGCCAAAGCAACTGGGACCTTTTGGGGTATTTAAGGGAACAAAGAATGGAAGATTCGGAAGAAAAAGGAGAAAAAAGAATGAGGAACCACATCCACGATCGGATGCAAACAGACCAATTTTATCGCCAAATTTAGAAAATGTCTCAATTAAAGGTAGTCCAGTAGTTTCGAACTCCCAGATATCTGGTATGCCTTCTGCCATCACACCAGCGATCTCAGCTGCTAGTTTTACTGATCATAATTCTCAATCTAATAATTTGGGAAATGAATGGCTTAGTACAGAGTTATTAGATGCTGCTTTACTCACAGCTTCTGCATTGAATGGAGACACACACTTTCTTGATATGTTCAAGCCCGATTCCTTGTATCCGCTAGGTAATATAGCACAGTCTGGTCATAGCGAATCTCACCCTGATCCTCAGCTTGATGTCCAGCACCATGATTCATTCGCTTCTAATAGAATTAATGGGGGAACACCAGGAGTAGCAATTTCAAAGCATAATAGCATAGATGACTCTACCAGTGCTCCAACATCATCTAATATTTATTCAGGTTCCCAGCAAACGAACGAATATGTGCCGGACCAAATGCTGCATTTATTATTTCAAGGTAAGACAAATGTCTCTCAACCAGTACTTGATGATATAAACAACTCTCAAATCTCTCTGAATTTAGACCAAAAGGATTCCGATAGTTCCACATCAAAGGATGAAGAAAATACTGCATATAAACAAATTCACATACACGCGGGCAAAGGCTCGAGAATGCCAAACAACATTATGGAAGTTATTGAGTCACCACCGCTTCCACAGTCATTTGCTATCGATAAATTTAGAATTCCAACAACCTCACTGAAAGTGCAGCCTATAACTCGCTATTTGCTAAACTATTACATCGAGAGTGTCGCCGATATAATGACCGTTATTCCGTTACCCAAGAATCCATGGAAATTTATCTATTTTCCCAGAGCCATAATGGCCGTTGGAGAGTTATCTACTCTTGGAAAAACATCTAATGCAAAAAATTGTCTTTTAAATGCACTTCTAGCTGTTAGTGCATTCAATATTCAAAGTAAATTTACAAGAGGTTCCAGTGAAATGAAATACTACGTTGACTTAGGAGTCCAACTGAGACAACAGGCTACTACGTTTTTGAACAAATGTTTGGAACAGGATATATTGGAGCAAAAGTACAAGGATGTTTTGGTGGCAGTTTTATCTATGGTCACGATCGATGTGGTCTGGGGAACAATGTCTGCCTGTAAGATTAACTTGGACCATTGTGAAAAGATTATAGAAAAGAAGATGAAAGTTAAAAAGAAACTTAGTACTAAAGCTGTCATTCTGCATAGAATTTTCAGTTGTCTAAAGTTACTCCAGGACTCCACCTCTTTAGAAAATATCTCCAAGGATGAAATGTTCTTAAATGAAGGTAACTTCTCTAACTTCATCACTGGTGCCAGCCCTAGTTCCAGGAATGATTTCGATCGATATAACTATGGCAACTATGGGGCGGTCTTCATGCAAAATCGAGGAAGAAGACGGCACAAAGATAACAGGCAATTGCAAGACCATCACCATTATCAAACACTAAATAAAGAGACCGAGGATTGGCAACAACCTCACGGAACTCGTTCTTCATCTGCGGGCAGATCAATCGCTGAATCTCCTGCAGGCAGTAACTCTGGAGCAATTGGAAGTATTGGATCTCCTGTGAGCAAGGGAGTTTACAACGAGAAAATCACAGATAAAGGAAAAATCAGAATAGAATTTATTGTTAACAATGATTCTACTACGAAGTCGACTAATAACAATAAGTCAGTTGAGAACACAGATAATGATATTCCAGCATTCATAGATATTACAAGGTCCAGTTTCCAGCCATCAAAGAATAAGTTAGAGGATAAAATCATTTCATCTGATGCTATTTGGGGACTTCCAAACTCCTTGATTTTGATGTTCAGCGAGGTTGTGCATTTGATTCGGTTCAAGAAATATCATGATGATCATAATCAACCATTACCATTTTTCTTTGATGAACTCTCGAGTCAGCTGGAATCCAAGCTCTTGAGTTGGAAATTGGAGTGGACTTTGACGGTTGATGACGAGGGCTCTTCTAGCCCTGGATCTGCTACTACATCCTTTTCGCATCAACCCTTCAGGAAACAAAATTTCATTTCCCCTAGATACGAGGGCATTTATCATCACGTGATGTCGTTTTACCATGGATTGATCATCTACTTCTACCGGTTTGTAGAAGAGGTGAATCCGATGTATCTACAGGAGAGCGTTGAAAGGGTTCTGGAACACCTGAATGAGATTCAGAACATTGTGAAAAATCACAAGGACACCTCATACATAATTCCACTATTTTGGCAAGGATTCATAGCTGGTAGTGAGGCTATGACATTATTCTTGCAAAATGGGTTTAACGTCTGGGGGCAAAATATGAGCAAGACGGGAGTAGGAACCTATTGGAGCGCCCGGCAGATAATGCTCGAGATATGGAGGAGAAAGAATTATAACTATAAGAACAGTAGCTGGGTGGATGTTCTACGTGATTGGAAGACCAATGTTATGCTTACATGAAGGCGTTACATAACAATTGAAAGTATTGTAGATTCTGAATTATTAGTAATAAATTTTTATCGTCCGACTTCGCTAATTTGATCTAGATAGATCTATCATTAAAGACACGTAAAAAAGATTTGAGATCAAAAGAAAAAAAAATTCAGGCTATATAAAGGAAAGACCAACATATTTTTTTATACAGACTTCTAGAAAACAAAATATAGAGACTAAAGGGGGCAAACGAAGGCTGACGAGAAACAAGAAGTGGTATACAAAGTCAGTGGTTCTATACAGCTTATTATAGACGGACTTGGAGAATACATCGTACAATCGTCGATATGATCAGCGTATTTAAACTATGTCTACTGATAAATGGACTTATAATAGGAGCGATATCGTCGGGACTCCAAGAAATATCATCACTAGAAAGAAAGCCAGCAAACTTATCACCTCAGTACCACTATGAAAGTATACATGAGTTTGAAAATACTCCTTTTAAGCATTACGAGGAGTTCACAAATGAGACAATCAATGAAAGCTCGGGTGTGAAATTCAAAGACATAGATAATATCAACAAGGAAATCAGACCAGTTTTGCATGACCTAATAAATGAAAATTTCTTCAAGATTTTTAGACTTAACTTGTACAAAGAATGCCCTTTTTGGTCTAGTTCCGAAGGATTCTGTATGCACAAAAGTTGTGCAGTGGATACAATTGACGACTGGAGAGATTTACCAGATATTTGGCAACCAGAGGCTCTAGGTAAAATTGAGTCTTTATCCAGAGAGCCTCCAAAAGTCATATCCATGGATAGCAACGATTCTTGTATAGCTTCTCCTAGGATAAACAAAGACTACTGTGAGTTGGATGAGGTGAATGAGGACTCAGTGTACGTAAATCTTGTTGATAATCCGGAGAGATTCACTGGTTATGGTGGCGATCAATCATTTCAAATTTGGAAAAGCATTTACAATGAAAATTGTTTTAGTTTAGGTTATAACCAATGTTTTGAAAAGAATTTCTTTTACAAACTAATTAGTGGAATGCACTCTTCAATCTCAACTCATTTGACCAACGAGTTCTTCAACATCAAGACCAAACAATATGGTCCAAATTTGAAGCAATTTATGATTCGAGTTGGTGATTTCCCAGAGAGATTCCAGAATCTCTACTTGAATTATATTCTCGTTGTGAAGTCTATCGTCAAGTTGGAGAGCTCTGGTGTGTTGGATAATCTAAAGTTTTGTGACGACGATCTATTCGAAGCTAAAGAAGAGAGCCTAAAGGCCAGTTTGAAAGATTTAGTCATACCATTCGATAGATTAGAAGATAAAAGCAACAAAAATGAATATCTTTTCAATGAACATTCTCTTTTCCAGAGTGAAGATTCTGCTCAATTGAAAGATGAGTTTAGAGAACATTTCAAGAATGTCACAAGAATTATGGATTGCGTTCATTGTGATAGATGTAGATTATGGGGAAAAGTGCAAACAACAGGTTATGCCACTGCACTAAAAATTCTCTTCGAGTTAGAAGGTAATAATGAGTTGGGTCATGATTTCAACATCTCCAAAATAGAACTTGTTGCCCTGATTAATACATTCGATAGACTTTCCAAGAGTGTTCAATCTATTGAAAATTTCAAAAAACTTTACGATGCTGCTATGATAGATGAAGAAGATGGAACAATTACTGAGGACGATGATGCCATCTTTCAGCTAGGCAGAACCCTAGATAGTGAGCCACCTTCTGCGGAAGATATCTTCAAGCAGAAAGCCACTTCAAAGCCGGAAATCAAAAAAGCGACAAGCGATATCAAATATCCCGACTATGATAGAAATCGTAATGGTGACGGAGGACCATGGAAGGTTTTTAAGGAAGAACTGAATAACGTCATGGAAGCTTTCTTTTATGTCTTCCGTAGCTATAAAGTGTTCCCGAAGATTCTCTACAATGAAGTATTAGTTAGAATTATTTATTACTGGAATACTTTTGTGGGTCACATTCATGAGGATTTTGACACCGAAAGGCTGTACAGAATCGAGCTCTGAAGACAAGCTATATAACGTTGGGTGTTTTTTAGATATTTTAGACCGTATGTATACTTGGATATGTAGTTTATGTCAATTATTTATAATAAAGGGAAATCAAAATTCATTAATTTTCGGATGTAAATATTGCGCTTTAATCTATTCGTTGTCATCGTAACTGAGGGGGAAAGAGTCATTGATACTATCCTCATTATGCTGTCCTACTGGCTGAATGCGCTTCTTTCTTCCCCTACGGGACTTTTTCACCACCTCAGAATCCGGCTTCGTCACCCCTTTCTCTTTATATGCCCCCACTACCTTAGGCTTTTCCACCTCATCGAATAACTTTTTGGCCTTACTAATCTCTCTATCCATTTTGAGCAAGTCCTGTATTCTCCCCAACTTTATAGGATCTTTTCGAAGTGCAAACCTGATGTCATCCACCTTCAATTTATTTCTGTTTTGTATTTGCCTCGTTTGATTTGCTGCAATTATTATATCTAGTAAATATGAAGTCAAGACATCCTCGAGACAATGTATAGTTTCTATGTTTGGTGAAGAACTGTCACCAAAGGCGTACAACAGTGCTTTCAAATCATTGGCAAATAAACGGGGTTTCGTTTTGGATAACTTTTTCTGGTACGACATTTGGTCTGATTGGAACCGCAAATGATGCTGATTTGAGCTCTATAGTTTTTAGAAACCATTCACAAATAAGTGAAATCAAGACATTTTGGGAACTATGTGCACTTGACAATTCATTTTAACTTCCTGTTGCAAGAGAATACTTAAATTACATCAGCTTTGACTAAGTGAAAAACCACATTTTAAATCCATAATGGCTGTTTAGGGTTAATTATAGCTTGAAAAAAAAGGTTACTTCTCTACACCAGAAACTTATGACAGATCTTTGAATTAGACTAGTAAGCGAGGATCAGCCGTTTTTTAAGGGGTAGATAGTACTTTTATTTAAACAAGATATATATAAGAGGATTTATGGAGGACCAGAGAGATCTAATTTGCTCATGATGTCATATTCTGCTAGAGTTGAGACTTTTTCGGAACAAGCTGGATCCTCTGATAGTGATCCTGCTCATTTGAATGGGTCTTTTTCAGTCAAAGCAGGTGTTCTTAAGATGAAAGCTAGAGATCGGGTTTTGAGTGAGGAAGAGATTGAGGACTTAATTGCAAGGGGAAACGTGATAGTAATATACGAAAATAGTGTATTGAGGCTTAATGGATGGATAAATAGACACCCAGGAGGAGATAAGGCTGTTCATCATATGATTGGACGTGATGCTACAGACGAAATGAATGCATATCATTGTGATGAAACTGTTTCAATTTTCAAAAAATATCAGATTGGAGTTATTGATTATGAATGGACCAACATGTTGCCTCCGATCCAAGGAGGTATATTCCGCAAGTTAGAGGGAGACTCTACTTTATCTAAATCAAATAACACTCCGGCAGGTACAATGCCTGTGGAGATCAAGTCAAAGATACCACAGGGAGCTATACCATCTCCTCATACAAAGGAATATTTCCCCATAGTTGAAGATGGACCTATAAGAGATCCAAAACTGATTATTGAGAATTATGATAACAAATTGGTAAAACAGGACTTGGAGACTTGGCCTTCCTTAGATTACAAGACACAGAGATTGTTATCTATCAAGTACAATGAATTGCATGAGAAAATCAAGGAAGCTGGACTTTATGACTGTAGATATATTGAATATTTCAAACAAGGGTGCATAAATCTGGGTCTTTTCCTGTATTTTTTGGTTTTCTTCAAATTACGTTGGTACTTTCTCAGTGCAGTTTCGATAGGTTTATGCTGGCAGCAGCTCACCTTCATTGCACATGATGCTGGCCACTTATCTATCACACATAACTACCACGTGGATAATATAATTGGAGTGTTCATTGCGGATTGGACAGGAGGGTTGTCTTTGGGATGGTGGAAAAGAAACCATAATGTTCATCATCTTGTTACTAATGATCCTGTCCATGATCCTGATATTCAGCATCTACCTTTCTTTGCGGTGAGTTCCAGACTACTAGGAGATGTATTTTCTACCTACTATGAAACAAGACTATGGTTTGATAGTTTTGCTAAAGTTTTTGTCCAGTTCCAGAGCTACCTATACTATCCCATCCTTGCTTTTGGTAGGTTCAATCTTTATGTTCTTTCATGGGGATATCTTTTAAGAAATCAAGGACCACAAGGAAAAGGTGCTTATTTAAGGTATTTGGAACTCGCAGGGCTTTCATTTTTCTTTTACTGGTTCTTTTATCTATTCATGGGATCACTGGACACATGGAAAGAAATAATACAATTTGTTATGGTCTCCCATATCACTACCATGATTGTGCATGTTCAAATAACCTTGAGCCATTTTGCTATGTCTACTTCTGACTTAGGAACTTCTGAGTCATTTCCTGCAAGGCAACTCCGTACTACTATGGATGTTGACTGTCCTGAGTGGTTTGACTTCTTCCATGGAGGATTGCAGTTCCAGGCTATTCACCACTTGTTCCCAAGACTACCAAGACATAATTTCAGACAGGCACAGAAATATGTTTTAGAGTTCTGTGAGGAAACCGGTTTGAGATATTCGATCTATGGTTTCGTTGATGGTAATAACAAGGTGTTGATAAAGATGGATGATATCGGAAAGCAAGTAAAGATTTTTAAGGACTGCCTTAACAGTATGATGTTGGAAAGTACCGAAAACAAAAATATTTATGAAAAGAGAGTTGATATGGCACTGAAAATAGAATAGTCTTTCAGCATCTTTGTGAAATTCCGATTTCATTCTTGCATATAATTATTTCATTTATTTTATGGCCTTTGAAGTGATTTCTATATACTTTTATATACTCAAAATAATGCTTTACTAGACATATCTTAGCATAATTCATATTAAACTTTCAAACCCTCCATTACCTTGTCCTGAACTATATTTCTTGGTGGGTTTAATAGGCTCAAAAGATAATCCAAGGCCCCCATTGTTTATAGTTTGAGAAGGTGCCTTAGACCATCCGGTATTTTGGGAATTGTAAGGTTCGGATATTGATGATGTAGCCTTGGTCCAGTCTACATTCGGGCCCGAAGTATTAGAAATCGTGTTGCTGGCCCCAAGATTCTGAAAAGGCTGCTGTATAGGTGGAGGTGACTGTGATGATAATCTCGTGGCTTTCATAGGCTGCATTAACGTATACGGTGAAGATTGCGATATTGTAGGGACAGCATCCGTCGAAGAAAGAGGAATGCGTCTCGCCTGGCTCAAGGATTGAGGAGATGGATGCGAAATAGTTTGTGATTCGCTCAACGATGAGATATTCTCCGAATAAGATAAACGTGTTTGAACAGCTGAAATTCCTGAGGACGGTGAAGCAGATCTCGTAGCTCCAAAAGAGAGCTTCGAAACTGTAGGTTGTAAATGCAAGGGTTGTGCAACTGAACGTTCAGATACAGGAACTTGTACTCCTTGAGCAGGAGTGATTGAAGCTTGTGAATGTGGTTGAAGTGAGCCAAATTCAAAATCTCCAAACTCTTCCGCGTCATCTTGATCCGATATTTTTGAAACATTGTTATTTGCAGATGCTGTAGACGCCTCACTTTCTCGTTGTCTTACCTTCTCCGAAATTATTTCCTTCAAGTGTTCCTCAACCTCACTAATTATACCAAATGTAAATTGTAAATCTTTAACCCTAGATATGAAAGTACTTACTTTCCAAAGTTGGAAAAATATTGAATTTGTAATCAAATCACAGACATCAATTTCATTTTTACCAACTGAAATTGTTGCTGGTGATTTAGAAAGCTTTCTGAATATTGTTTCATATAGTTTCACCATATTCAATAACAAATTGGCATTTTTGAAATTGGAAGGTGATGTGTTCTGAATCAAAGGAAGAAGCTTTTCAACGATAATATAAGTGTCCAAATTTTTTTCTTTCATTTCACTGATCATTAATATGAATGATCTTATGGTCAAATTTTTAATTTTCAGGGAATTAGTAGTACTGAAGAGTTGACACACACAAACAAACGTTTTGCTAGTGATAGAACTGTAAGTCTGGAATGACAAAAACGTTTGGAGGTTGTTCAAAATCTTTTCTTGTAAAGGAACCGAAACAGCAACGTTAGGTGACTGGGCCATCGATTTATCGAATAATTGACTTAAGAATGCTTGAAATTGGTTTGTATGTTTCGAATTAAGATCATTTTCATTGGCATTTAACTTAAGTTTGATAATATTCAAGTTTGATATCAACAATAACTTGAAACTTGTTAAATCCAAATCATTCAATACCTTATTCAAAAGGGGAAATATCTTATCAGTAAATGTGAGTTGAGATAGCTCTTCACTCAATATTAACAAGTTCTCACAGGACGCTGTGATCATCTGTTCATCTAGATCTTGAACTTGAGGGTTCTTGGTACTAAGAAACGGAGTAACAAGGTCAGTTAATACTGGAATGAATTTGTTTATCAATAAAGCTTTAGGAAAATGGTTTATTTCCTTGGTCAAATTTTGCAAAAATTGAATCTTTTCACCTTCTGACAGTGTTGGAAACTCGTCAATAACATTCAATATCTTCACAAGCTCATTGTTGAAAATCTTGGAGCTTATTAAATCATCTATTGTAATAGATGTCCGAAGTTGAAGAACATCCTTGTTGGACTCTTGGGTATCTCTGAGTAAACGTAGAAAGATGTCTATATAGTTTTCAGGTATCTTAGAGAAGCTTGCATGACCCATTATGTTGTCTGAACTGAGGATATGTTTCAATTTATTAAGTGATCTTTCATATTCAACCAAACTTGAATTCGAACATGAGATAAGATTATTTCCTTCATTGAAGAGATAATATATTAGAGATCCAATGGAGAAGAGATCGTCCATATAATCCACATTGTGTTTCAAAAGCAAATTAGGGGAGGTATATTTGAAGTCTATGCTCAAGAAGGAAGGCAGTCTGGAATCAATAGGATCAATGTATTTCTGAAAGACTCCATTTTCTATGGCCTCAATAAATTGCATTCCTGACAGCTTCCAGTCGAAATTTTCAGTGATCAGTATAGAAGATGGGTTAATATTCAGGTGGACAGTATGCACACTCTGATGCAAGAATTTCAGTGCCGAAGAAATTTGTAATAATCCCTTTGTGATAATTATCTCATCTAGTTCTGACTTATTTAGGGTGTTTAAATCATCAACGACATACTCCGTGACAAACAAAACTCTGTTTTTGTGATCCTCAAGAGGTTCTATCACAGTTAAGAAGTTCGGATGTTTGAACTTAGCCAGGTTTGTTATATATCCCCTCAAGGATTCCATGACATCCTGCATAACCAGGGTCTTGTTTGTCTTGTTTATAATTCCACTAGCGGATAGTCGGGACTCT
This sequence comes from Ogataea krabiensis, assembly GCA_030582815.1. Taxonomy (NCBI): domain Eukaryota; kingdom Fungi; phylum Ascomycota; class Pichiomycetes; order Pichiales; family Pichiaceae; genus Ogataea; species Ogataea krabiensis. The sequence goes on from JAJMHB010000020.1 coordinate 201,842, forward strand.
AAATCCTTTTTGTTGAACTGCCAAACTGAGCATTTCTTCTTTGTTGTCTTGTGCTTTGCAGGGAATATAGTCCAGTAATTGGATACGAACAAAGCATTGGCCGAAACAGAATAATTCGACTCTATACCTGTTCCTTTGAACACCTTGAACATCTTTCAAAAATCTTAAATGTGATACATAGGCCTCTTTAGACACTCCGACTTCTGCTCTAGAAGACACATAATAAATTGGTATATACTGTAAAAAATCATATAGCTGTTTCTGCCCTAAAAAATAAAAATTTCACGATTCTTAGATTGTGTGTGACAAACGAAATTTATTGCCAGCGTAATTTAGGATATACAATCCTCGTAGTTTTCCAACCCAAGAAACCTCAAAACTGTTTTTATGCATTCAGCATATCATGTACACTGGATTGAAGACTGATGATTCTCAATTGAGGCGAACAGTCTGATCTTACACACCCACAACATCCGTTTATCATCACCTTGATCCAAATACGATTCACACGTTTCGTATATTTTAGACTTCAGACTGAGCCTAAGATCACTATCTGTTGCTACAATGTGGTTCACACATTTCTACTGAAAGGATGAATATTCCAGCCTTCACAAACATGTCTCAACTTTGAAAACCAAAATCGCTATTAAAAAATTTGATCTATGGTCATCAACATATCACACAATCTTTGGAGCTTTTAGATTTCTCTGAACCATCAGCTATTGCATTTTTATCAGAGTCCAGTTTTTTGGACTTTGTTCTTGCCTTGGATTTGGACCCCTTTTGCTTTATTGTTGATGACCGTTTCTCATTATAAAGGTTCTGAAGATTTCTTGCATGAATCTCGTCCTCTTCACTTTGCAGCTGTGCTGCAAGAGCCTCGTCAGCAACGGAACTCGAAAAGACATTGGCTTCATCTAGACTATGGGATTCATCATATCCATATGTATAGTCTGAATAATCTACTTTTTTATCAGATGAGTCGATAATATCGCTGGATTGTGCAGGTGGATTAGATTGCGTACAATTTGGTGTTTCAAAATACCCGTTCAATAACTCATCATTCTCTCCTGAGATAGAATTCAGTTGCTCCCAAACAATATCCTGACTTTTTCCATATCCTTCATCATTAGCAAGAAGATACAGATTATCATTAACCTTATATATCGTACCAAAATGGTCGTTTCTGAAAAAAATCAAAACGGAATCATTTTTAAAAATGGAATCATTTGATTTCAGATTATTCAATCCTGCTTGAGTCAGCTGAGTTTTGTTTTCATTGATGAAGTTCTTCACCTTGATGTACTTCTCTATCTTTTCGCTATTTTCATCATCGAACTCTGACTCAAGTATGGCCAATTGTTGATCTGACATGCCTTCCAGTTGAATTTTATGTTGAGCGGAGAAAAACTGTATCATTGCTATCAAATAATCCTGACATTTGTCAAACGTGTTGATATCAGGATCATCTAACAAGTCAACATCCTCTGCCAAAAAACCATGTATTATCTTTATTCCTAGCAAATGCAACAATTGGTTTATACTTTCAGTTTGTGATCCAAAATCATCTACTATCTGGGTATTCAATTTAAGATTCACATTTAATCCTGAGCCCAAATCTGGTAGTACATCTAGAATGCCGCCAATATCTGTAGTGTTCTGTTGGTTTTCATTGAGTATGAGCATAATTTCTGTAAGCTCATTCAATATCAAGTTGAATGCAACTTCTTTATTAGCCAGTAATTTCTTCAATCCCATCAGGTTGGAGTAGAGCAGTTTCCTCTTTGCTGCATAATCTTTCTCTTTAAGGTTGTTCGGTGTCCGTTTAGAAGAAGAAACGGTGCTCCATCCCTCAAAATCATTTAATTCGGACGACAATATCAGTGTATTAATGAACGAGATGATAAAACAGGGCCCATTCTTGTTCTGAAGAAGAATATTGTTCATATGGAACTCTCCGAAGGAGTCCTTCCACATGATGGTTTTAGTTCTGAATCTGAGCCCTGCGTCTTCCACCATCTCTAATCTAGATCAGCTTCCTCTGAATCTTATAAGTTTTGGTTCAACTGAACGAGTTGGAAACACAACAACAATCTCTACTATTGTTTTATGCCCCCTAAATTCTTCATGATGAATCAAATGTGCTTAATCTACCTCTGAGAAATAGATGAGGGGGTGGGGGCGAATACGAGGCGAAGTAAATGCGGATTATGGCTGGTGATCTGAATATTTTTTTCCATCTGATTTTTCAACTAAGATTTTAAAAAGTATATTGATATCTAAAATCCAGTTAGATTGCAGAGATCAAACAATCAAGGTGTAAAATGAAGGCTTTTGGTTTCATCAATCACAAATTCAGATCATGTTGGAAGTCTGAAATAATTTCAACCAAAAAGCGGATACGCTATACATCTGCCAGACGTTTATCTACGCATTCCTTTAGATCACCGCTTTCTGTCACACCAACTAATTCACGATTTTTGAGCGAATCTCAGGTGCAATCAAAGCAACAAGAAGATACAATTATAGAACTTTTACAGGACCTGACCACAGTTCCTGTTATAAAGTCCGATTTTGAGTATAAAGAGTTTGCTGATCGTTCCAAAAGGTCGTTTCTTCCTAAGGTCCTCGATGACATAAATCCTGACAATGTCAACCAATACTTGTTGGATCTTACTCAATACAGATATCATCCAAATACAGACAAGATAATAGAGGACACAATTAATAGAATTGTCGACTCTGTTCCCGAAATGATATCAAAAGAAGCTTACTTGAGTATAACTGCCCATTTTCATTTTAATGTGCAAGATGGTAAAGCCTTTCGTATTCTAGACAAAATGATTTCTGAGGCAGGAATCCCACAGGATATGGACTTCAATAATATACTTCTAGGGTATGCTAATACTTTGACGGACTACGGTCCTCGTATTGACAGAATGGAGCGACTTTTATCTAAAGGAAAGAAGGCTAATAATAACACTTGGTACTATCTCTTCAGATTATTCAAGGGCCATGACTCAAGATTACAATTATTGGAGCTCATGGATCAGTATGAAATATCACATCTCCCAGTTCTCTACAGTGCGGTTCACAGTTTATCCAAGACACTCACTCCTGAACAACTTCAAGATTACTACGCCAGACATGACATCTCTACAGAAAATCTTACTCCTTATCTTTTGAATAGACTTATTGATTGCTATCTGCATGAAAATAGAGTTTCAGAGGCGTGGAGTCTTGTCAAACCTTCTCGACCAGAACCATTAAGTAATTCTACAGCGAATATTGGTACTTTCTCTGCTTTCAACAAACACTTCATCAAAAAGGGCGAGATTTGGAATTGTATTGCAATGTCGAATATGTTCTCCTATAGCTTCCGCACCAGAACAAAACATATTCTAGCTATAGATCTCATAAACGATTATCTATCACAATGTATATATTTTGAGAAATGGGGTTCTCTAACCAGGGTTCTTGTTAATGAACTTGTATCTAAGACTAAGAACCAAAATTATCTGCAAGACAAACATTTCAAAAGACTTGCCAACTATGGAAGAGTTCATGGTTTGAAAGATTTCAAATGCAGGTCATACTCTCCGGAAGATGCAGCTTTCAGGGAAGAGCTGTTTGAGTCATTGAGGTGGCCAGCGGGAAATATTCTTCCTAATTTAGAAGATAATGAACCTGAATTTATTCGAATGGCAGAAATCTTAGGTGCCTCACCGTCTACTACTTCAGGAGCGATCAATCCATCTGATTTGCTCTGATCTCTGCTTAATTCCTTCCTGTAAATAAACATTCAAATTGAATACTTCTTTAGATGACAATAAGAAAGTAATTATATATATATCGCTATAGGATTAATCATAATTAAAAATCATAAACAAAAGATCATTGTATCGAAATGTAACACGCACACAATATCAAATTATAGTATAGTATAGTTTAAAAGCGAAATATTATGATCCCTCAGTTAGCATTCAATGCGACAGAGTGGAACATTTTATCAGAGAATGATTTCAGTGTCTCAATCTTTTAGATTTCTCATTACTTCTTAGGTCCTCTTCACTTCTCTTCTTGCTCGATTGTCTAGAGGTCATAGATGGCATTGAGTTAGAAGATGAAATAGATTCTGTTGAGTATAGCTTATTATCATTTTCAGAGCGGGTGTCGAAAACCTCATTAACTCTTCCAGTCTCACCTCCTAAGCTATTGTTGTCAGAAACCGAAGGGTCACCTAAAATAGGCGTCTGGGGCAACCAAAAATCATCAACTCTAAAATCATCAGCGTTAGGAGACTGCGACGGGTTAAAATCATCAGGAAGTTTGTTTCCAGCAATTTTAGAGATAATTTCGTTAACTTGATCGATAGAGTCTTGCTGGTTGTTCAATTGCTGATTGATATAAGCAGGAGTTGGTGGGTCTTGTGGCTGCACTAGAGGGGTAACCGATGTCAAGGGAGAAGGAGCCAAAGATTGACGCTGACTTATTTCTGGGAAATACGACCGAGGAGAATTCACCATTGAGGATGGAGATTGAACATTAGAGAAAAGCTGAGAGTACGAAGGCTGAGAGACCGTAAAAGAAGGCTGATATCCATCAATTTGATCATTTCTGTTTTCAGGTCCCCTGTGAATCTCCTGTATTGGAGATTGGTTAACATCTGAGACATTAGGAATATAATCTCCATTGCCACTAGTGGTATTTTTTGGACTTTTGGAACTGGAAACCGATCTATTATAGGCTCTATTTGTTAACATCAACCTTGAGTTATTTCCCTGTTGATACATTTGATTTTGGTGCAAATTAGAATTTGGATAATCATAAATGTCATTGTTATTTTGCTGAGGTTGAGGCTGTGGATTGGCAATATCAATATTACTTCTAGCAGCTAAATCTAGAACATCATTAGAGCTCATACCATTTTCCAAAAACTTAGATGAGTTCGAACCATAAAGCGTAGCCAAGAATCTTAATATTTTATCCAAAGTTTCTGACTGAGCCTTATGTCTCTCACGTGCCAAAAAATTCTCTTTCCAAAGCAATTCATTATCTTGAACAACTCTTCTTAGATCATCAGCAATCCTACGTTGCTTTTGCTTCATACTCTCAAGTTCCATCATTAGTGTATTCATATCAATTTCTTCATCATCCTCTTCCTTCGAAGACTTGTTCCTCACAATGTTGTCCAATAGTTCTTCTTTACCCCTAATGAAGTTTGGATTTTCAAACTGTAAAGCTTCGTCACCTTGAACCAAGGATCCTGAATTCACATCTTGAATTTTGTGCCATCCGTACATGTTCAGCTGTCTCACAAATGAGGCAAAATTGTTGTGCTTGAAATACTTAGGCAACACGTATCTCATGAATTTCTCACGATCACTGACTTGAAAGGCCTCACCATTTTCCATCCATGAAATATACTTTGAATTGGCTGGGTCATTGACCATGTTCCAAAGTTTCATTATGAATGCAGTTCTCTTGGGAGGATTTGATCCATTGGCAGTAATCTTCTTTGGCTTTGGCTTCTTGAAAGGAGCAGACTTCCCATTAGCTATGTTAGCGGTCCCAGTTGGGAACATCTTAGGGCTGTCATAATAAGGTAGATTCACAGGATTATTATATCTTGAGACAATATACTTGTTGTTATTGCTGTTATTATTGACTGATCCATTGGACTTAACATTATATGGAGTCAATTGGCGAATTTCTGAAGGCACATTAACATTTTGTTGGCTATTGTTAGAGGATGAGTGAGGGGTTGTTATTATAGGAGACTGCATAATCTCTTCGACAGGAATAACATCATTAATAGGGGGTACATCTGTAGTTGGGAATGGATATAACGAATGGTTGATATTGGAGCCACTGTTATTTATAGGCGTTGTTCCGGTTGTTGTTGTTGATGGATCCAACAAAAGGCCACTCTCTTCAATGGGCAAAGCCATTTGTTCTATATCACCATCCTGTACGTCATTGGAAATTGGATCAAGTAATCCACTACTACCCCTTGAGCGTCCAATTGGCAAAGAGCCAACATTTTTATTTAGCAATTCCTCCACCTGGTTGGAATTGGGCATAGGTCCTAACCCGGGTTCGGATTTTAACTTTCCCATTTCTTTGCCTTCTTATATTTTGTTGACTAAGAAATGACTCAGTGATATGTGAATGAATAAAATTATCAAAAACACGAATTGGTGATATTGAGTTTCAATAACAATCAGTCTATACCTTTATACTAAACAGTGTGCTATTTCTTAAAAGAAAACCCTACCTCCTTACCTTGCTTGAAAATATAAATGTGTTCGATTATGTAATTATTAGATAATTCTTTACTTTCAAGAAATCAAGATATTATCAATTCATTAGGTCACACAAAAATGATATGCTGATGTCCAATTGAGCAATCAATTCTGACACTCTCTAACGCGTTTGGGTGTAGAGGTAGTTAATAGTCTAGAGTGTTTCAGTTAGGATTATTTAAAACTGATATCTTCCTTTAAAACTTGCTAATTGTTAAACTCAGATCATGAATCCAGTGTGTTACACTATAACCGAAAGAACACAATATATTTATGATTGCCTATAAAGTGAGGGAATTTGCTAGAACCTTCCATGAAAAAAAAAAAAGCTGCATTTTCTTTGGAAATGTTGTGGCAGTGAACATTTGAGTCAAATTTTTACCTCCGGGTAATTCACATCGATCACGAGATTTAAATCATCTGATATAATGAAAGCGGGATTCAATTAACCGTATGGTGAAGGTGTCTTCCTATCTATGGGCAATAAACATTATATTATAATGTATCACAGTCACGTATTAGAACTATATATATGATTAGAATGTAGAACTAGAGTTGAGGCCACCTGGAACTATTTTAAATGATAATATATCATTTTTTCCTTCGTCAATAGTATCATCTGCCGAGATTCTTTTACCTCCAACACCCTCAATAGCCGCTATAGTTACCTCTCCCATTATTATACGTGCCACCTTTCCAACACTCGTTCCCTTCTTTATTAAAGTACAGTCTCTAAAGACGTTTTCACCAGAATTTCCTGTGAAAGTTTGTATATTTCTCACGGTGTAAACAGGTATCAAATCAAGAACTTTAACAGCTTCTTGAAGAACCTGAACCACACCAGTTGAACCAAATCTAAAAAGCACTAGATCCCTTATATTTTCAATTCTCTGACTCAGCTTTTCGTCCAACTCTTTAAGTCCACTTTCGGGACCTAAGTCTTCAAACGTATCAATGAATTCTGTACCTTCTTCATATTTAATATAATTCTGTTTGGAGAGTTTTCTTAGAAAGATCTCAGTAATAGCACTGGTTAATACTGCTCTTGTTTTGGGATACTTCAAAAGAATTTTTGAAACATTCTTATCTGCGTCTGGATGATCTATCTTATTTAATGCAAGCACCGTTGGGAACTTAAACTTCATAAATTGTTTGACTACAATGGTGATCCATTCATTGTCCCATTTCTCTAAAGGTGGTAAGTTATCTATGGAATCAACAGCTTGAGCTATTAGATTAGTAGAAGCACCGTAACCACCAAATTGGGCTCTCAGAGTCTCAACAATTGGAGACTTGGTTGCAGTGTGCCTTCGAACAATTGAACCCCATCTCTTTTTTAAATTGCCTTCAATCCACAATCTGATCTCATCTTGTAACCACTCAATATCTTTCACAGGATCATACCCTCTTGTGGCTTTTCCCTCTGCATCTGTAGTTCCCGAGACGTCCACAACGTGAATCAGTGCATCTGCTTGTCTAAGATCATCCAAAAACTTGTTTCCCAACCCTAATCCTTGCGATGCTCCCGGGATCAAACCCGCAACGTCTAAAAGTTCAATTGGGACATGTCTTTTGCCTCCTTCACACCACCCGTAGTTGGGTTTACATAGATTTTGCTTGGAGTACCTAGCGCATGCACATTCCACCTGCAAATACCCTGTTGCTCTGTTGGGATCTATAGTTGTGAAAGGAAATGAACCAATTTTAGCATTCGCATCTGTTAGTGAGTTAAGTGTAGTTGATTTACCGCTAGATGGCTTTCCAACTATTCCAATCAGTGGATCTCTAGGCATTACGCAAGCTTATTCTTCAGTTATAGGCTTTCAAAAACTATTCTTTCAATGACTTTCAAACTAGGTAATAAACTGTCTTTTCTAAATTATCTCGAGTGATGAGATGGTGTACATATTCTCTGCTATATTCGAAACTTTGGTACGTTATAAGCTTGGATCTCAGCTGCCGTTATCAGCAAGATGATTGAATCTCATTCAGGTCTGAAAATTTTTAGAGGAGCGATCGACTACACCAAAAATTACCGTTTGCAGTATAACAGAAATAAAGGTGGCAACAGGGTAATAAATTTCCCTCTCTCTAAAGAATACAAAATATACAGTTAAAGAGCTATTATTGCGCTCATCAGTAGATAAATAGGTTGGACTAAAATGACTGTCTCACTTGAGTCTCTTAGAACCTTATCAATTGACGAAAAAATAAAGGAGCTGGACTCTATTAAGATTGCTATACTGGGTAATGATAAGGAAAAACTGAAGTTGATTGATCATTTTGACGTTCTACAAACATTACTATCGGAAGAAAGTGATCCTAAATTGTTGCAAGATGCTGCAATTATTGTGCAGTCATTTAGCTATTTAAGAAAAAATGTGGATTTCCTTGTGCAGAATAAAGTGTCTGATGTTTTAATCCAAAGCATCATCAAACATCCTCATGTTCTGGCAGAAATCAACTTCAGAACGCTTGTTGATTTGTTACCCTCAAACTCACAGCAATACACTGATATTACAATATGTGATGACGAAACAAGTGCTAGCCTAGTGAATATTATCCGCAGAATTTTGGAAGACCCACACAGCTCAAAAAATCTCATATTTCACACATGTACCTTTGTTCCAATGATCAAGTCTTCAGAGTCTTTGATAACATTGTATAAACCTTTGATGAAACGGATATCCAAGGTAATATCCCCTATTTTTAGACGAATTTTGGAACTGAACAGTTCCGCCACTGACATTTCAAATTTCGAAGATTGCGAATCTATCCTCTCTCTTCCTATTTCGCCTCCAGAGCAGACTCTCGAAGTTGTCTCAAACGAATTAAGTCCTTTGCTATATGCTTTATCTTATATTTTGCAAGTGATTCATTCCATTCAGGACGCCAAGATTCAGTTGCCTAAGCCATTATATTTTACTTTAATGTCGTTTTTGAATGCTTATAACTTGAATATCAAATTGAGCTCGGTAAACGTTCTGGTGCAATACACAAAATATTTTGTGACACGATCTCAAAAGAAGTTGAATTATCTCAAGATTATCCCATCCCTTGTTGGACTTATCTGTAGGACTAAGGATTCAGATATTATGAACCATAGCGTGAATTCCAATTATAAAATTCCTAAAACGATGTCCCCAATTTATCTCCTTTCCCAAATTGCGGAAGATGATGGTACTGTCAATGATTATTTGGTTGAAATTAACTTTTTTGAAAAGATTGCATCTATCATAACCTCAAACTACTCTTCAGATCAAAAGTTCATTGATGAAAACTCATTATACAAGATATCAGATTCGCTTCTTATTTTAAGCTGCATAGGCGGGTTGAAAGAAAACTATCGAGAATTGGTTATAAAATATGACATTGCACCGATCATACTTGGTTCATTAACAAAGCATGTGGAAATCTACAAAGAACTTACATCACCTGCTCCTACCCCTAACGAGTGCCTCATTTTGAAACTCTCTAATAGGATAACATTATCTTGTTGTTACTTGTTGAGGTCTTTATCAAGGTCTGCTAGTTTATTAAGAACGTATTTAGTTGAATTGAACTTAGCAGAGTTGTTAATCAACTTGCTGAAGATTCCTGATACAGTGATTGAAAACTTCCCAAAGGAATTGCAGCACGATGAAATACTCTTGAAATCTGTTGTTCTGGGGATTACTTCGAACTTGATTTTGGAGTTCTCTGCTGTGAAACAAGATGTTGCATCTGATGATTTATCAAAATTGCTGGAGAATTTTATCTACAATTCGCATTATGATACATTGAGATTAAACTCTTTATTGGTGATTCGTAACTCACTCTATGGAGGTGACCTTGGTTTTCAGGAGTATTTCAAAAAATCTATTTCTTTGGAGAAAGTACTGGAACTTTGCTGCGATCAAAATCCTAAAATTGAAGAGCAATGTTTCAACATTTTACGAAATTTATTTGCTGGCTCCTTCAATTATGCAAGTTACATAGTATCGTATTTCCCCAATTCCTTGGTTGCAAAGAAGTATGGCCTTTCTTCATTCTTAGATTTTGTTTTAAAGTGTTTGAAACAAACCAAAAACACCGATGTGATTTTAGCCATCAGCTATACTATTGTTCACTTTGCAGCATCAGACATTGAAAACCGTGCACTACTAATGTGTAATGATGCATTATTGAAACATTTACTCAAACTTTTGGAACTGAAGGATAATTCAGATTTAAGGTACATTTCAACAGACGAAGAATCTCTGGAGGACCAAGAAGATGACGAATGGAAAATAAAATTAAGTGTGGTGTGGGTAATCATCAATTTGACATGGAAAGAGGATACGTCAGCTTCTGACTCTGAAAACGAGGGACAGGATACAGTATCTACACATGATCGCTACGAAAATGAAAGCGGTGATGAAATGGATATAGATACAACTGGAACATCCCAGTACAAGAAATATCTAAGTTGCAAAAATAGAGCTCTCAAGCTCACAGATCTAGGTTTCTTTGATGTGATCAGGAATCTAAGTGACCAATGTGACATCCCCGACTTCAAGGAGAGGGCTAGAATGGCAATTTTCAATATGGTTTTGTATGATTCAAATAATACTTCTTGTTAATAATTTGAAACTGTTTCTGATCAGTTATTTTCTCGATATCGTTCACTATTTTGTACGTTTTTTAGTTCTAATTTGGTAGCGTTACTATTTTTAGCCTGTATAGGATTTTAGTTAATTGGATAGTGTTCAGTTCAAAGTACCCAATTTCTTGTGTTCCTTGTTAAATTCTTCGATTTGCCCCTGGCGTTCTATATTTTCCTTTGACTGACAAAAATGGAAAATTATCTGACCGGCAGATATCTAATCTCGAAACCAAAAAATCAAATCTACAGGATTTCCAAATTGGGATACTAATGGGGAAATTTGGTTCTAAAGTTAAATAAGGGAAATTAAAAGTGAAAACATTGACTTAAAGAACCAACCCATTCAAAACAACAGACACCTAAAATTAACAGTCTGATCATTTGAAACAACTCAAAGCATTAAAACTGACTTATTTCAGTAATATTTAACTGAGGTAAACTCCATCCTAGAACCAAAATGGAGGTTACGATAACAGAATGTTGAAGTGATCTTTTTCACAACGGACATTAGTTCATTCTTTATTAATGGAGCAATCGTATATCTAACATGATTTCACAAATTTTTCCAAAGATATTAATTTTAACATCTCTTTTCATTTCAAAAGTATTATGTGAAGACTACACCACTATAACTTCCAAATTTTGTTACGCTGGAGGTAAAGTATGTAAAGACACTACACAGTATGGATTGGTTACCACCGTTTCTGCTGCCAAAGCTACAGTCACCACATGGTCTCAAGTTGATTTTATCCCTACTTTGGTTGTAATTGACGGTAGCTCCAGTTGGAAGCAACTCAGCTATTCGACTGGAGTCAACGATTATGGATCAACGACAGTTGTTGTCACCTATTGTGATACACCAGGTGCGACCACCGTCACTTCAACAAGTCACATATCTTCCATTACTACTAACCCTGATACAACAACTACAGTGGTGAAAACTAGACCATGCAATTCCCCTTATACTAAAACGGAGGCAGTTACAACCGAAGAAGTAATTACTGATGGCAATGGAAAAGCATCAACATCAACTTACACTACATTCACAAGCTATCTAACAACAAACATATGTCCAGTCTCGACATCCTTTTCGACGGAATGTTCCACAGATTCAACATCTTTATATTCGACTAGCTCGTCGATTTCATTGTATTCGACATCTTCTATGCTCGTTTCCTCCTCTGAGACACCGACATCCTCATCTCTCTCAACTTCAACGTTATCTACTACTTCTGTATCTTCTGGGTCTTTGCTCTCCTCTTCAAGTTCATCCACAGAAACTCCGGTTGGTAGTACTACAACTACCTCTATTAGTTTAACATCTACAAAACCAACAACTGAGATTTCAACAACTATTGTCTCATCCTCATCCTCATCCTCATCCTCATCCTCATCCTCATCCTCATCCTCATCCTCATCCTCATCCTCATCCTC
>JAJMHB010000021.1:0-196353 GCA_030582815.1 Ogataea krabiensis
AACTTCCCATATCTGTTTTCGACTCAAACTGTTGGAGAAAATCATAGTCGGTGTCGGGGTGAAACTTGTCACAATCGAATCCCAACCCCACCCTCGATGAAACTTCCCATATCTGTTTTCGACTCAAACTGTTGGAGAAAATCATAGTCGGTGTCGGGGTGAAACTTGTCACAATTGAATCCCAACCCCACCCGCGATGAAACTTCCCATATCTATTTTCGACTCAAACTGCTGGAAAAAATCATAGTCGATAGGGCGGTGAAACCGCGCGACCCCTTAAGTATGAGACTCCCTACCAGCCACCACTCACCAAGTGTGAATTTAGGGGTTGGGAAGTAGGTCCAACCCCTTAATATTTAGCAAGTTTGCCCATCAACATGTTAATAAATGTCGTTTGCATTTATCAAAATATCACGTGAGAATATAGATGGTTATATCAATGCATTGCATTGTATTAGTAAAGCCACACCAACATGCAAGTTGGCACAAACGATTCTGAGTTATTACAAAAGCTCTACCAGTGCTACTCATATACACAGGCTAGATAACGGTGTATGTATCATAACAGAATGAAAATTAAGGATTGGAGGGCTTACGTTCTTTAAGTAGGTAGAAATTGCAATTCGGGCACCTATGGAAAAAAAAATTCAAATTCCCATCCTGCGAAAATTGATAGCCCCGGACCGCTCTTTACCAATGGTATGATGAATAAGAGTAACCAAAACCATGATACAATATCTCAATGCGTATAAATTCCTTGTGGCGTTTGCGTTTTATACAGGGTTTGTGGCTTTTGTAAGGCACTCCCGGAATTCATAGATGAATATGCTATGATAAAAATGATGGAGTTGCATAAAATATATAAAGATAAAAATTTGGCTATGGGTGGCAAAAAGTTAAATAGATGAAAAAATTGAGTGAGATCAAAAATTCAGTCTAACCATGACAGAGGAAAAGTTTACAATTGAGAAAATAGCAATCATTGGCGGTGGTCCTGGGGGCCTTAGTGCTCTGAACGAGTTTCTTCACACCAGCAAAACTGGTGAATCCACCATAAAAAATTTGAATGAATACAACGAATTTCCAAAAGATCCTGCCTTCAAGGAGATTGTTGTATTTGAACAAAATGATGGAGTTGGGGGAACCTGGGATTATTCAGAAAAAACTGATCCTAAATTTCCGGAAGGAGTCAAAAATTATTCAAGTCCAAGAGAAATAAGACCTATTCGTGATATTCCGACTATAGATCAGTTGAAGAGTGCAACTTTAAAGAAACCATTGATAAGAAAGGTTCTTTCTAAAGAGAATGAGATTCCGACTTGGAATCGTAGCGGGGTCCACGATAACTTATTTACCAATGTCCCTAAACACTTGATGCGTTTTACCTCTGGATCAACTCCCCAAAAAGATCCTGAAAGTGTATACTTTCCCTTTACTCGCCATGAGAAGATCTTGGAGTATATAGAGGATTTCACCAAAAGGTATGAATTGAAAAAATATATTCGTTTCAATACAGTAGTGGAAAAGGTCTGGAAGGATGAGAAAACAAAAAAATGGCACATTACTGTCTTCGAGTTAGATCGTGAAACAAACCAAGAGAGATGGTACACCGAAGAGTTTGATGCTGTGGTGGTAGCAATTGGAAGATTTCAGATCCCTTTCATCCCTACAATAGCAGGTCTCAAAGAATATGTCGAAAAGAACCCCAAAGTTGTTTCTCACGCCAAAGCGTACAGAAATAATGATGGTTGGGACAACCAGAAGATTCTTATTATTGGAACAAGTGTTAGTGCCATAGATATATTGCAATACCTTATACCAAAATCGGAGCATGTTCATATATCGGGAAACAGTAAAGAGGTTCCAGATCTTGTTGCTCTGAACGATAAGGAAGTGTTTAACAACGACCTTTCTCCAAAAGCATGGGCAAATGAGGCTCTTAGGATTGCTGACCCTTCCATAACCAGACACCCTAGGGTCAAACAATTCCTTTCAGAGGGCGTAGAATTTGCAGATGGCACTGTTGAGAAAAATTTTGATCATATTATCTTTGCTACCGGGTACCATATATATTATCCATTCTTGGATATACCAGAGAATGAGGGTAAGGGATATGCGAAAGTTACTTCTGGTAAGGATGGGGAGCACAACTATGCAAAAACAAAAGTAGATAATCTCTATCTTTACACATTCACAATTGGTGAGCCTACTCTAGTTCATGTCGGTCTTCCACTGAGTCCGTTTTTCTTTTTGGTAGCAGAGTCCAATTCGTCGTCCGTTGCAGGGGTGTGGTCAAATGCTAAAAAATTGCCTTCTCTTAAAGAGCAAAGGGAATGGATCAACAAAAGATTTGTGGAAAGGGATTCCAGTTTCCAGTCCTTTAATGTGAAAGAAATCAAAGAGTTCTTTGGAACTTCATTGCAGCTTTCCCCAACAGGTAGACTGGATATAAGGGATGCGATAGTAGATTATGATCCAGCTGTGTCTGCAACTGTTTTGGGAAAATTATTTGCGCAGATTAGTAAAGGAGAGTTAGAAGCTACTGCGTCATAGTTTGATCCATCCCTAATGAGTCACCATTTTCTATAATATGATATAAGAGTTTTACAGCATAACGATTATGATGCTGATTGTTTTTTACCTATCTAAGGATTAAATCGGATGATTATAAAGCATGCTTGAAGCTCTCCTATATATAACTATATAATAACCATTACTTTTTAAGACTCATCAATAAAATTGTGCACTTTTTATGTTGATAACATAGTTTAAATTTTATGGAAAGAAAAAAGAACTTAGATATTTTGAGAAAAGAGCTCGCCCTTTGACTGAGCTTTCAAGTGGTCCCTTCTTGCCAAAAAGGTAGCAACTGCAGTGCAAACTAAACCTAGGGATGCAAGATAAGCATTACAGGTGAAGCCAATATGATATTTAGGAGCATCAACAGTATTCCAAACAAGAATAGGGAGCCAAGCAGATATAACATAAGCTAAAGTGTTTGTACAGACGACAGTGAAGTTCCTTTTCATATCATCCTGAAAGAGTAGACGGTTTAACCACGCAAATATTTGAGGCTGTCCCCAACCAGTGGGAACGCCCACAATGAAGTAAGAAGCCCAGTGTAATCTTCTAGGTATATTCCATACAGATAACAGAGACGATCCTAGAATTTCAAGAATGAAGTAGGCACCAACAAAAACGTAATTTAGTTTTCCCCCTAAATAGTCATGAACATATGAAATTAGCACTGTGATCCCAATTGAAGTACCATATAGAATGGATGGATAGGTATTATACTTTTCAGGAGGAAGTTTCAAGTCGTATTTCATCCAAGTTGTAAAGGTAGGCTGAAAAATTGCGGTTCCTGTGTTAATGTAGCACATGAACAAAACTGGGAAAACAAATATATGCCAGGTATTGAAGAAACTCTTTATTTTTTTCCAAGTGTACTTCTGTCTCGTATTAAGCTGGGCACCTATCATTCGTCTTCTTTCTAGTGCTACTAGCTTATCCTGTTTTGTAAAAAACCAAGCATCGGTGGTCGAAGGTGTGTTGGGATCGACAAATAACGTGTAAATACCGATAGGGAGTGAAATGATTGCATCAATAATAAACATCCATTTGAAAGGAGGCAAACTGGAATGTGCAAATCGATTCAGAACACTTTGTTGTAGGGGTCCCGATATTAAGCTTGCTGCTACTCCTGAAACAGCAAAAAAAGCAGATCTTTTAGACAACTCGCTTGGACTATACCAAGATCCAACCAAATATTCCAAACCGGGGAAGTAACCCGCCTCCAACAAACCAATCAAAAATCTAATCCCATAAACCCCGCCTATTTTATCCTTTCCACAAGTAATCAATAAGGTGGTCAAAATGGCCCAGATTATTTCTAGACCACCTAAATAGTAACGAGCAGAGATTCTATGCAAAATCAAGTTGGAAGGAATTGCACCAACAATATAGCCAACAGTCCATAGAGTGACCATAGTGTTATACTGATTATTATCCATGGAGTAATATTCTTTCATACCGTTAACATAGGCTGTAGAAATATTCGACTGATTCAAGTTCTTGATGAAGTAGCCCAACATTGAGCTAGATAGTAGGAACCAGTCCAATTTAATTAAAAATAGTTGCTCCTTTGGATCCTTGTCTAACCCATCCCACAAAAAATGTCCTATTTTGAACCATAAGGTATTTCTTTTTGCAATAATATCTGGTGTCAACTCGACAGTCAAGTCAATATATGGTTCATTATTAAATTCAGGATCAGAATCCCGAGGAATAACTCCTTCATTAATGACGACGTCGTCCTCGTCTTTAGCATCGACAGAACCGAGGTTTTTGAATTTTTCTATGCTCATTTCTGTATAACAGTAGTACCAAATCTAATACATAACTTCAATTTAAATTGCAATTCCACTCAATGTACATCGAACAACATTGTGATTTCCTCTATTTATATACATGTTTGACCCATATCGATATTTATCAGCGGTATAGCTGTAATGTTGAGGCTTTCTTGAAAATCACTTCTCATTGTGATAGCTGCATGGTGCCTTCCCACATATTTGCCATCGAGTTTTACTTTGTCACCCTTATGCCACAGTCTTCTAGCCGAGTTTCTTTGACTGGTAAATGCGATTACTACATTTGATAGTTTTTGTGCTAATATCCAGGGATAGTAATTAGCAATTACCAAAAAGTTTCTTTGCAATAATAGGTGGCGATGAAAATTGAAAGATTTTGTCAAAATATTATTTCCATGTATCCTGTTAAGCGGTAATATGGAGTTTTAGTTCATTAATACAGTAGTTCAGTTGCTGAAAGATATCTCAAAACATAAATCCATGGAAAAATAGTGGCGTTCATGACAATCGCTACAACAATGTGCCAAAAGAAATTCTGAAATAGATTCCTACCACTCACCCCATTATGGGAAAATCTAGAGAATTTGATCCTTTTTTCACTTCGAATAACCTGGAAAATTATTCGCTCAATTTTCCTGAGTACAACCAACTCAAGAGAAATATGTTAGGTTCAATACTGTAGTGGAGATAGTCTATCAGCATAAAGGGACCATAAAGTGGGATGATGTGGTTGTCGAGATTGAAATAAAAACCAACACCCAACAGTGGTATAAAGAAATCTTTGATTCAATTTTCATTGCTACCCAAATATTTGGATACCCACTCGTGTCATATATCAATAATTTGACCAAATTCAATGAGGCGCATCCAGCTGTGATGAAACATGCTGTAACGTTTAAAAATTACCGAGAATTGGCTCATAATAAAGTTCTCTTGCTCGACCTTAGTATTGGTTCAGTACATATCGCGCAATATTTGATTCCCTAATTTAGCGATATTCATCTTTCAGGAAACGTCGAGAAGTTATAAAAAAAAAGTTTGAAGGCGAGCTATATGATCCTACTGGATCGCACATCCCCACGGTTAAAAATCGGGCCAATGCATACCTTATTCCCTTTGGGATAATGGGGATTTGCACATCCCATGCTCCAGTCTTAAGTACCACTACAGGAGGCAAGTGGTCTTGAAAATGAAGTTAACCAAACTCTCAGACCGATCCTTATCCCTTTGGCAGTCTCTTAGAAATCCTTTAACCTTACCTTATCTTACCTTACCCTTAACATAGTATTACTCTGTATAGTTATCTAATTCTCCGCAGGAATAAAGTTTTCGTCTATTTAGACTATCTATCGGTCTCTTCTCCTTCAATTCGTTGTCGTTTCACCTCTCCTTCTTCCTCAAATTCTGCCTCGTTTGTACTTCTTTTTCTCCTCTTTTCCTCTGATTCTATAATGTCTTGTTCTGCATGCCTCAGCTCTCTTTCTTCCTCTAATTCTTCTATCTCCTTTTCCAACATAATATCGATTACCTCCTGTGCTGACCTATTATGTACCTTGTCCTCAGACTCCTTCTCGTACTCACCCATGAATACCGTTTTAGTTTTCAGATTCCTTCGATGATTTTTCCCATCCACATCACTGCCTAAGATATCCTTGCGGAGAACAATTATCACATCTTTAAACATGCGACTGAACAATTCATTTTTCACATTATCATACTCACCTAGAAGCGTTTCAAGATATCTCTCTGACCGTAATTCACGCATACCCTTATGATACCACCACATGGCTGCAAAATGACTCATGTGAATAATAGAACAAAAAACACGATGGCGTTGTATCAGAGGCACGAATATTTTCCTGTTTGCAACCATCAAAGATCGATCTATCATAGTAACAGGAAGGAAGAACATTGAGACCAACGGAAGCTGCGCTGCAATTGTAATAGTCGAAAGGGAATCAGGGGATACTGATTCCCGAGCCTGAGATACACGTGTCTCTTTGGTGAGTATCAGCAATTGAATAAGCTCCATAGCAGCTCGGAAGAGCTTTTTTCCATTGCTCAAACTGTTCTCAACTCTGGCTTTGGCCTGCTCATACAGTGCACGATACTCCACTGCAATCTCCGCGTCAGCTTCGTCTCTCGCGTAGTATGTAAGCATGTACCTTCCCTCAGTTGGAGAAATATATATATTTGAATTACTGGGGGTAGTCTTGAGTGCAATATGCAACTCGTCAATTAGTTTCTTCATGGCATCATTCTCTTTCTTGGTAGCCCTCAATTTAAACTGCACCGGTACAGGTGCCCTGTAGTAATTATAGCTTTCCTCATCAAAATCAATTCTTGTATCCGATGTTTCACTGTATAGAACCAATAGCATCACGAGTGCAGAGGCTATGTGACGTGTGTATCTGATAACTCCCTCTTCGTGAAGAAGTTTAAACTTATCCTTGTATTGTTCATCATCATTGTAGTCGAATAGACATAAATTCTTTCTCATGATATCTCCATCAATGTTGAGTAAATCCCGGTATACCACTGGGCCTTCGATGCAATAGTAATTAGCCAGTGTAGCAGCAAGAAGTTCTGTTACGCGTCGGAGATCAGGAGACTCCATCACCTCCTTCAAGGAGTCAACATCCATTTCAATTATATTTTGAAGGTACGGGTGGACCAAAAGCTTCTCACGAATGCAGTTATCCGGTCTAAAAATTCCTCTTCTAATGAGCTCATTTTCTTTGACACTCTCGAGGTACTCGAAAAAGCTATCCGGTGAAAAAACGGGAACATTCCATTTTTCGAAATGGTGGTAGATGCAATCTTTCACTGTGGCTACTGGATGGCATAGAGAGTATCTGCAAGGATCGGAAAGAGGTAACGAATGATGACACACTGAACAGCAAAAACCTCTAACAAGCGGCAGAAACAAATCAGGCGGATTCAGAGCGCAGAAGTTCCGCTCACAGTGAGAATAGTAGTCGGGTTTTGCTGGATCTTCGAAGATATGCGAAACGTGGAACCTAATATCAAGAGTGTATACGGGATTTCTCACAGGGGAAGCCGTTGAAAGGTGGTACAATTGTGCAAATTCTTCAATTGACTTCAGGAGTTGTTTTGCGAGAACTTCAATACCCCCACCCAGGCTCTCGTCTTTCCCAATTGTTTCCTTCACAATTTTTCTGAGCTTGCTTGGAGTAGAGCTACCTATAGTGAACAAAAAGTTGTGCGCTGTAGTTTTGAATGAGTACACATGTATAAGGTGACCAATTTTTGTGTTGAATGCAATTGAATAATTTGACAATGCTGGGTTTGAACGGTAATGATAAGTCTCTTTCACCCTTGTGATGAACTCATCGCTATCGTGATCTCTTCCATATTTAGGGATGATGTCGGCCTCTTCATAAATATTTCTTCTGACTTTGTCACGGTGGACTTCATCATACCCATGAGTCAGTGGTGGGTAAGGGTATAGCTGCATCATCAATGATCACATTTGTAAGCACCTTCTTTTTCTTCAAAAAAAAAGAATCGCAACTACATATATATATATTATATTATATTATATAGCTTAGCTTTCCTTTAAGCTTACGTGTCTTTTTCCGCGGTTTTTTATTTTTGCATGCCTCCCCAGATCTTATCTCTGTAGTTGCCTTATCTATCACAAAATTGCAGCAATTCCTGATAAATAAAAGTAAAGATCGTTTACAGACTATTCAAAGTGTATTTGCAGCTATAGAACTTCATCGTTCCATTTATACCTCTTTCATAACTCATTCTTACAGTCATAATATAAATTCGTATTATCCATAAATTTTGAGGGTAAATCTTACCTTAAAAAGTTAGAGGTTAGATAATGATTTATTTCTTCCCAAAGCAAAGAAAACTCTATGCTTGTGCTTGGCAAACTCCTTTGATTGTTTTAGCAAATTATTGATAGCTCTAACACATATTTATTTTCGTATAAACCCAAATATATCCCAATTTTCAGTGCTTAAATGCCCTTTTTTTTGGGCTCAGTTAGCTAAAGGAATAAATTGCAATAGGCTGTGCTATATATTGTTTAGAATAATAATTAAGTATGAAACGGATTCCTACTTTTTTATGAACAATTTGAAACAAAAAAGTTTTCCATTGAGAGAAATTCAGATTGCAGAGTCGAATAGTGTCAATATTGAAATCTCCACTGTATCGGATTAATACAGTGTTTTCAGAAAAAACTTTCTCTTTCCCTTATTTGGTATCAGGATCAATCTCAAATTCTTCTCTTCTTGATTTGTATATAACTGAATAATGTTTTGCTATTGACGTGCGTTATCTAGTGAACTCGGTTGTAAGATAAAACTTGCTGTATTTGTGATATATATGGTTGAGTGTTTTTCCAAATCATTAATGTTGAACAATTGTTTTGTTTATACAATACAACAAGTCAAAAAATAGACATCTTGGTAGAGAAAATCAAAAAGTTCTGGAACAATAGGCATCTCACACTATATTATAAAAAACTTTGAGTTTTTGAATCTTTTCAACTTTACCAAAGATGAGTTTTGCAACATTCATATCATTTTCTGAAGCTATAGATTGCATCAACAATTCACAATATATATATATATATATACTATTTCTATATTATAGAATCTACACCAAGTTCCAAACTTTCTTTAAAATACCTTTTTTTTCCTTCTTGCTATATCTTGCTTCCTCCTCCTCAGCTTCTACAAGTCCAGTGATACAATCAATCTCCTCAGGAGGAGCACATATTCTCCAATTTCTTGTCCAAAGCATATGGCCAACATAAATAACCAACAAAATAGGAATTGTAATGTATGCTGAGACAAAGTCTGATCCCTTGAAGTTAAAAAAAACGGCATAACCGTTTGTTAAACTGATAACCGAAAAAAATACCATAGCACTATATGCACCAAGAAGTTGCAAAGGTGGCCGGAAAGGAACACGTGAGTCTAATGCATGAAATTTGACTGCCTTGCGGAAGCGAATATAGGTGAAAGACACAATGACCCATGATATAAATCCAGACACAGTGGATATATTAGTCAACCAGGTGAAAACAACTGAAGAAGAATTGGAGCAATTCAAGTAAGCAAGTGATCCAATAGATGCAGCGGCTGCAACGCATATATATGGAATTCCTCTATTACTGCATCTTGCGAACAATTTTGGTATTTGCCCGTTCACTGCCATGGAATGCAGTGTTCTAGAAGCACTATAAATCTGGACATTTGTTGAGGAATATGCAGATGTCAAGATTGCAGCATTAACAATATGATTTAAAACCCTAATTCCTGCATTCTGGATGCCGATAACAAAAGGAGAAGCAGCAGCAGTATTTGCTCCAGCGTTGATAGCATCTATTAATCTTGAATCATTCGATGCAACAATAATGCCAATAACAAGCGGACCCATAATATAAAAGAAAATCATGCGGTAGACGAATCTATTTGCTGCTTTTGGTAAATTAATTCTTGGGTTCTTGGATTCTGATGCCGCACAAGTAATTGACTCAGGAGTCAAAATGAAAGCAAAACCAGCCTTCACAATTGCTGTCCAGCACGCTAAAAATTTTCCTGTGTTTCCAGGAACCAAGTGTTCAACAAATGCACCTGGATCCTTCCAATAATGGAACCCCAGCATACCATGCTGGTTTGGTCCACCTCCGAAAAAAAGAACAATTCCTAAAATAATCAAACCTATTAACGTAATTATTTTGATTGAGCCAATCCAAAATTCCACCTCTCCAAAATACTTCACACTAAGGAAATTGAGAGCGCTCAAGCTAACCCAAAATATAGTAATCCAAACTGCAACTGGAACTTTGTATGTCCAGTATTGAATAATGAAAGCAGAGGCCGAAATCTCTGATGGTGCACTAAGCGCTTGGGCATAGAACAAATTAATTCCTGCAACAACAGATAAAGATGGGTTTCCCGTATACCTTAAGCACAAGGCATACATTGTCGATTTACCTGAAGCAGGAATAAACGTAACCATTTCCGTGAGAAGATTCATCATAGAATAAACAAAAATAGAAAGAATAAGATAGCCAACTAAAAGTCCTGCAGGACCACAAGTAGATAATGCAGATCCTGAACTAATAAATAATCCAATTCCTATTGCTCCAGCTAAAGAAATAATTTGAATGTGTCTCGCATTCAAATTACTGGAAGTTTCTGTTTGAACTTCACCTTCTTCATCTATACCAATAACCTTTTGTACTAAACCTTTGAATTTTCCGGGAGAATGATTAAGATGTATTTCTGGACTGCACTCCACCTCTACAATAGAAAATCTCCCAGTTTCGGCCTTGTTTTCCAAACTATATGATCCCGTCATTATTATTGTGATTGTTTCGCCTTTTATTATGGTTTCTTTTCAATTCCATTCCCAAGCACTTCAATCAAGCTGTCATATATTTCCTACATACGGTATATGTCAACTTTATATAGATACTACATTACATCAAAATTATAAATTAATAATTAATATCAAGTCTAGCCCATATCATCTTACCTTATCTGATTGCTATATCAAAACAAAAAATCGTCCTTAGTTCCGACCCGATAGCAGAGACTCTGTCTATTTAAAGCGGTTACATGTTTTTTGTTAGAATGGAACATAACAAATCAAATCTCCGCACTTTTCCAACATGGCGTATGATAAGAAAAATTGTGGTGAGGTTGAAGTAGATTTAAGTAAACAATAGATGCATTTGCATCATCTTATCGTTATCTCTCGAAACATTGTTTTTCTCGGCAATCGATAATCATCGGATTGAGTCGCTTTTGGAAGTCCTCGTTGAAAAACGGTTATCCTCTCTTATGAACGGCACTCCTTTCTCACAAGAGGGCAGATATTCTGTTATTCGCGAAACCATCTCTGTATCTGTATGAATATTTATATATTCATCTTCCTTGTTGAAGTTCTTTGGATATAACAAGATGATCAATTCATTATCTTGGTCAGACAATTGCAACTGAAATGAGTCCTCATATTTTGGTGATTGGTGCTGGTGTCATAGGATTAACGTCAGCAGTTAGTATTGCTGAGAAACTTCCAAATTGCAAAATAGAAGTTGTTGGTAAAAGTTTACCGGGAGATGTAGATCCACTATATGCTTCTCCAAAAGCTGGAGCTGATTGGTCGCTTCAAAGTAACAAGCCTTGGGCATCGGCATGGTCAATGAAATCGTATGCAAAGTTCAAGCAGTTAGCAGATCTTCCAGAAACATGGATTCATACTAATGAGTTGTATTGTGGTGTTATTGTTAAGGATGGAAGTCCTGTCCCTAAATATGAGGAACCATGGTACAAAAATGAAGTTGAAGGATTTGAATATATTGGGGAAGATAATATATTATTTCCAGGCATTAAAAACCTATTCAAATACAAATCATTTGTTATAGGTACAACCAACTATTTGGTTTATTTGATCAATGAGTTAGCGAAAAAAAAAATCTTTGTGAAGAGACATATGTTCTTATCCCTGAAATCTGCAGAAACATACAGTTTCAAAGATGGATCATATCCTGATTTAATTTTAAATTGCACTGGGTTGGGTTACAATGATCTAAGTGATTGCCATGATCCAAACTTAAGAGCAATAAGGGGTCATACAATCATTTTGGATAAAGCACTTCCTTATCAGTTAATATTTGACGAGCCTGAGCCTGAAGAAGAAGGTGAGTTTGTGATGTGTTTTCCAAGAAAAGATGGAACATCCCTTTTAGGTAACATCTATGACACCCACAGCAAGGGCATCGATACCTCAGTTCATGAAGACTTTGTGGAGAGATTACAAAGAAAAGCTATAAGATATATTCCTGATTTATTTGAAGACAGAAAAGAACTGAAAATAATAGGACACAACGTTGGGTTCAGACCTGATAGAATAGGTGGTGCTAGAATTGAAATAGATCCCGAAAATAGAAAAATAATTCATAATTATGGAAACGGAAATTCAGGATATATTGAAAGTTGGGGTGTGGCAGATGAGATGGTCAAATTAGTTTCTGAGTGTTTAGCCGATTTTTCCCAGTGATTCTTTATCTCATTTTTAATGGTCATTGAAACTCTGTTCCATTGTCAAAAAAAACCTTTTATTTGAACTCTCCTAGAAAATTAGAAAAATTTGGTCAACTCTTCATAACTAAAAATCTATATTATTAGTAATTAATTTAGGCTTTGACATGCTACGGTGGATTTTATTTGATTGCTGTTGTGCAAATACTAATTAATTACCCCCAAAATTTATAATATCAATTGCACTAAAGGGTATTGATAAATATATAAAAATAATAAACATAACTGTTGAAATGGATTACAATTTTGGTAGCTATCATAATCTAAAGATAGCTCGCCATTTAATCAAAATAGAGGTTAAAGATGGAGAAGAGTAGTTTATTATTAATCTTGAACTACACTAATAATATCACTATGTGTAAAGATTGCAATGGTTACTGATCTATCAAAAGAATTCTTCTGGGAGTTTAATCAAATAAAGGAACACCCCATGCTGGTGAGACAAATCGTTTTGTTCCAGTTTGTCGATGAATATTGTTAATTGCTTCTCCTTCTTCATCGTTTAATAAAATAGTGAAAAGATTATCCCTAATTCTGTTCAGATTAGTAGATTTTGGCAAAACCACTGTTCTTCTCCAAATTGCCCAAGATAAACAAACTGTTGCTGATGAAACCTGATGCTTTTCAGCAATCCCTGTCAATACTGGGTTAGATAAAACAGGAGCTCCTGTTGAGCCTAATGGGGAATATGCTTCAACCACTATTCCTTTCGATTGACAGAAATCAACCAACTCTTGCTGGGGCAAAAAGGGGTGAAGTTCGATTTGGAGTACTGCTGGTATAACAGTGATGGACGGATCTGCTAATAATTTTTTCAGTTTAGACAATGTAAAATTGGAAACACCTATAGCTTTAGTTTTTCCAGATAGGACCAGCTGTTGCATAAGTTTGTATGTTTTGATATAATCCCACTCACTTTCTGGAATGACATCACGGGATCCATCTTTCTTGATAGGAAACATTGGATGGTTTCCTTTGGAATTCATAGCAATTGGCCAATGCATCAAATATAAGTCAACGTAGTTCAAGCCCAGCAACTCCAATGACTCATCAAGGGCTGATTTAGGATCAGTAACCATTGTGGTCCATAACTTCGTAGTCACGAAGAGTTCTTCTCTTGGAATCCCTGAATCCCGAATTGCATTACCAACAATTTTCTCATTGCCGTAGACTCTCGCTGTGTCTATATGGGTGTAACCAGATTTAATTGCTCCTAAGACAGCGTTATATGCTTCCTCATCAGTTGACTGCCAAGTGCCCAATCCAATCTGAGGTATTGAAGCTCCAGTATTCAATTTCAATAATTTTTGTTTTCTAAAAGAGTTTTAGTACTTTACATCCTCTAAATAATAGAAAAAAGCTTTCTGGTGCTCTTGGAATATAAAAGAGATGAACTTACTGATCTGTCATAATGATAGCCAGTACTTTGAGTCACTGTTAAGAACCATTCAAAGAAAAAAAAAATTGCTGAAAATTTCTAGTATTAATGGAACAAAAATTAAACTTTATATAGCTTTCATGAAATAATTTTAAAAGCTAAACAGATCTCTTCAGAATGAATGGGTATGCAAATACTTTTCTAAATCTGGGAAAGTCCTCAAAAACTTTTTATTTCACTGGAGATCTGTAAATTGATCTATCTGGTAACTTTTTTATGAAAGAGGTGTCAGGTGTCAGGTTGTAATCATGCATGAGTATTGAGCAATTTGATGGGTCTAGCTGAGTTATCATCAGAATATCGAACATGGTAACATGCGATTATACAATAAA
Organism: Ogataea krabiensis; assembly: GCA_030582815.1. Taxonomy (NCBI): domain Eukaryota; kingdom Fungi; phylum Ascomycota; class Pichiomycetes; order Pichiales; family Pichiaceae; genus Ogataea; species Ogataea krabiensis. The sequence goes on from JAJMHB010000021.1 coordinate 14,237, forward strand.
TATCAGACGAGGAGTAAATTTTAATGACTTAACTATAGAACGTTTTTATCAGTATGAAATATAATCATTTGAAGAGATTAATTTAAAACGTTGGAGAACAATTCCTCAACATTAACCTCGTCTCTAAGCTCTTCTTGTCATGACGAATTAAGTTTATTTTGAGAACCAATTATGATGGTAGATGTTGGCTATAAAATTTATGCTTACGAGAAATGACAAGAGTTTTAACTTTAATTTTATTATGACTATATTGTCACTTTGAAGTGAAGATAAAATCACATAGATGATGATAATTATATGATTAAGCAAGCCAACGCCAGAACTTTTCAACAAAATTTTTTGGTTTTGTGACGGTGTAATTTGCTTCTTCTATCTCAGCCTCTTGTAATCCGGTCAAACAATCAATTTCTTCCGGTGGTGCATACATTCTCCAGTTCCTTGTCAAAATCATATGACCTATATAGAGAACCAGGACGATAGGAATAGTAATATATGCAGCCACAAAATCGGGTCCATTAAAATTAAAAAATACAGCATAACCATTCGTAATGCTGATTACAATGAAGAAACAAAAAGCAGTGTAAGCGCCTAACAATTGTAAAGGTGGTCTGTAAGGAACTCTTGAGTCTAAGCCATGATATGTGATTGCTTTCCTATATCTAATATAGGTAAATGAGACAAAAATCCAAGAAATGAAACCAGAAACTGTAGAAATATTTGTCAACCAGGTGAAAACATTGGCTGAAGTGCTCGAACAGTTTAAAAACGAGAGAAGGGCGATGGTGGAGCATGCAGTTACACAAACAAACGGAACACCTTTCTTACTGCACCTTGCAAATATTCTAGGGATTTGACCATTAACTGCCATGGAATGCAATGTTCTAGATGAAACATAGATTTGAGCATTTGTTGAAGAGTAAGCAGAAGAGAGAATAGCAGCATTAACTATGTGATTCAACACTTTAATACCTGCATTCTGAATTCCTATAACAAATGGAGATGCAGCTCCATTACTAGCTCCAGATGCAATTGCACTCATGAGTTTTGGATCATCAGAGCCAACAATAACACCTATAACAATTGGTCCTAGAATGTAAAAAAAAATCATTCGGTAAACAAATCTGTTGGCTGCTTTTGGAAGATTTATCCGAGGATTTTTGGACTCAGATGCAGCACAGGTGATCATTTCTGGAGTTAAAATGAAAGCAAAACCGGCTTTAACAATACTAGTCCAGCAAGCTAGAAACTTTCCTGTGTTTCCTGAAACCAAATGTTCAACAAAAGCTCCTGGATGCTTCCAATAATGGAAACCGAGCACTCCATGTTGGTTAGGGCCACCTCCAAAAAATAACACTATACCCAAAACAATGAGTCCTAACAAAGTAATGAGCTTAATAGATCCTATCCAGAATTCCACTTCTCCGAAGTATTCCACATTCAAAAAGTTCAATATGGTCAGTGAAACCCAAAATATAGCAATCCATACAGCAACATTGATAGAATCGTTCCAATATTGAATAATGAAAGCTGAAGCAGATATTTCAGAAGCAGCTCCTAAAGCTTGAGCATAAAACAAATTTAAACCCGCAGTGAAAGCTAAACTTTCGTTTCCAGTATATCTCAAACAAAGTGCACACATCGTGGACTTACCTGAAGCAGGAATAAACGTCACCATCTCGGACAGTAAGTTCATCATCGACCAAACAAATACAGAGAGGATGAGATAACCAACTAGTAGTCCTGCAGGTCCACATGTTGAGAGAGCAGAACCAGAGCTAATGAATAAACCGGTACCGATAGCCCCAGATAAAGATATAATTTGAATCTGCCTAGCCTTGAGATTGTTCGCAGTTTTTATCCTATACTGTGGAGGTAGTGGTTCTGGGATGGGGCTGCTTACAATGTCAGTTAGAACATTGCTATGATGATTTTTGATAGTATCATCAAACTCCCCACTTTCAGTATGAGCCACTTCCTCAACATTTATCTCTGAATGAGACTTCTTCTCATGTCCTTTAAAAAAACCCATACTTAGTGATTACAAATATTTTATCCTCCTATTGTAAATATGATGAACGAAGTAAATGAATTTGATAACTTGAACTATTGTTGAATTGAGAGAGGCGACAGGAAATAAGTGGTAAATTGTAAACCATATATAGTCACAGTAATAAGTATATAATCTATAAAATGTTTTGATTAAAAGTTTATCTGACTCGAATCAATTCATATAATTCGCGACGTATCATAGGGACTCTCTGGCATGCACTGATAAGATAAAAAAACTAAAGGAAAAATGTTGTCTGTAGATTAAATGCTGTTCGGATCTTTGAGGAATCTGGTACTCTGACTACTTGACAATAGTGAAGATACAAAAATAGTTATTATAACTTTGGAACAAATACATTTAGTATAAGACTCGGTCCGATGGGTCAAGAAGTTAGCTGATTCGTTATCACAACTATAATAATATTCATTATCAGCAGCGAATCCATAGCCCATAAATTGAATTTGAAGTATCGGATTTCTACCATCAACGGTGATGTGACGTAAAATTTAGCTTCAACCTTGATTGGATAGCCATATTTTTTTGAGGCTAAGCATATGACGCGAGATTAGGTTAGTTTTTACAATCTAAGCATGATAGAAGAATAACCAACTCCACTAAATAGACTTTGAAATTAGCACATCTTTATTAGTTTGGGTAAACCATTACCATAGAGACAACACGTAATCGTCATTTTACCATTTCAACCGATCAAGTTCAAGTTTTCCAATAAAGGGTTCAAACAGAATAAAAAATTCGTAAATTTACATAGGTTGATTTTTTTTCGAGCTATCTATTGCAAAATCTTGCTCTCGAAAGCCGAACGCAAAAATACAAATACAATTTATGCACAAGTTTTGGTAAGAATTCCGATCTTGGAAAAGTGCGAAACGATTAAAAGATTTCCTTTCATGAGCTTATCATTCATTTACTTTCTCAATTCTTGTCAAACTGCGCCCCACTTCTCGATAACGGTAGAATCAAAATATTCTCAATTGTGACCATTCTTAACTGGCTCACACCTAATAGAGTTCTCTGATAAAATGATAATTGCAGATATATGAGTTGAACAATATTAATAATCATAAAAATTAATTACTTTGAATGTTTAATCAAAATACCAAAATACTGGAAATTATAATTTTTGAAAATAAAGATTTTCAAAAAAATTCATGAAAAGGAGGAGATGTAACAGAAAAAACAAAAACTGTAAATTCAGCAATTACTTAAAATTCAACACAAAAATACTTAGTTATCTAATCACAACAATTCTTTCTCCAAGTCGAAAGAGACCTTTGTGATGACATCAGAAATAAGATCAGCATTCTCCTTAGTAAATGTAAAAGCTGGAGCAACAGTAATATGATCTCCATATGCTGAAATACTGCCGTCTTTATTAATAGTGTATTTAACACATCCGTTAGAAAGCTGGACAATTAATCCTTCATTCAAACATTTAGCTCCAGCCAATTGAGCAACTGCTAACTTTGGATCAAATGGCTCTTTAGTGGCTTTGTCTTTAACAAACTCAACACTAATGAAATTTCCTGCACCTCTGACATCGCCAACAACTTTACAATCCTTTAATTTTGCTTTTAATTGTTGTTTCAGATATGAACCAACTGTTCTCACATTTTCGTATAAGTTTTCTCTAACAATTTTTTGTTGGACAGCAAGAGCAACTCTACAATTGAAGTCATGTGAGTGATATGTTTGAGCACCAGCTATGGCTCCTGATCCTTTTTCAATTGCATCCTTGATGGTCTTTCCAACTAGGACACCGGCAAGAGTGACATAACCAGATCCAATAGTCTTACCGACTGTACATAAATCTGGTCCTCCTTCAGAGAATCCGAACTCTGGATCCATAAAAGTGAAAGGGTATCCACATCTACCAGTTCCACACATAATTTCATCCAACAACATTAATGCACCATATTTGTGTGCAATTCTTCTGACACCATCAAGATAGCCTTTTGGTGGAGTTGGAGTACCAACAGTTGATCCACCGACTGTTTCAAAGAGAACACCAGCAATAGTAGAAGGATCATTATCAATAATACATTGTTCGAGCTCATCTAGCAATTCTTTGGTGTACTCCTCCTCGGTCATACCCTTCTTCATGTTACGATATTGGTAAAAACCAGTGACCTTTGGACAGCTTTCCTTTGGAGCCAAAATTGGTTCAAAAATTGGTTTTCTGAAACCATCGCCAACACCCAAAGCACCAATAGTGAAACCATGGTAACATTGTGTTCTAGAAATAAATTTGTATCTCTTGTTATCACCTTTTTCTACATGATATTGTCTCATGATTTTCAAGGCGTTTTCAATAGACTCGGATCCCGAACCAGTCCAGAGAGCAGAAACAAAGATATTATTAGAATTCTCACAGACAAATTTACCTAGAGCTTCGGCAGCGTAGTTACCAAAATATCCACCAAAAGAGTAGACAGATTGTTGGGCATACTCAGCCATTTTTTGCTGAATCTCCTTATCTCCATGTGGTAAAGCACAAACAGCAGCACCTGTAATACCATCGAAAGCAATTTTTTTTTCTCCTGTAACAGGATTCTCCAACACTAAAGACATTCCATCTTTTGTTGTGCCTGCACATAGAAATCCAATATCATTAACCTTTCTTTGGAAAACGTAGGAGCTGTTGTCGTTGCTTGCCTTAGTCATTGTTAGTTCTCAAGAGGATTCTTCAATCAACTGTTAAAATTCTATTGAAGTTATTAAACTGATTATCAGACTAAACTTACTCCTATCACGAACCTTTAGTGAGTCAACGTACTATAGACCAATATATATTCCGAGTAATGCGAAAGCTGATCTGTCGCATAGTTTTTTTTTCGCTGTAATGAGTAACGGTAAAGATTGAATAGATAGATGAATCAAGTATTATGCGAAGATTATTATGCGAAGAGTATAGCCTTCTTCAGAATCCTTCCTGTTTTAGCACCTTCACCTTTTAGAGAGGCAAATTTGTGATACTTCAATTATATGGATGATGTACAATTTTTTTTTGAAAACAAAAAACCTCTTATCTTATCTCGCATATATCTCAAATTGGAAGGATCCGAAATTACGCTGAGGCAAGAAGAGATTTGAAAGAAAAAGCTTCGCTAATTATGTTTTGAATCTCGATTCATCAAACAATGTCAATAAAGAAAGTTCGAAAAAGTATTATTTGAGCTCACAATTATTCATAAGTTTCCATTGGATTTCTAATTTTGATTTCAATTGAAAATATAATAGTTTAATATTAACATATATATATAGAGAGAGGATTTTAAAAAAACAGATTAGAGTAACACTTATAGCTCTGAACAGTCAATAATTGTGCAGAGCTTTTTTTCTTTCAATAGAAAAATTAAAAAATCCAAAATTCCTTGCCTATGCTCTTGCATTTTTAAAAAAATTCCGTAACTCAAGTCTCTAATTTCTTTCTTACCAAGTTAAGTTATTTGTTTTTTGTAGTTTTCTAAGAAACATCAATGAAGTTTGAGTTCACTGGTCATTCTTAGAGAACTGGAGAAAATTTTATTTGAATAAGTCAAGTTCTAGTGAGACAATGGCTGGAGTGAATATATCTATTTATAAGCAACTAATTATAAAAGCTCTTCATAAACTCTGGTATTATTCTCATCTAAATTGAGGTGGTGGCATATTTGTGTAGTTCTCATTCCACAATGAATCTGATGTTTGAATTCCCTTATATTTCAAAGAGTCAATGTCCACAAAGCTCTCATCCAGCTCAGAAATGGATTTGACACCTAACAACTTCATATCAGTAATCATTTCATTTTTTAATAGTTGTATAACTCTTTCAACACCAGGTTGGCCATAACCTGCCATAGCATACAAAAACGGTCTTCCAAGTCCAACACCTGAAGCTCCTAGGCAAAGTGCTTTGATAATATCCGAGCCCCTTCTAATTCCACCATCGACAAATAATTCAAAGTTTTTATCTAAGTTTTTTTCCTTTAAGAGTTTTTTTGACTGTGCTAAAATTTCAATAGGAGGCATAGCAAAATCCAATTGTCTACCTCCATGATTTGAAATCACACAACCAGCCAAGCCTAATTCTGCTGCTTTCAATACATCTTCCTTTCTCAGGACACCCTTTAATGCAATAGGAATTTTGGTGCAGCTTTTAATTCTCATGATATCTTCCCAGGTGATGGTCTTGTAAGGGTCTGTAGCAGCTGCAAAACTATTTAATGTACTCACAGAGTCTGGATCTATCATGTTCCTAATTTTATAGTCTTTTTCACGGTTACCTAAAACTGGTAAATCAACGTTAATAAAGACAGCCTTAATGGTGGTGGCATCTTTTTCTAACATTTTGAAAAACTCTGGAGCATTTTTCAGTTGCTCTTCGTTATGGAAATGACATTGAAAGAATGAAACTTGGTCGTCACCTGCCTGTTTAGCAAATTCTTTTATTGGAATAGAGACTCTGAATGGGATCATATATGGAACTTTTTCATTATAGGCCCCCTTGAGTAAATTGCTCTCAGCATCAGGATGAGCAGTGGGAGAACCCGCAAATGCAGAAATATAAATTGGTGCATCAAAACTATATCCTAACATTTTGGTTTTAAGTGACACATCGCTCACATCTGTCAGACATCTAGGCCTAAAAAATATCCTCCCATAGGCGTAGTGATTTTCTCTAACGGAGAATTCATCGTCGCATCCAGTTGAGAAGAAACCCCAAACACCGTAAGGAAGTATAGCTTTTGCGACAGCCTCAAAATCGTTAAGGCTAAATATTGAACCTAACGATGGTTTCTTGCTTAAGTTAATCTCTCTTTGTCGTTCTCTTTTTTCTTCTTCATCCTCATCGTCACCCCCTTCATCTTCATCTGCATCCAGAATTATTATACGCTTTTTTTTTGATTCACTCAATAGTGTATTGGAGTAGAGACCAAATGATGAAGCAATCGTGATGCTTGTGAATATTGCAAGCAAAGGAATGGATGAATGATTCTGTGCTCGCTCAGTGCCATGCTTGATGGAAATAGACCTTCTAAGAGCGAAGTTGAAGTTGTTCGAAATACTGGAAGTTGCTTTTAAAATTGTCCTCAGTTGATGTCTCATTTTTAGTAACTCAATTGAATTGATAATTAATTTATTAAAGGCGTCCTGCTAAGTCAACATTACTGAATAGTTAAACAAGAGATAATTTATATAGAACAGAAAACTCTCTTCCATTTTTCTCAGTTTATCGAGAACCATAATCTTTCTATCGATAGCTCGAGGGATTATTAGCCTCGAATTATTATCAACCATTTCTGGATTTTACCTTTACCACGAATTCTCGAAGTGAAAATTCTCCTGCCTAAGCATTATTATTTCAGACAATTCCCAATTATAATCGCCATAAGTTTCAAACAAAGAGATAAGGTAATGCAATTATTCAAATCAGGTAGAAGATCTGGAAATATTACAACATGCATCAGTTATGTTACCAAAGAAACTTATGTACAATAAGAGTATATAGCAATGCTATATAGGCAAAAACCGATAGTAAAGTTAAACTTTACAATTGGAAATAGATGACGGCTATATTGTCCAAGAACTAAATATAGCCAAAACTCTGGCTTATTTTACATTCCTCAATCAATGTTTCAGTTATTTATTGGATTTCAGCTTTAATTTGTTCCCCGATATGGATTTCTGGATTCGCCTTAAAGAATATCTACTCTTTTGTCTCCATTTCGTAGTGTAACTAAAGCAAACGCATATTTCCGAGTTGGGATTTACCTGTATAAGATTGAGTCACTTTGCCCGCTATACTTCAATTGATAATAGCGGGAGGTCTATTGCTTACCGTTTTCATAAGAATCCGCTCTTGATTCATCCCAGGCAGCGTTTAGTAATTTTATTCCGATTGATATATTCGGATTTGGTGTGGTATCTAAAAATTGTAAAATTATAAATAGATAGTATTCTTCCAGTTTCTGGCTGAAAGCTGATCATTTTATTTTACATATTTGCAGTTATATAAAATAAATTATATTGAAAGCTTCATGTCTGAAAAAAAGTATCAAGTTTTATTGATTGGAACTGGTGGTGTTGGTACCATTGTTGCACTAGGTATCCACTCTACTGGAAAGTCTGTTTTATCTGTCGTAGTCAGACGTGACTATTCAAAAGTCAAAGACAAAGGGTGGCGTATCAGTTCTCCACAATATGGAGAACTAGATAGTTGGAAACCAGATCATATTTTCCCCACCGTCGAAGAAGCAGCAAAGCTAGGAGTAGTTTTTGATTTTGTGGTTATAACCACAAAAAATTTGCCTGATATTGTGAAGCTTGAGGATCTTGTTGAACCAGTCGTCACTCCGGAAAAGACAACAGTTGTACTCATTGAAAATGGATTTGACATTGGTAGACCATTTATTCAGAAATATCCAAAAAATATCTGTCTTTCTGGAGTCTCTCACATTGGATCCCATAATGATAACGGCTTCATTCATCAGTCCCAGTTAGATAAGGCCGTAATTTCATATTTTGAAAATAAGAATCTCCCAGAACCTGTGCAGGAATCAAAAGCTAAGGAATTTGTGTCCATTTACAGTAACAAAAACAATGATGTTTCTTACTTTCCAAGCACAAAGGAATACAGATACAGAAAGCTTGTGTACAATGCAGCACTTAATACTATTTGTACTTTGACTGGTGTTGATGTTGGAAGATTAGAGTTAGCTGGAACGTTGGATTCTGTTGGTCTTCCAGCAATGAGAGAAGTTATAAAAATTGCTAAAGCAGATGGAGTTGAATTGCCAAAAGACATCATCAATGAGCATATACACTCAGATGATGGAGACTGGTTTTCTCCATCAATGTTGGTTGATGCAAGAAAAGGAAATCCTTTGGAGATGGAAGCTATCTTGGGTAATCTATTGGTGGTTGCAAAAGAGTTGAAGGTTGAAACACCTATTCTCTCAATAGTATACGAACTTTTGAAATCCGTTCAATTCAGATTGAAAGAGGCCAATGGATATTTCAAATTACCTGAAAAACGTCCAATTGTTGACAGATACTATGAATAAGGGTAATATTTAGGTAGTTAGTCTAATTCATTTCAAAAATGTATCATATTGTTTTTGAATACTTGATTCTTTTTTCAGTAATATCCTATCTGTTACTCAGTTGCTATGACAAGAGTAAATTTCAACAGTTGATTTTCCTTCCAATATAAATTACTATTTTTGAATAGGATGTTAAATATTTAGTGGTAGCTTTATAAATATGGGTACGTATCTGTGTTAATTTATATTTATCCATAAATGCTATACAATCAATAAAGTTATTGGATAAAATTAACCAATATTTTCGCAATGTCTGCGAGTGAATGATCAGAGTCTAATATTTCTAAATGATCTTATATCTTCAATTGGACTTTAAGCGTGTATGCAGTCACAAAAGGTAGGCATATCGGCAAGCAGATATAATGGGCTATGTAAACTATCGCTAAAATATCCATTTGTATTGTTTGTTTCGAGTTTGCTGGAGTGTAAAATGCTGTGAAGTAAAGAAGTGATGTAGCCGGCGGTAGACAATAGTTTATATTAGAAATAAAATAAAGTATCTGATCGTCATAAAATAAACCATCTTTTTGAAGTTTGGAGTTTAACGCACAACCAATTATAGGAAATACAAAAATCCTCAATATCGTCACACTAACAGGTATTTTCCACACTCCAGAAGGGAGCTCCATAATTTTTAATCGCCCAATAGTTCCACCTAATAATAATAACCCAAGAGGAACTTGGGCTTCACCGAGATAGCTAACAAAATCCATAAAAAATGTGAGTGGTGGCTGTTTATCAGGTGCAGGTGGTATGTGAACATTGTTTGTTTGGACAAAAATCGCTCTCACCCAAGGTATCATACAAACTATAATGCTTAAAATTGTGCTTAATGATGCTGGCTTCAGTGTATTAGAGATAAAGGTATCGAGAACAATTGAATAAAATGCTTTGAATTTTGTTTTCTCCTCTTTTTTAAGGCTGGCCTCGTGATTATTTACTGAGTTGTCCGGATTCTCTTCCTTGTATTTCGAGTAGACTTTGACAATATCTTGTAGATCTTCGGGTGGTTTATCTCGTAGTTGATTTTCATACATTGTATCAATACAACTTTTGGTCTTCCGTGGCCTAAAAATAGGACCAGAATCTGAATTCAGTACAGAATCATTTGACGAAGGGATGCTTTCCAAATCTGTTATGTTGCAAGATTCGGTCTCATTTGATTTTGAATTGAACGGTGGATCAACGTCATTTGATTCAATTATATGTGAATTGAATGTTTTTGACCTTTTAACTTCCGTGCTGGTTTTTCTGGATTCTCGATCTGACAAATTAGCTTCTAGATCTAAATCGTTAGAGTCATCTGAATTTTCATCATCAGAGAAATCGAGACCAATTATTCTGAATCCACCTAGATTAAATTGAATCGCGTTCATGATAGCCCCATATATGCAAATATAAGCCACACCCAAATCAATATTTGCCAAAATATTAGAAGATTCCATGCCCTGAATATATGCAATAGGAATGTCAGAGATATTTGGAAGCATTCCACAAAGGAATAAACCCCCTCGCCATTCTTTTGGACATCCAGCAAGCATTCCAACCAGGAAAGTGAGAACAGACTGACCAGGCATGATAACGCAGGACGTAATAACTATCGTACCGATCTGTTTTATGAGCGAGTTTTCAATGTTCGTGACAACCTTAGCAAAATTCAAGGCCGGGGAGAGAACTGCAACAATGATGTAACTGATATTTCTCGTGGTATCAATAGTCAGGATATTTCTTCTTGCCAGAAGGAACCCAACTGCTAATATAAAGTAAATTTTGATGATGGGCTTCACGGCGACGAATATTATCTCGCCAAGTGGTACTGAGGAACTTGTATCACTCATTGTGGATTGAAAAGAAAGTCAAACTTTTGATTAATTGCCTCTTATCATTAGTGGGAGATTTGGGAATCCATGAAAAGAAGAATCCTATAGTTGATGACTATTAATTAGATGTTGAACAAATATAATTTTTGACGAATATCCCTTTTCATCGTCTTGTAGCAGAGATTGGATATATTTTATGGGAGGGAGTTTAATTGATTTTGTTTATAATAAATTACCATGAAATTGAGCACATGAAAAATTAGATGAAATTGAATTTATTATAAGAACCTTAAAACTAACATTCAATAGGATAGGTAATTTGCGATGGTAGACAGTTAACTTGAATTAAGTACTTTTTTTTGTCTCGAAAAAGAAATCTCATATGTTTGTGGCCATAGAATCTCGAAACAGTTCCTCTTTCGTCTTTCCCTCAAAATTTCTCACATATTGCGCCTTCATTGCTGACATTGTTCATAAAAGGTATTTTTGAAAAAATAGATCAATAATATAGTAAAGCAGCCGAATTACATATACTACAATTTTTTAACCTCTATGAGAGTGAGATCTATCCAAGTCCAGCAATTTTATAGAAAATCAAACTTTCTATTAAATAATTTATTACTTTGAGCATATGAATAGTAAACCAATGGATGATTTTCAATCGGTGCCAAGGTAAGGGAAATAACATTGTGACATAAATTAGTGTATTTGCAATGATAACCAGTAAATCCATAAATGGTAGAATGCGAGCGTTTAGCTAGTTTTGATTTTACTGAATGCAGTTTGATTTGAACTGGTTTCCTATATTCTTCCATAAAAAGGATATAAAGTAATATTACAAAACCTCATCCGAAAGCTATCTAGTTCGATAAACTCCCATAAATGTTCATGAGATGAGGTTTTACTCATTACTTGATGGATATTCAAAATTGCATGTCTTGGTGTGATTTAAATTAGATGTAAAAGATGTTCAATCGCTGTTCAAGGTCAACTCTAAGGATATCCACCATCAGAAGGTTTGGTTATCAATATAAAACTTTTCATCAAGCACCATCAAGATTCTCTGCTTTTCCTTCTTCTTTAAGCTTTGGCTTGCTTAGTTCCCTATCAGCTATACTTATTTTCACATATTACTCGACTAAAAGCAGTAGTATCAAGGGAGATGATGGTTTGGGAAATGCTAATATGCTATCTGCCCCTAGGATTATATCATTCGAGGAATTAAAAACACACAACACAGCTGAAGATTGTTGGATTGCTGTTGAAGGTAAAGTGTATGATGCTACAAATTTCATTTCTGTTCATCCCGGTGGTGCTGCTAGAATCCTTCAATTTGCTGGTAAGGATGCAACTAAATCATTTTCTATGATGCATCCATCATCTTATCTGTTAATGCACCTGGGAGAGAAATCATATTTAGGAAATATCAATGATATACCCAAACCCAAAAAGAGAATGAAAAACCAAAAGCAGAAACAACAAGTGACATCATTAAATCGAAAACAGCATGATGAAGAAAGGTCAAAAAAAACCATAACATACTCAACTGAAAATAAGCCTCCAATTGAATCGCTTTTTTCCTTAAATGATTTCGAATATGTCTGCAAAAAGATTATGCCTAGAGAAGTGATGAGCCTTGTTGAATCTGGATCAAACGATGAGTTCACTTTAAGAGAGAATCGACAAGCCTTAGGCAGAATATTTTTCAGACCTAAATGTTTAGTTGATGTAGAAAATGTGGATATTGGTACTAGTGTTTTTGGCACCACATCATCTGCTCCATTTTATATAAGCTCAAGTTCCAATGCCTTCCCAATTCATAACCTAGGTGAGGAGTTTATATCAAAAGTGGCGAGAGATGAAGGTCTAATACACGTTATTCCTGAAGATTCATCTGTTCTTTGTAACGATTTACCATTTGAAGCACAAAAACAACAAATCAGGTTTTATGAGCATGAGTTATGGAGTAGAGAAGGAGTTGAATCGGCTTCTAGACTGTTCCAGTCAATTGAAAAACATCACCCTCAAATAAAGGCTATTTTTTTGCATGCAGGACCAACAGTAAGTGGGATTGGAGAAAAATGGCGCAAAATAGGAAATGGGAGGCCTCATGAGAAAACAGTATCAAATGAATTGATACCCAAGGGACATCAATGTCATTCTATATCTTGGGAGGACCTTGGTAGACTGAGAAACTCTACCCACTTGCCCATAATAATCAAAGGTCTACAGCGAGAATGTGATATCGCTAAGGCAGCTCAGCTGGGATTCGGAGGAGTTGTTATCTCTGCAGATAATTCTCAGAAACTTGATTTCAGTTTATCTACCATAGAGATATTGCAAAGAGCAAAACTGTTCATGAGACAAAATAAAATTGAGGAAGATAAAAACTTTCACTTCTTCGTTGAAGGGGGTTTCAAAAGAGGTTCAGACATCATCAAAGTACTATGTCTTGGAGCAACACCTGGTCTAGGTAGCGAACTTTTGTACACCCAAATTTATGGACAAAAAGGTGTGGAAAGAGCCATCAAAATCCTTAAATCGGAAATTGAAAGGGATATGAAATTGTTGGGAGCGAAGAAAATCAGTGAACTGGATGAAACCTTCTTAGACACCTCAAGTCTAAATTTCAAGACTGGTTCTATGGATGAGCTTTATAATTATAATTACACGCCAATGTTATCACAGTTCCCAAAGTGAATACTGAGAGATAACTTAATGCTTCGAGGAATATATCTTAAATATTTTACGGGAATTGATAAATATGCTTCTACTGTCGCAATTACATAATCCCCTTGATTAGAAATTCCTTTCGGCTAAAGTTTTTCTTTATCCTTCTAATTGGATAATTGCTCTAAAATTGCCTGGGGGACTTGAGTTAGCTGGCCACAGTTTCGGCTAGAACAATTCATATCTGAGTATATTTTAAGTATCTCAATACCAAAGTAGATGGGTCTTAAATTTTAGCAAACTTCCGAATTTAGTCCCGTCATCTAATTCAATTTATAAAAATATTGAAGAGACCACAGTGTTTATTTTCCCTCTCTGCCTGGAAAAACCTTCTTGTTTGTGCAACTTATTTGCTTTGCTGTCAATGCAATAATATACATCAAGAATTTCAAGAAAGTTCGAATATTTAAGAAGATATCACTCTAACATTTCCAGTAGGGTCACAGATACCATTCTAGCATTTCCCAAATAGGTATAGTGCGGTATAAAAAATACCAAGGCTTATCAATTATCGAAAGCTTCGCTTGGGTGGCACGGCACATGCCTAACAAATGTTTTGATAGAACTGGAGATTTATGTACTCCAATACTGTCATGCAGCTATTATCACTAGAATAGTGACTAAACTCAAAAACTTCGTCGAGGGACCCGGGCGGCCAATGATAATCAGCAAACTTCAAGAAGTATCTATAGAGATCGTTATAATTCTTGTCGGAAATTATTGCGCCTAGCATAACATTTGGCTATTGAACATTTGATTATCCTAAAAAGTATCAAGCTATATTCTTCCTCGGGAAATAAATAATACACATCGATCACCCTCTATCACTTTACACGTAGGAATTGCTTCATTTTAACATATATTTCACGGCTAGTTGATAAAATCATTCAAGAGTTTGCAATCCCTCCTCAGCTGTATTCTTGAGATATCAAGTTATGACTACATTGAAATCATCGAAAAAAAATTACCGGCCACATAGAAAGCCAGTCATTAAAAGCAGCTCCTTTGTGGGATTGACTGCAAAATCAAGAGATGGATGTGTTTCTTGCAAGAAAGATAAAAAAAAGTGTGACTTGCAATACCCTGTGTGCAGTGCTTGCGCCCGAAGAAAAAAACCGTGTCAATGGAACAAACCAGCGCCTTATAACAATAGAACCCGGTTTGACTTTAACCCAGTTATTGATTCCCAAAAATCAATCAAAAAGGATCTGAAGTTAGCTAAATCTTATGGAATTTATCCTGATAGCGAAGCAGATAAGAATAACAAGTTTATTTTTGTGACTAACTTTATTTCCGATTATAGTTCTGAATGTCACAAGGAAGAAAAGCTAAATGAGAAAATTCAGTTGCCAAAATCAATCAACATCGTCACATCCAAAGATGATGCTCAGATAGAAAAATCTAATTTAGAAAATTTTGCTCCTCAAGAAAGCTCATATACTACCTCTTCCACACACATCCCCTCAAAATTAGACGAAGTTTCAGATTACACCAACCCCGAAAGTTATACATATAGTGAATCTCTTCTGACTTCTCAATCTATACCGGACCCTGATATATTTTTCAATAATAAGCTAGATTCTCTACTTCATACCACGTATGAAAATGATAGCAATTCGACTGCTTCCTCCTTTTTGAATTCAATAGAAACTCAAAACTGGATTGATCCATTGATGGAGTCAAATGCATCAATTTCCAAAAACTCAAAAATCCAACATGATAATTGTGGGAGTTCAAGAAAGAGTTCGTTTGAAAATGATTCTCAAGCTGATTCATCGTTGGATCATTCGGTTGTTGTGGAAGCTTCATTGGGATCAGAACTTGTTAATAAATTCACTGAATCTGAAATAAATAACAGGTTAATGCCACTAGATGAATCTCAGTTATTAGAAAACAGAGAGGCATCTGATATACAGCTAATGAATATTCTAGAGACTAAAGATTTGCGACAGTTTCTTAATCCCAAAGTATGGGCGTATTTCAACTTGGATTGCTCTTTCAAATTTATTCTACCTAACGCACTAATATCAGAGTTGAATGAAACACAAAAGTTATTTCTCGATCATTATGTCACACATGTTTCCGGAATGGTAGGGTATTTCAAATCAAATGGCTGGAGCTACTTCACCAACCATATAATGCAATTGGCAAATTATGATAAATCGGTTCTTTACTCAATTATTTCCTGGGGTGGACTATTTCTACTAGGAACAGATAATGACGTTGCAAAACAACATTTCAATGAAAGTTTATTCATGGTCAGCAAAAGACTGAATAATAAAGAGACGACGTCTTCTATAGAGCATATCAACTTACTGTCAGCATTGACATCATTAATAGGATCTCAAATATCTGTTGGAGATACAAAACTTTGGCATAAATTATTACTACTGATCAGGGAATTGATTGAGCGATATGGTGGACTAGCAAGATTTATGGAAGAACATAAGTTTTCCAGAGAATATAGGTGGATCGCTTCATACATGTTTTCTCATGATATACTATCCACCAAGTCTTTGAGTCAGGGAACAAGTATTAGCATGGATGAATACAAAGAGGTCTTCGAAAATGAGAAGCTTTTGGATACTGACAATTATGGTATGGATCCATTTCAAGGTCCATGTCACCGTGTATTTTTGGTATTAGGTGAAATCACACATAAAAGGCTACAGCTCAAGGAGCTAAAAACTCAGATAGATTTGATTTATCTCAATATTAAACCATCGCAAGCAAGGGATATTTTATTGGCACACTTAGAAACAGAGTACCAGAATTCTGTGTCATTATATTTTGCAGAGTTACAGGAGAAAGTTTCCTCAGTAGAACCTACTGAAACAGTGATGCAAGAGCTTGTGGTGCATCCAGAATGTTTTGAGTTGAATATGACATTATTTGATTTACTCCAAAATATTTTAGAAATTTACATTAGAATTGAAATCCGGAATACAGATTTCAGAGATACAGAACTTCAGCAAATTAAAAAGAGAACTGATCTACTCTATGATGCAATTTCAATCACTAGATACCGTTCATTTTTGTGTTTACCCTTATTGATTGTAGGTATCATATGTTGTGATGAAGTGCAGAGATTGGAGATGAAACAGAAATATCAACATCTAATCAAAACTTATGAATCAAAAAATGTCATCAGAACTTGGGACATTATCAAAGAGGTGTGGAAACGTTGTGACAATAGTGTTAGAATGGGTGGAGCCTGCTATGCGGACTGGTGTGATGTCTGTGATGAAATAGGTGTGAACTTTTCCTTTCTTTAGCTGTACTTATATGTGGGAAATATACAATAGCCGATGGGGGTTATTACTGATTATAGAATTTCAACTTTCAATTTTTTTCTAATACATTAGGAAGATGATTAAGAGGTGTAATACATCATATTGAAATTTCAAAGCTCATGAATCTACTGATATTCTATTTTGGAGTATTTTTTGCGTATACAAAGTGGGAGCCAGGCCAAATTTTTTGATCAAGAAGTCTCTTCATTTCGCATTGCATTTTGTTTCTATGGAGTATGTGCTAAATCTTCTTTACAAATTTCCGATTGATTTGTTTTTGAATTTGCTTTCCATGTTACACCTTATTTAGCAATACTTGATAAAATATAAATTCCTGTACTAGTTGTTTTCCTCCCAAATTATACGTAGACTCGACATTTAAAACTTTTTAAACTTTAATTGATCCAATAGTAAATCTTGAGTCCTAAGTCACTATTACTAAATGGTTTCAAAGTTTAATACACGAAGTGGAAGGAATATTGATTGAATACATTGATTAGTAACAGTCGTCTCAGCCAACCCGCATATTACCTGTTATAGAAAAATATGTCTTATCGCGTGCTAATTCATTCCAAATCTTCAATAAATACAAAAATCCATTGACGGTAATTCTGATGTGCAGATAGGTACTTTTTCAAGAACTGCTTATTTGTTTTACAAGTTTATAGTTAGAAATACTGGAACTTGAATGCTATTGATTGTTGGATTTAAAAACCATGTAATCTGTCTTTTGGGTTTTTCTTGTTTCATTATTTACATTTCATCAATTTTTTTTTGTTACAGTCTTTGGAAGAACTGACATGAAAAAGTCATCAATTTTGAGTATGACTTCAGAAGACTTCGCCCCTGTTAAATCTATTTATAATGGCAAAACTTTACAGAAATCAAAAGATAATTACTACCATTTGGTGAAAAAAAGTGGGATCAAACTAATCAAAGCATCTTTGTTTTCTAGCACTGAAATTCAAGTTGAGAAAGCCAAAAAAGATAGTTATCCCAATGCTCCAAAAAACACAAATGATACAGAATGGAGAAAGGATTCGATAAAAAGTTCTAATCAAAAGAAAACAATCCAAAGTTCCAGTTTCTTAAAAGATACAGCTTTAACATTTGATTATATGTTAGAGAACAATTTTTTTCATGCTTCTGATTTAGGCCAATAGTGGGAAGTCTTGTGATGAAAATCAAGTGTTACAAAATAGTCAATTGTTTAACGCAAAGTAAGAAGATTGAAATAGCTCTTTCTCTTGATATTTTAACCCCATATTACCGCGTATATATATGATCGCTTTTCAATTATTCACAATGACGTGAGTCTGAAATCAGTAATGCCATTTGTTTTATCTATTTTCTTGGTCTATGCAGTGGTTTGCCGACAAAAACCTTTGGTGGTAAAGATAATGGAGATTAAATTGAATGCTCTAGAATGAGACATAACTCAATATTATGATTTAAATATTGCTTCTAAGTGATTTTGTGAATTAAATTAAAACCAAGATCCTTCTGATCATCAGTCATGTTGAATTACCTCAACCTCTATTCCTATAAAAGTGGCTTCGGAGTATCTGTTCAAGAATGAAGCTGTTGACATGATATAGTAATCTAGTTTCGGAAGAACTGAAGTCTAATTTCTACTGCATATTCTTTTCGATCTTGACTGATTACTTAAATTAATGTTATGATCTAGCAGTTATGATCAAAGTTAAACTTTCATTGTTTCTTCCGTATTTGGGTTTGCAAATAAAGTTTCATGTTTCATTTTAATACCATCAAACATCTTGAATAGTAGACGAAAGTGTTCATCTTAATATATTTTTTCGAGGGGAGATTTTCTATTGTAATCATTATCTTTGTGCATCTGTTTAGAGCGTGATAAGCAATTCTGCAGGATGGTAGTAGCCGCAAGACTAACGCTGCACATTTGCTTTTTAGTTTTCTCATCGATAAACTCGTCGAAAAACAACCAAACCAATTTAAAAAACATTGAGGATTCCCACATATGCATAAGTGCAATAGAATAATCGGTTATCAACTGTCATGATATCAACTCACTTGAGGCCATATCACATAAAATTATAAAACATATTACAACATGGACTGTTTAGAAATATGTTTTGCATTCTACCCTTTTTCCATAGTTGAGATATCCTGATGATTGATATTTATATTAAATTAATAGCTAATAATGCAATCAAATGCATCCAGATTTACTGTTTTAAATCAGGCTGGGAATTTCAAATCTCTACATTGGATTTACTTTTTCTTGCCCTGATTCATCTACAGTATTGGATCTCTGTTAGTAATTGAAAAAATCATCGTAATAGTAAGCAAATAATAAATGTATACCCCATAATAATGCTCCTTAAATAATGCCTATTCATATATATTGTCAAGTTTTGGATTAACTTACGACTTTAAAGCTATAAATGGTTCATCAATATAATAATCGAGGATATGTTTTAAATAGCATAACACAGAAGATTAAATCGATGTTATAATAGTGTTATATCGTATTTACTCCAATGGAGAAATATCATATCCTTTGTACTTTTTTCCGACTGGCCTTTCATAAGATTTTCTACTGTGAGTTAATCCAGCTTTAACCAATGCCTCAGCGATACAACTAGTCACTGGGATAGGATCGATCACTGGTATCGAATATCCACATTTCTCCAGGTGAGTCTTGATAACTTGTGCACATCCAAAGAATCCTGTACAGCCAAGAACAATAACTTCAGCTCCGTCTTTTGTAACTGCTTCTTCTGCTTGATGTGCTAAAATTTCCTCAAGCTCATCATGTCGTTTATGAATTTCGACAACTGGAATACTAACGGCTCTGATTGAAACTAACTTCTTGTTATAACCGTAAACACATGCATTATCTTCAAAAAGTGGTTTAACTGAGTCTGTAACAGTAACAATACTGAACTTATTACCTAGCAATGTTGCAACAGCCATAGAAGTCAATCCAGGGCCAAGGGCAAGAATATCAACGGCCTCTCTCACTGCACCTAAAGCCGGATCAGCAAAACAATCGATGATAACTGCATTATTTCCAGCCTTTTCAGCTTCAATTGCCTTCTTCACTGTTTCAGGGGCAGCAAACACTTCATCCATATGGTACTCAATGGATGGAGGTCCATTTTCAATTTGTGAATTTGTGATTTGGAGAGATGGAGAGTTCATATATGAGAGATCTTTAATTTTACCCTCGGATGTGACAACCGTGATCACATGTACTTGTATTGGCTTAGTCATAGTGCTATTTCTGGATTCCATCAAACTTCTTATATTTATCACAAAATAACTGTTTATTCAATGTCAAAATGATATCAGGAAGAATATGTCTCCTTTATAAACCATGGGGGGTGGAACATGAGATTGGGAAAATAATTACTCTTAAACGGCCGAGATTGATGAGCGAATAAGGAGCTAGATTCCCCGAGGTGCTGCTCATTCAACCAAGATATGGAAATATCTGTGCGCGAAGATTGATAATTTATCAATGATTTTGTTATCTAGAAAAATTGTAAATTATTTTTGTGATGGAACAGAGTCTATCTTCTTCTCTTTTGATCACAAAACTCTTAGTTAGATTAGCAGTTGTGGTTGTAATCGAATCTGAGGAATTAAAATGAAAAGTCATTCAATTCAATCAGCGATTCTGATCTGAGGGAATATAGATATTTAAGTAGAATAATGTAGATTTGATACATGTGGCACCATGAAACTCATGAGTAACCTAGATCTGAGATCAAAACTTATTCTTCAATATTTAAATAATTCAAAAAAATAAAAGAGGAAAGATCAAAAGCACCACCATTTTTTTTTTTAGCTCCAAGAAGTGTGTTCATCAGCAGTCATACTTTAATTATAGGTTCCAAGGAGTATCTTTATGATTTTACGTGAATTTTATTTAAGATGCACTAAGAACGACATGTTAAAAATCTTATTGTAATACAACTAAGCTCCTTTCTAGAGTTGATTAGTTTATTATATCGCAAAGTTCAACTAGCAGTATATATCTGACTTTGTTTTGGATCTGTTCATCAAAAAAATTACCCACCAATCAGTGAAATCTTGCTTCCAGTAATCTTTAAGAAGCTCTGAAAACGATAGAAACAGCAAGTATCCCGTTGTTTCACGCATTCTTTCCAAGTACTCAAGTATAAGAGATCTCTCTTTCCCCAAATTTGTTGTAAAAGCAGCCATCAAATAAGGAAAAAAAAACTGTTTTTGAGCTGGCGAATCTTTGACAAGCTTTTTTGCGTGACGAAATATTCCCGATACACATGAATCTGCTATAAGCTGAGAATCTAATTGAAGTTCAGTCTTACCTTCTTTGAATGACTTCATGCTGGTAATATATATAATTATTGCATACTTCCAAGCTTCTTGGACATGGAGGAAGTCAGATTTTTCTGTGTTGTCAAACAGAAGCCTTAAGTCAAAGCAATCATTAGTTAAGCTTTTCACCAAGATTTCAGCCTGACGAAGATTTCCCCGTGACATCACGTATAGCACAATAAAGATCTCTTCTGAACATCCAAATAGATTATAGCTATTACTGAATCTTCCTTCAGCATTCAAGCAACTTCGATTCACCTCTAAAACAATGTCATTATCAATAACTGGATCTTTAAAATTTATTAGACTGCCCATTATATCGAAATAAATGACGTTAAGTAACAAACTTCTCAAGGTATGATCGCTCTTAAGTACATCTCCAAACTTTGCAATACCTCTTTCAAGCATGAATTTCCCTAAAAACTCGTTTATGAAAGCCAAATAATCTCTTGAGGAGTAATTGGATTTTTGTAGCTTAATATTAAAAAGGCAAAATATCGTACCGAGAATTTCAGTGAGGTTATCAAGATAATCTAATTTAAACACATTCTTCGCCTCATAAAGCATTATGGTCGCATCATTATTCATATGTACAGTTGAAGAAGCTGCAATAGCATGGAATAATGGCTCAAAGTCAAAAGACAGTTGACATAAATCTTTGAATGGATTTTCATTGAATGTCAAAGAAACACCAGAAAGAGTGGAACCAAAGTAATCTACAAGATTCATTGCGAATCCTTGTTCTGTGCGCTGAGTAAGTTGGGAATTCTCTATCAATACTCCAGTAGTACCAAAGACACCACATGATTCTGAATTCACGTTCGGTAGGCTGACTAGCACACCTGTTTCTGCAACGACATTATTTTTGGATCCTTTCGATTGCCCCGGTTGAACAAGTTTCCATATCAAGGCGGTAGACCGTCTTGTTGAGCGCTTTTGGTTCTTGAAGTACTCTCTTCGTTTTTTCTGAACTGTCAATTTTGAAAACATGCCTATGGAGCTAAAGATCAATGATTTAATGAGGTTGAAAGTTTGGTAGGGGATATGATCCTTATCTCCTCCAAATTCTTTTTTTCATCAAAATCAGGCTCTTATCCCAATACGGTAAAGCTTCAAATAACCAAAAAGGGAAGTGCTTATCTAATCTAACTAGTCCTTGGCGCGCATATAGATACGAATTTGATTCAAGTTTAGAATAGTCAGATCGAATAACAAGAAGGAGATTACTAAACTCCTAGTTCAGAAATGTTTTGTTTGATTTATCTGTGATTACATGCCTTAAGAGGAACATGGAATATTATTTATCCAATCTGCTGTAAATGGTGAAAAGTTCATGCTTTTCAGGGATTTTCAAAGTAGATGGGGTGCGATGGGAATGTAGAATAAACCATAAAAGGATTCTTTTCTATATTTACGTTGGATGTTCTAAATAGACGACTTGATCCCATTGGATAGAAAGACAAAAAATTCCACCAGATTTCTCTAAAACATTAGTGGCATATTTTCGATAGAGTAGCTTTCAGATTGGTGAACGGTATGATCTCTTTGAAAACGAAATGATGTTTGGATGTAACTGATTTGTCGTGCATTGAAATTGGTACCTCTTGATATGTCTTTTGTAGCAATCCTAGAACATCTATGCTTCAAGTCACATGGATGTCTTTCTTGGGATTCTTGAGTCTTGACTCGACTCTGGATTTCTTCTGATACGATCTCTCACTGTTTTTTTGCAAAAAGCAAATTTGTTCTCAAGTTGAAATATTCGCTGCAGCAAATTTCAAAATTATCTATCTAACACTCAATACTTTTGTGTATTGCTGTCAACTATAAGTCTTTATATTCAATAGTCACTTTCCTCTGGGGAATCCTCAATTAACTAATCATTATTTAGAACTTATTGGCAATACTTTTTCCTCATCTGATCAATTCATTATACTTGAAAGGGAGATTCTTATAGAAATTGTTCAAAATCTAATCTCCACAATGGTTGAGTACTCAAAAGTAATAAACGATGACCTTGTTCAATATGCCAAAAACAACTTGAATCACCTTCCTGATACAGATCAGTATGATCGGATGATTAGTAATCTCCCTTATAATGAGTTTGTTGAACCTCTCGAGAGGGCTAGAATGTTGGCAAACGATTACTGCACAGATTATGAACTGTTGCGATTCAGAGATTTCTCAACGATAGACGCGTTCAAGAAAGCAAGAAATGAACTACTAGAAAAAATATTCGGTTCTATAGGTGAAAATATCATGTTAGAACCTCCGTTCAGAGTTGATTATGGATGTAATGTGTCTCTAGGCAGTAATTTCTATGGTAATGTGAATTGCACGTTTCTGGACTGTTCATTGATTGTCGTTGGAAAGAACTGCAAATTTGGTCCTAACGTTACACTTGCTGGAGCCACACATCCCCTGGATACACAAAAAAGGATACAAGGTGATAACCACAGTTTGCCTATCTTTATAGGTGACAATTGTTGGCTGGGGGGTCATTGTATTGTTCTACCAGGTGTCACTATAGGCGATAATGTAGTGATAGGTGCCGGATCAGTTGTCACTAAAAATATACCTCGAAACAGCCTCGCTGTTGGTACACCAGCAAGGGTTATACGTCAGTTAGATGATCAGGAGACTACTACAGATTTTATTCTTGAAAGAGATATCATAAGCCCTCCATAGCTGGAAAATTAAGGGATTAGATACCAAATTCGACTTTTGTAATCCAGTCATTGGTCAAGGCAAAAAAAATCTTGATTTGATAAAATTCTATGAATGCCTGTATAGCTTTAATCTGCATTAAACCAGGAAGATATTTTCATTTTGTTAAGAAGTTGATGCAACTCAACTGGTTGGTAGATGGAAGCGGTTGATTATTGCTATGCAATATTTAAATCCTTGAGAACAGTATACTTATAGAGTACGAATTCACCACTTACAAGAGCCTCATCGTCTATATCAATTATGAACATTCCAAAATTACAAATTATATACCGAAATTTCAGAATTTTAGGTTTGAGAACCGGATAGAATATCCGAAGATTCGATACTATTTCTGGATATCCCTCAATATATGTCTTAGCAAAACGTTGTGATTTCTGATCGAGAAATGGAGTTTATAATGTTCCCGAAAAAATGTTAACGGAGATAGCTTAATCTCCGAAGATCACCGGAGAAGTGTGGATATTCAATATGTAAAGGACATACTTATCATAGTTAAACAGATACAACTACGAAATTCCCAAAATGAACCTATTTCTATCATTAATACCTCAAATCAATATAAATGATCTCATATGCTCACCAGCATCTTAGAGACACAATAGTGCTTTCGACTCAACAAAATACCAGGAGCCTGAAATACAGAGAAAAATTATAATCGATGCCTTATTAAGATGTCTACTTACTTTGTGGTTGGCTCGTCTCGTGGAATTGGATTTGAAATAGTGAAGCAATTGAGCGAATCAAATCAAAAGGTTATTGCTGCAGTCCGTGATCTAACAAAGGCTGATCATTTAAAGAAACTGTCAAATGTTCAAGTTGTTGAGCTTGATCAAAGCGATGAAAAGTCAATCAATAACCTGGAAAGCCAACTTTCTGAAATCACCGATGGAATCGATGTCTTTATTGCTAATGCAGGTATTGCTGAGTCAGTTTGCACTGTCCAAGATTGTCCCAGAGACGTTTGGCTAAAGCACTACATCACCAACACTCTTGGTCCAATTCTTGTATTTCAAAAAGTGTATAAATTCCTCCTGAGAAGAAAAACCAGAAAAGCTGTTTTTGTGTCTAGTATTGCAGGATCAACTAGTCTCATGAGACTTTCAAAGCTTAGTGCTTATGGACAGTCTAAGGCAGCTTTGAATTTCTCTGTGAAGGAATTGAGTCTTGAGCATCAAGATAAGGGATTTACAATTTTTTCTATTCATCCAGGATTTGTGCTAACAGATTTGGCAAGAGCATCACTTAAGGAATATGGTTCTGAATTAGAAAATAGAATACACTTAGCTATTACTCCTGATATTAGTGCATCGAACGTATTGAAGCAACTTCAATTGGCTACACCTGATATTAATGGAAAGTTGATCGATCAAGAAAAGGGAGCTATTATTCCATTTTGATGTTTTTTACTTAGGTTTCAACTTAGTTACAGAAAGCTAAAAAAATGCCGAATCAAAACTTCTAATAAATCCGTAGCAGTTGTTGAGATTACGGTGTATTGGCAAAATAAACATAGATATTGTCCTAGATTATAAATTTGCAGAAAGTATAACATTAAGCTGGGAAGCATATCCTTTAAATATATATGAAAGATACCATTGTTAGTAATACATCAGAAAGGTGGTTTTGGCAGACTTCAAGCGATAGTTTTCGACTGGAGAACATAAGCCCCAGCTTTCAACATGAGATCAGATACTAAATTTAACGCGGGTCCTATAAACAATTGCACAATAAAGAAAATTGTGGTTTCATTCTTGCAGCGGAAATCTTCTATATGCATGTATTATGTATGTATGGATATGAAAATATTCTTCCAATTGATTGGTAGAACACAACTGGTTAAATATATATGGTGAAGAAATATTTTATTCCTTTAGATCACTATAATTGCAATTTAAGTTTTGACGCCTGACAATATTGTTATCCTCTATATCAGTGTCACATCTTTCAGAGTTGCAATATATACCCTACAGCCTTAGATCATAGATTGTGGTTTCGGAAGAGTAGGATATTGGGAGGAGAAATATTCTTTTTCTCGATGCTTCCCTATAATTTTCAGAAGCAATATTTTGTTTCCCGATTGATCGAGTTCTGATGCTCCAGAAAGTGGATCGCCGAGAATAATTCAATTTCCGAAGAGGCGTAAATATCCCCAAAAATAATGTTTTTTATAAATTCAACACATATCGATAATACACTTCAAATATAAAACTTTTTTGTATTACTAATAAAATTTTGTGGTATAAAGTTTCCCCGTGTCGCAAATGGCTCAGATATTTTAATTGTTTCAACAAAGTATATAATGTAGTCAGACATATAGTGGGGGGTTATAATAATTATAAAAGATGTTAACTTATTTCGTGGTTGGAGCTTCTCGTGGAATTGGACTTGAAATAGCGAAGCAACTAAGCGAATCAAATCAAAAGGTTATTGCTACAGTTCGTGATCCAACAAAGGCTGATCATTTAAAGAAGCTGTCAAATGTTCAAGTTGTTGAGCTTGATCAAAGCGATGAAAAGTCAATCAATAACCTAGAAAGCCAACTTTCCAAAATCACAGATGGAATCGATGTTTTCATTGCAAATGCAGGTATTGCTGACTCCGTCTATACTGTCCTAGACTGTACTAGAGACGTTTGGCTAAAGCACTACACCACCAACACTCTTGGTCCAATTCTTGTATTTCAAAAAGTGTATAAATTCCTCCTGAGAAGAAAAACCAGAAAAGCTGTTTTTGTGTCTAGTATTGCAGGATCAACTAGTCTCATGAGTCTTTCAAAACTTAGTGCTTATGGACAGTCCAAGGCAGCTTTGAATTTCTCTGTGAAGGAATTGAGTCTTGAGCATCAAGATGAGGGATTTACAATTTTTTCTATTCATCCAGGATTTGTGTTGTCTGATATGGGCAAAGCTTCTGTTAAGAAATATGGTTCTGAGTTTGATGACATGTTACCTTCGGCTATCACCCCAGATATAAGTGCATCACATATTCTGAAACAACTGGAATTGGCTACACCTGAGATTAATGGAAAGTTAATCGATCAAGAAAGAGGGGAGATTCTTCCATATTGATATTTCCTGACTTCGGTTTTGATTTTATTAATTATGAAAACAAGAGATCGAATATTTGCAGTTTTTACCACCGTAGTCTAACCATGAAATAAGTAATGAGTATAACTTTGTTTCAATTAGTAAATCAGCGAAACAATGCTTAGAAATGGCTCTTAATCGGCTGTATATCCTGTTCTCGGATTTGGATTTGGGGTAGGATTCGGACTCGGACTAGAACTATAGTTTTGCTCCTGCTAGGTTTTTGTAAATTGTGATATCTGCTTGGTTTGATAATTAATTTTTTGAATAATTAGTAACAATATGCAATATGTGGCAGTGGTTTACTAGTATTATTCCACACTATTCCACATACCACATATAATCCACCTCGGAATTGGTGCATCAACCAAAAAGTCGCAGCATATACAATAAGTTCTCGGTGTTCGTACTTTGTTAGTAAATTTTTTCGGACCTCAATTTTCAACAGTGAGACTCTCAGGGCTTAGTATTTCTTCCTTATAAAAATTAAAATTCAAACAGATCATCTCGGACTTCACGACTGAGTGTTTAATTAAGCTCTAATAGAACTGAAACTGAAATTGAGAGAGGAATTATATAATGGTAAAACATACTACTACTCTTAAGTCATGAGTCGAAAGTTGAGATGGTTTCGGCCGACAATTCCACACGTATAATAGAGCCAGAGAAATGAATAGATCATTGATATCCAAAATTGATAACATAAGAAGTGCAGGCCCTCAAAAAAACGAGATAGTCCTTGTTTTAACCCTAATTGGTTGCTCATTTGACTTGATTAACGTCACAGCAACTATATCTAGTATATCTAATATTCAGGAATACTATGGAGTGACCTATTCGAAAGCCTCATGGGTTCTTTCTTCTTATGCTGTTACCTTTTCTGGGTTCATAGCTGTTTTGGGAAGGGTTGGGGATATTAAGGGCAATGATTTACTCTTCATCTGGTGTTCTTTCCTATTTTCAATATTTTCTCTTTTGTGTGCTGTTGTAGACAATCTCTACGCATTGATAGTGTGTCGAGCTTTTCAAGGGGTATCTGCCGCTGGAATAGTTCCTTCTGGATATGCTATTGTATCCCACTCTTTTACGGGAAAGAAACTTCATTCTCGATTTTCAGTTATGGCGTTAGGATTCAGCTGCTCTTTTGGAATTGGTTTTATTTTGGGAGGAGCATTTGATCTGTCTTCTGTTGGTTATAATGGAATTTTCTATTTATCATTTGCCGTGATGTTTCTGGTTGGTGTAGCAGGAATATTTCTTATAAAACCTGTTCAGAAAACCAAAGAGGTGTTACGAAACCTAGATACCATCGGATCAACTATTCTGATTGGTTCTACTCTTTTGATTGTTATAGGATTAACAGAAGGTGGAGAAAACTGGCACTCACCAGCTGCATATGTTCCATTGATAATTGGAATTCCATTGTTTTGCTTTTTTTTCATTTGGAATACCTATTTTCTTGTCCTTCTTCAAAAATATGGTTACTTTTCAGGTATATCACAGTTAATACCTCCAGAACTTTTGAGATCATTCAAACCAATTGCAATGATAGCCACATTTTTCATCAATTATTGTACTTTATTTGGAATCCTTGTTTTGAATGCAGACTACTTTCAGTATGTGCAAAGAAATTCCCCCCTGCTTTCTGCTGTCAAGCTGATGCCGAGTCTTATTGGAATGATCAGTATACCAACAGCTTTGGCATTCAAGAGTGATTTATTGAACCCTTATATTGCATTTATGTTCGGGTTCTTTCTTATAGTTGTTTCGTCTGCCACCTTCTGTGGCGTAAATTATGAAAGAAGTCATCTATATTGGAAAATCATGTTCACCTCTCAGGTTATTTCATCATCAGGCAGTAGCTTTTACTTTCCTTATATCTTGAATGTCATGATTGCATCTGCACCAATTGAAGTTAAAGGACTAGTCTCGGGTATTTTGCAGACCTTTGGGCAGCTGGGGGTTGCAGTAACATTTTGTGTCACTACATCGATACTTGGCAATATACAAGCAGGAGATGATTCATTTGCGAGAAACATCTATGATAATAGATTCCGAAACTGTGGATATTTCATGATCGCAATATCAATTACAGGCTTTCTTTTAACCGTAGCAATATGGTTTCAAGAGAGAAAAAAAGTGCATTGCGGAAGCGATTATCAAAGTGAAGATACAAACGAAGTTTGAGGAAAAGACATTTTTGGAAGAGTTGATTGTAGATTTCAATTATAACAAGTCTCTGTTTCATGAAATCTTTCAGACAGATCTGGAATATTGTATTTTCATCCACAAAGGTGACTTCTTGTGAGTGTGTAGGGATTTCAAATGGAAGAGAGTTTCAAGAATCACAAGTCTTTGTTTCTCATAGATCAATTGAAATAAGTGTGAAAGATACACATTGATCTGATAAGTGCTTGGGCTCAAGTTAATATCAATTATTCTTTAAGGAATCCCCAAAAAGATGGTTAAACTTTGTAATGATCAAAATTCTCTCCACAAACGATCTATTTGTCAAATTGAAATATGAGACAGATATCTGAAATCTTAAAATATGGGAAAGAAAATATATAGTGGTATTCAAAGGAATAGTATATGCTTCTGAAGCTTTCTATTTCCAATGAGCTTCCCAGAATGATTTTAGCGAGCCGTACTCCCTATTAATGTTAACTTGAACGATAAAACATCCTTCAATAAATACACATAAAAACAATGCCATCAACACATCCAGCAGATTATATCTTGGATACTTTCTCACTAATGTGAAAACCGAACTGATTGCACACCATATGAATCCATTTATCCAAATGATTCCAAAAGTGTTTTTTATATCCAACATAGATACTAGGGATACTGACAACAAAGTCCTTATATCAGAGCGTTTATGCTTCCTGTATTTATTGTACATGCATATAATAGCAAGTCCAGTGTGAACATTCTCTATATGTCCATAAAATGTCGAGAAAATAAAGCAAATATCCACCACACCAGACAGAGTGAAAACGGGAAATGTGTTCCAAATATTATCTCCTGCTAAAATCAGCAGCAATAAGTCAAATTTTGACAAATCATCACCCATCATCATATGAATTAATCAAAATTGAATGAATTTAAGTGATGAGGGGACTGTCGATGATTGAAAATTTGGATAAGTTTGGAATTTCATTTTTATTATCAGAGTTCTACAAGAAGTTGGGAGTTAATACAGTTATCTCATTTAACTATCGATGAAAAAAATGAAAATTTAAAAAAAACTGGGAGCTTAACCGGTTATCAAGTATATATTTCCTCATTAGGAAATTTCCCAGTCAAGTGACTAGTTGAACTACTGTAATATAATACTGAATTAAATAATTTCCAAAGGAAGTAATTTTGAGCCGCTTACAACCTCTTTAGGAATTAGTTTCAGAAGTATTGAAGTGGCTTTTGACATCAGTTTTTCAAACCAAACTTATTGGGCAGTCTAAAGGTTACTTAACGTTACATAATAGTTGCAACTAAGAGTCAGTAGTTTTTTTCTTCAGAAGAGAAAGCCAAACAATGACATTATCCATGATTTAACAGCTTACTGGTAGTACAGAATTATATTCATACACAATCAGTAATTATACAACACTTACCGTTTGTGATCTCAAAATCTCAGTCAGTATCTGTAGGAATTATTATATCACAAGAATCAGTTATTGCCAGTTTTATAGAAATAATTGACTATGCAATTCAACACTTTTCAAAAATTGTAATAAAACCAACAAATTTATTCAAATAGTTCTCATTGGGTTTCTCAACTCAAATACTTCAGCACCAGAACTTGTAAACTCTATAGTAGAATGGCTTTGATTTTATGTACTCTCTCTCTTCCGCAACCTCCTGTCTCAACACATCTAAGTCCAATTCTCTCCTTCCAGAATCAACATCAATGCTTTCAAGGGGAAGAAGGAAAATAAACTTCCTCTTGTATAAGGTATAGCCAGTATACAAAACCAAAATAATAGGAACAGATAACCAAGTTTGGAAGAAGTTATATGCATCAGCGCTTGCTCCCGGGAAGAGTCCAACCCAAAACTCGCATATAATAATCAACCCGATGATTATCAATCCAATCCAGGAGAGGATAACTCCACCTTGGGCAACAAAGGGTAATTCATCGGTATTTCTTCCCTTCTTTTTCAACGCAAGTCTGAATCTAATGTGACAAAGCATGATTGATGCCCAGTTCAAGAATCCGGAAATTCCTGAGAGAGAGTACATCCATGTAAAAACATCACCTTGGTTGTCACTGGCAGCAAGAAACCCTAATAGACCAATCAGCAAGCTAAAAATGATACCACCCATTGGTCTTCCTTGTCTATCAATGTAGCTTAGCCAACGTGGACCAAAACCTTGCTCGGCAAGGGAAGCAATTGTTCTAGAGGAAGCGTAGACACTGGAATTACCAACTGATAAAACTGCAACCATAATGACCGCATTCATCAACGAAGGTAGACCCTTGACACCAGCATCTTTGATTGCAATGACAAATGGAGAATCTGAAGCTTCATCTGAACTAGAACCAAGCAAAAGCTCGCTGTTGTATGGAACCAGTAAGCCGACAATAACTAGGGAGACAATATAGAATAAAGCAATTCTCCAGAAAACCTGTTTTGTTGCCGGAGGAAGTGTTTTTCTTGGATTAGCAGACTCTGCTGCAGCCAATCCACACAATTCTGTACCACCAAAAGCATATGCTGCAGTGACGAAAACAGTACAGAAACCTTTAAAACCATTATGAAAGGCTCCAGGATCCCTCCAATATCTTCCACCTATATACTCCTTGCTAGGACCACCTCCACAGTCAACAATAATTCCGAATATAATGAACCCAACAATGGCCAACACCTTTAATAATGAAAACACAAATTCTGCTTCACCATAGCCTTTCACTCCAAATAAGTTAATAATAGATATAGCAACATAAAAAATGAACACCCACACGTCCGGATTAATATTTGTGTTCCAATATTTGATACAAAGCGATGCTGCCACCAATTCAGTAGGTAAACCCAAAATCCATGCCAGCACATAACTCCAAGACATTGTAAACCCCCATGCTGGTGAGTTGAATCTTGTGTTGTACTGGTTAAATGATCCAGAAATCGGAAATGCAACTGCTAACTCTCCTAAAGCTTGAACAGTAGCATACATCATGACTCCGACAATGATATAGCCAATCAAAATAGCTGCTGGACCCCCTGATCTTAAAGCACTTCCAGATCCAACAAAAAGACCAGTACCAATTGATCCTCCAATTGCAATCATTTGTAGATGACGAGATTTTAGTGATCTTTTAAGTGGAGCTTTGGAAGAAATATAATTTGACTTTTGAACATCAGTCCAGTCTGGATCAAAGTCAAGTGCGGTTTCCATAGGTTTGAACCCGTTGATGATATTCCAAAAGTATCCTTCTTTCTCATCTTTATCATATGGCAAATATTCAGTTTCAGTTGTATTTGATGGGAGCTTTTGGTTATCCTTGGATGAGAAGCTCATGATCGAAATTTCGAATTTTTATCAGATGGCACAACGGTTTTGATGTATCGAAAAGACATTTTATTATCCACTTACTAATTTAATGGCTAACGACTCGGATTTATAACTAAACTCTAAAGAGCATATCATACTTGCATATCAATATGCATGAACTTTCGTGGTGGCCTCTCTACTGTACAACGATTAGCAGAACACGAAAAAATTGTCATTTCACACGAGATGTATTTTATCTGTGGCGTTTATGTCAATATTTCAAGGCATTAACTGACAGAAACCGTAATGTGTCTCGGTGATAAGAGTCTGTTATTTTAGATATAATTTGAAAAGTGTGTGAGAAACTTCCAACTTTTAGAGCCATATATCAAAATGTTGAGCCTTAAAAAACCCCACTTTCTTCATATCAAAAGCCACCACTTTCAGACTTTTATCAAGTGACAAAATCTTATTCTGATTGCAGAAAATTTACTTCTATCGAAACTAATGAGTCATAACACCATATTTCTAGTAATATTTGTGATTTATGGGTGTTTGGGCTTCTCGTATTAATTAACCTCCTACACCTCAATACTACGTTTCAATTTTGTAGTCTGCTCTTGAGCTTTTTCCTTTTATTCTCAGCTAAAACTATCTTTTTTTTTTTTGTTTTGAGAATAAACCAATAATATCGGCTTTCTGCAGGTAAAACATTCGTAAGAGCTCGGGTGAATGGTGATAACATAACTAATAATAAGTTTTTGATGATAGAGCATTGTTTTCTCAATTCTCTACAACATCCGGCTAGCCGCTCCCAACTGGAGTCTCATTACTTTAATAAGATACCCCTCCAATGTAGTATTTTTCAACAAATGTATTAATTTATTGAGTTCATTTTGAGAAATAATGCTTTATATTTTCAGTACTTCTGAAGAACACACTTCACATGGACTATAACATAAGAGAAGAAATATCAATTTGATAGGTCAAACTTCCGCACCATTTTGGTTAGAATAGATGGTAAACTCAGAAGTAGCCTGTAGTTAACCATACCTTTGAAATATTGATATTGGAGTATAGTTTTCAAAGATTTAACAGTTTCTGTTGTTTCTGTTGTTCTCTTTGGAGATATTTTGAGTTTAAGTGCGCATTTGAACTATAATAAAAATGTCAGCATATCTGCTTATGGTTAGAGGAAATGAGTTGAACGCAGAAGTCAGCTGAGATCTCTTGGTTGTGTGAAATCATTTATTTACACAAGCTTGGGAAAATTCTTTATTTTTTTTATCTTCACGATAATATACTGCAACTATCAGAAAATCAATCCAACTTTGTTTTGCCATTGTTACTTTCTCATATGTGATAAAAGACACGATATCCATCCCCTGTTGATGAGTCGAGGAACTTATCTTCCATATTGGATGGAAAATTTTTGATTGCGTACCACTGAAGCATAAAATCATGAAGATTGATTTCAATGATTTCACCGAGTAAATAAACACTCTAATTATCTAATATCTCATACATTTTCTGATAAAGAAACCAAATTGCGGCTTTTGTTCTTTCAAAGTTTCTATTACTTTACTGAGTAGCGAAATCCCAGCTGGTTCATACCATACAATATCCCAGCTCTGTTTTCTTCTGAGAGCACTTCCTCATTAAAAAATGAGTGGAAAGTTCCTGATTTCAAATGAGATCTTGAAAATACTACATTTTTATAACTCAATAGCTTTTGGATATTCAAAAGTGTGGATATGGCCTGAACAAGAAACTTTCATAAAAATTATCTCACTAAGCCCAAAATATGATGTGATTATTACATCCAGTGATAAATATCAAGTGGTATTTCCCTTCCATATAATGTTTTTTCCGATTGACAGAGCTTACCCAAAGTATGATCTTACTCCTAGATATCTCCCGTTTTATTAAAAGCAAATAAAAAATTGAACAACGAAGTCCAAACTTTACATAGAAATCATGATCCAAAACTGATTTCGGGTGAATTCAAGTTCATGAGTTCTTCATCAATCATATGAAAAATATCGAGCCAAAAATTATCATCATCACTTTCAGTGAATGTTTTCAAGGGCAAGATTTCTTCATTGTCAATATCCTTCAAAAATGAATTTAGTTCACATTGGCCGCAAGTGCGTATCATTTCTTCAAAATCAGATTTGTTGAGTTGGATAAATGAATTTTTTGGTGGAAGACATTTGTAATGATTCAAGAACCTATTTTTTTCGTTTATAATGCAATCCATATTGACTAGTGACTTCTTGTCAAAAACATTGTCTTCACTTTTCAAAAGTCCAGTGATGTACTGCTGCAA
Source organism: Ogataea krabiensis (assembly GCA_030582815.1). Taxonomy (NCBI): domain Eukaryota; kingdom Fungi; phylum Ascomycota; class Pichiomycetes; order Pichiales; family Pichiaceae; genus Ogataea; species Ogataea krabiensis. Next base: position 49,221 of record JAJMHB010000021.1, read on the forward strand.
CTTATTCGCCCTCCAGGAATGATAATATGTGCTATTATTGGTTCTTCTATAGTTGTTGATCACATCTAATTGGTCATGAAGTTTCAATAGTAAAGTTTCAACAACTTTTGAAAAACCCCCAATTGAGTAATTGAACTTGAAATCCAAAAGTCGAGCTATCATGCTATTGTGAAATTGTACAACTTTGTCTATGAATGGCTCACAATGGGGAATTATCATTAACATTGATCCCCTTTTTTCAAAAAGCGATGTCAATAATTTTGGATTTCGTAGCAAGTCACACAGCGCCACCACATTATTTGCCATGCCCATTAGTTTCAATAGGTACATATAAAATGGCTCTTTATCTGAAGAATCGTCATATGTCAAAAATATATAGTAGTTTATCGTGAAAAGAAAGCATTGACAATCCATATATTTCACGAATTTGAACACTTTTTTGATGCAGTCGTCCTTGGAGCGAACTATAAGATCAACCAACGAGCTTCCAAGAAGTTCTTCAATTTTCTCATCCAACTTTTTCATAATTGGTAGTAACTCTGATTCAATTTTGGGATCATAGTTGAGGCATGTGATAATCTTTACTAATGGCTCCAAATAGACACGGAGTTGATCTAATAACTGATAACTTTCAACCACATAATTTTCATTTGATTGCGTGCCGTATAATGTTGGTAATTTCGTAGAATAGTTTTCGGGAAATACCAATAGACTAGTGCCTTTGTGGCAAGAGGTCCCAAGTATTTTGAATTCAATTGCATGCCATGTTTTCCGCCATATATTTTGGAAATGGGTGTCATTTTCATATCCACTAATATTTTCGAGGTCATAATTCATTCCAATTGAGTTTGCCATTTGAAGAATCAATCCATTTGCTACTTCAGCATAACCTCCATCTATTCTGTCACCTCTCTCAGGTGCATATTCGTGGTAAAAACTCATAAATATTATGCTTCGAAGTAACGGTAAAGATCCTCTTCCTAGGATTGCATACTGATTGATACACAATTGTGCTAGCTGAATGAATTGAAGACCTATTATATGATCCCTTGCTGCATCATTTCCAGATTCAGCTAAAGAAGGGTGAAATGTCAAATATGACAGTCGCAGAATAATAAGAAGAACAGCTATGTATGACCAATCGAAAGTGTGATTGATTGAAATCTTACCGTTGCGGATTATACCAACCAATCTTTCCTTTAGTAGCTTTTCATCAATAATAGGAATGAACACATACAGGATTCCCTGAAAGAAATTTTTCAAGTGTAACGATATTATCTCTTGAGATGGAAGTATGTTTTCTATTTTATCAATCAATTGCGCCCTAGAAAAATTGGGTAAATCATTATTTGGTTTGCCCGACAAACCTTCATTTTCCAGCAAGATATTACGAAAAAAAAGCTCTGTTTCTGGATCCACATCATTAGTGAGCAATATAATTTGATTCAATATGGTATTTTTTTCCAATCTCTCTGAATTGTTGTTGAAGAATATATCACTAATTTTGCTCTTTTTATGCCTTCTGAGTTTAATTAGTAAAACTCTCAAGAAATTATCTTTTTGCATTATAGTCTGAAAAGACAAAATGCCTTGAGAAATAAAGCGTCCTGCCCTTTTATATACTGGCTCATAATTTTCTCTTAAAATCAATCGTTTTTCATCGGATGCATATGGTTTATTGAAATCGCTTAGTGGGACAATAGCAGAAAATTTATATGGCTCATAGCCAAGTATTTCGGTTTCTCGATAAATGCAATCTTCCGAGCGCTTTGTACAGGATCCACAAGGTCGTTGACGGTCACACTTCAAAAAAAGAGCTCTTGTTAGAATGACACATCTTAGATGCCTATTATTTGTATAACATACCTTTGTTTTTCGTTTCTTACACGAATTGCAAGATATAGAAAACCTATTTCTAACTGGACCCATTTTTATTTTACCGCTTTGAATCCTTAAAAGGTTAAAGTCCATGCTCTCCGGAGGAGCAAACGATCTTTATATTTCACACAGCTGATATATGCCACAGTATTGAAAAATATTGGTAGTTTACTTCTGAGCGCATGACAATCGCAAAAAAAATATCCTCGAAAACGCTAATAGCATAATAATCACTGACTCCCTTATCAGATTTTGGATTTAAACCAATCTGGGAAATATTCCGAGCAGAAGTGTAATTGCAAGTTGATTTTCAAGTTATAATAGTACTGAAAACTAACCTTTTGGTGCCATACTTAGTATTGCAGAAACTCTAGCTTTGACTCCACACCCTAATTGAGCTTAGGGAAGTTCTTTGAACCAATACCACATTTCATGATCAGTATAAGATGAGCTTCATAGCTTCGGTAAATCTCAAAATATAATTCTCCGGTGAAAACAGGAGTAGCTCAAATTCCAAAGCTTATTTCGAAAATGGTTAAAAACTTTTTGCCACATCTAAGAGAAGTGGATTCTGAGATTGAATTCAGCACCACTAGTGATTCCATAAAAGATCAGTCTGTATATGAACTCCGAGAAGTGGAATATCGGGATGAATCAAAGCGACCTTGGTGGAAATTTTTTGATGAGTATGAGTACAGGTTCACAGAGAAGGAGAGAAGCAAAAAAAGATGGTATAAGTGGTTTGATGAAGGTACTTCAACAAAAGAAAAGAAGCTTATACTGAAACTTGACATTCTCATTACCTTCTACTGTTTTGTAGCATTCTGGATGAAACATATCGATCAATCTAACCTTTCGAATGCTTATGTCTCAGGAATGAAGGAGGAACTTGAAATGAATAGGAACCAGTACTCAACTGCACTTTCCCTTTATAATGCAGGAGCTGTAAGTTTTCAATTACTCTTTATGTACTTGATTCCTAGAGCCCCTTTTCATATCTTGGTTTCTGTTTCAAGTATTGCATGGGGAATCGTTACATTGTTCACCTACAAAATTCAGAACTGTTCTCAACTTTATGCGGTTAGATTTTTGGTTGGTGCTGGCGAATCTGGATTCTTCTTTCTATTCGTCTATATTTTGGGATGCTGGTATAAACCTGATGAGCTGTCACGAAGGATAGGTTTTTATTATTTCGGTGAAGCCCTTGGTAACTCAACTGGAAGCTTGTTGCAAGCACAAACTTATGCAACATTGAATGGAAGAAATGGGCTTTCTGGATGGAGATGGATGTTTATAATCAATGGAATCATAACAATACCTATTGGAATTATAGGATATTTTCTTATTCCAGGATCTCCATATAAGTGCTACAGTTTATTTTTAACTGATGAAGAAATTCTATTAGCTAGAAAAAGAATGACAGATGCAAATATAGAGCCACCGGGAAAAACAAAGATCAAGATATTTAATCTACCATTATTGAAAAAAGTGTTGACCGAATGGAAATTTTATGTTCTTTTGGTGTTTGACTATGCTTTTTGGAGACAGATAAGTGTGAGTTATTCGGGCTTTAACCTGTGGTTGAAAGCCTCCGGTAAGTATTCCGTGACTAAAATCAATAGATTGAATGCAATACCCCCTGCTCTTGGATTTGCTTATATTCCAGTATTGGCATTTATTGCTGATAACTTAAAGACCAGGTTTGGTTCACTATTATTGGGTGGTGGAATTTCATTTATAGGAAACACAATTTTGGCTATTTGGAATGTACCAGAAAGAGCAAAATGGTTTGCTTTCATGACAAGCTATTTAACTGTGGAAACGACAGTTATTGTTTACGCATGGATGAATGATATCCTTGGTAAGAATTCGGAAGAGAGAGCTGTCATCCTTGCAAGTGTTAACATATTTTCCAATCAGTTCAGTGCATGGATACCTAGTGTTCTTTTCAAGACGTTGGATGCACCAGAATTTCACAGAGGATATACTTTTCTATCTTGTAATGGTGCCCTTTTTCTTGTGTGGTTGTTTGTTGTTCTGTATTTTTACAAAAGGGAAGAAAGAGCAAATGCAAAAGAGAGGGGGATTATTATTCTCGATAAAACTGAATACAGTGGTTCAATTAAATCCATTTCTTAAGTTTAAAAAAATATTATTCTAGTTACTGAGATATATTTAAATATAAAATTTACCCTCTATTTTCCTCCTAAAGTTAGGGGTTTATCTCTAAAAACACGATTTGGATAGAAAGACGCAATTATTGGGTGCTGAATCACATTTAAATACCACTTGGTGAGCAATGGATGATCTTCTGTCCAACTTCTATCCCAAATAGTATCAAAACCACGTGAAATAACGGTGACAAGAAATAAGTCAGCTAATGTTAGTCTATCACCAACAATATATTCATGTTTTTGTAATTCCTCCTCGATTGACTGAATAATAGCTGCAACCCTTTCATATGAAATTTTGATCTCCTTCTCATTATATGGTCTTCGGCCATAAAGGGGGATATAGATATCACCCAATTTAAGTAATAAATCAGAAGTTCCTACAGAGATCCACCTCAAGATTTGGATAAAGTCTTTTCGATCGCTTCCTAGTAAAAATGATGCTTGCTCACCAGCGATATCTACTAGATAGACTGATATTGCGATAACCTCGGTCAGTTTCAAGCCATTTTTTTCGAAATATGCTGGTGCCTTTCCTAATGGAAATTCTTTTTTAAAAGTTGAATTTTCACGATCTAGGTTGATGTCAATATCCAACTTGAAATATTGAATAAGTGCTCTTGGAAGCTTTCCTCTGGTAGCCGCCTGAAAAAAAAAATGTTAATAGAGGTTTGAAGTTAAGTTCACCATCGAAATATAGTTACCTCAAAACTGTATAGAGTTCCAATTGTCATTTCTATTAGATATTTTCATCAATGCTATTTCAAGAGATATCAAGTAACACTTATTCAAAGTTATTTTGTGGTAATAGGTATTCGGGCTCGTATTTATATGGATTCAAAAAGCCACAATTACCAAAATAGGTTAAAGTCCGATCTATAATATATATCTATAAAAAGCTCCAAGTGTACCCTCTACTCATGTTTTATTACTTGCAATCGCCAGCCATTAACAAACCAAATTTTGGTCATGGCGTCACATAATGAGAGGGCAATCATTGAGGCAGAATTGGCAAAGGCCCATGAGAACTACCTCTCCAGGACCAAGTTGTTCGTTGTGTTCGGAGCCATGTCATTTTCATTTTTTCTCTCTTATGTAGATCAAAATGGAATTTCTGTCATCTATCCCTATATAAGTAAAGATTTAGGAGCAGAATTGACAATAACCTGGGCTGCAACTGCTTCTGTTATTGCAAACTGCTCCTTTCAAGCAATGTATGGACGATTTGCGGACATTTTAGGCCGGAAGATGATGTTGGTGAGCTGTTTGCTGTTTCTAGCATTTTTTGATTTGGGGTGCGCTTTGGCAAGAACAGATAAGGAGTTCATAGTTTTTAGAGCCATGACAGGAATTGCAAATGGAGGTATTAATTCTTTGGTTATGGTGATTGTTTCAGATATTGTACCTCTTAAAAGTCGAAGCAAGTATCAAGGGTTTCTCGGAGCTTCGGTAGGACTTGCAAATGCTGCTGGCCCTTTTATTTCATCAGCGTTCGCAACTTATGGACACTGGAGATACTTTTTTTTTACATTGTTTCCTTGTGTGATTTCATCTGCAGGGATTTGTTATTGGCTGATCCCTTCAACGAAGAATGAAAACAGTTTGAAGGGAAAAGTTTCAAAAATAGATTTTCTTGGATTTGTTTTCAGCACGGCTGCATTAGTATTAGTTTTGACACCAATTAATTGTGGAGGTTTATTACTTGCCTGGGATTCTACTGCAATTATATGCATGCTGACAGTTGGTGGTATATGTCTCATAGTTTTCATTGCTATTGAAATGAAGCATGCCAAATTTCCAATATTACCCTTTAGATTGTTTAACAATATCCATCTTGCAACTATTTTGATTCAAAGTTTTCTTTTTGGAATGTCATTCTTCCCAATGAATTTTTATTACCCATACTACTTTGAAATTGTAAAGAATAGGGGCACAATAGTGACATCTTTATTCATGCTATGTGTTGTCCTGCCTCAATCGATATCTTCTGTTGTTTCTGGGCGTATTATAGCAAGATTCCAAAGATACAACCCAGTAATCTGGGCTGGATATGGCCTCTGGATGTTGGCTTTGATTTTCCTATGTGTTTTTTTCCGTTTAAATACATTATCTGTTGTTTGTTGTGTGATTATGGTTGTTCATGGTATCGGAATGGGAGCTACGTTTCAACCTACTGTTATATCTGCACTTGCAAACTCCAAAGGTAAGGATCGTGCAATTGTGATCTCCACTAGAAATGTGGCTAGGTCGTTAGGAGGATCTATTGGGTTAGCATTATCAGCTTTGATCCTTTCAATATCTATCCGAAGGCAATTAAGTGATTATCCTTCAGATATTGGGGATTACTTAAGGCATCATTTATATTCCAAGATTGACTATTCTGCAGCTAATTTTTCTCAGGCACAAATAAAGATGGTGGAGAAGATTTATATGAAGGCGATAAGATATGTTTTTATATTTTGGGTTCCTCCTATCGCAATATGTTTTTTTACATCTTTATATGTCAGAGACAAAGGACTCAATCCTTTGCCAGATGATTAGTTTTCACGTCATGATTAGCATTTTGAATTTCATATGAGTGTGATTCAACTTTGAGATATTTCTGTTTTAAAGTATATGATATACATTCCTTCTATCCACCTGTATCTCTACAGAAACAATTTCTATAATTCTTTTGGTGCCCATCTTTCTGGATTTGGTTCCCCTCCTGGCTGTGACCATAGACTTACGTAGATATCCCTGCGATCATCTACAAAGTATCTCCCATGTGATACTTGATAATTGTCTAGAATTAACAAATCATTTTCCTTCCAAGTATGCACATACTCTAACTTGCTTGCCAAGGTATAGATGGAATCTAAATCTTGTGGAGGTAATGGTGTGTCATCTCCATATACAGTTTGTCCATACAAGGAGTTAGAGTAACTGTAGCAATATTTAACATTATGCTCTGTATCATACTTTCTTCCCGCAGAAGCAACTAATCCATTGAACCATACGGGTTTTCTCAATGTAGGATGAGTTATTATACCAGGGATTCTTTGAATAATCTCAACATTATCATTTTCTAACCATTTGAACTCATCTGTAAGTTTTCTGATTTGAATCTCAGCTTTTGCTTTTTTTTGTTTAATTGTGACATCATCCGAAGTGATTTTCCTTCCAAAAATATTTTTATCAACCCATCCTTGTTTCAATACTTCAGGTTTGAAAGGATAAAACATGGTCTGCTTCAAACCCTTTTCCAAAATATTTTTGACGATGTGAGGGCTTTCCTTCTCAATACTTCGTAGTAGAAGACGTTGGTGAACAATGGGAGTTTCCCCACCTCTCTTAGATGCAGTGTGGCAAAAGAAACAGATATTTTCAGGGTAGTGAGTAAATCTTGCATATTCACAATGCTGATGAATCTTCCTATCTTTTGGCCCTTCATTGGCTGTGTAAACATTCTCAGAGATCTCAGTTCTATTCGCCACCAAACCAATCTGTTCAAACTTTGTTCTCTTCCGGGTGTTCTGAATGGCATTGATAAAATAAGAAAAGTCATCAGCTTCTTTATAACCAAGATTTCTAAATAAAAGAGCACCACTCTCAGAAATTATTTTATCAAGGACGCCAATTTTAGTCAATCGGACCAAAAACTTTTGTAGACAATTTCTAGGGATCCTTTTCGAATCATCTGCTTGATCATTGTCCAATACTAAAATATACGGGAAAGGCTTACCATCAACTAGGAAACCATTATCATCCACCACACGGTTAAAAATAATATCGTGCCCATCAACAGCTCCAGTAAAGGAATCAGGATTGATTGATATGTCGAATTCACTATCTGCTGTCATTGTATAATTATTGTGGATTTGATCAAAAGACTAAATCCACCTGGATACACTTTTTTTGTAAATTTTCTCACATATATATAGATAATTAAATCACTACAATGAGAATCAACTAATATTTGAATTTGTGTCTATTACTCCGAACATACTTTTTATCTCTAATATTCCAGATAGCACCATCAAGATGCCACAACTAAAGGAGTTATGCCAAATAGGGTCAATCCCCTTTTTTTGCGCGTTAAATTCTTTCATCATCACGAGTCAAGAAATAATTATATCGATTCCTGAAAAACTTTGGCTTCTGATTCCAGTGGAGACATAGCAGAGGAAACAAACAATAATCGGAGTTAATTCCAATTTAGTATATATCCAGATCTTTTATTTGCTTCTTCAATACAATATATATATATGTGTGTATAGATTTCTACATAATTTAAGAATAAAACTAGGATTCTCCAACATGTGAATAACTTTTTTTTCTAGGCAAAATTGAAAATATAGGAATGTCACTAATCTCAAAAGATCCTACCAACCTTGTTGGTAAATACGATGGATATCGTATTGCTTTTAAAAAAGTTTCCTTAGAGAATGCACATATTGTGGATGGAAACGAGTTTCCATATGCCTTAGCACTAGAAGAAACTGATATAGATATACCAATCGAATCAATTAAAAAGTTTTTTATTGATTTGGTCAACGAAAAGATCATCGAGGAGCTTCAGACAAAGCATGGAGCATTGATATTCAAAAACATTGGCACCAATAGTGCAAGTGATTTTTCTCTTCTAATTAATGCAATTGAAAAAAATAGAGGTAATGTCCCATTTGAACAGATTGGTCTTGTTGTTAAAAGGTCTATAATTGATGAAAATGTTTATACTGCTAACGAAGGACCTCCAGACCGAATTTTGTACCAACACAGTGAATATTCCAGATTCACTAAATTCCCATCTCAAATCAACTTTTTTTGCCACAAAGCACCAGCAGTTGGTGGAGAGACCCCAATTGCCTCCCAAAGAGAGGTGTTACAGGTAATCGAAAAAGAGAATCCTGAGATTCTAGAGGTGATCCAACAGAAAGGCTTGTTGCAAAGGATTTACTATCCTTACGGTGGAAGTGTCTTAGTGGATGGCTGGGAAAATGATGATATTTTTGGGAAACATATTACTGATGAAGATGCCACCCTAGAACAAAAAAAAGTGAAAGCTGAAATTCAAATCAGAAAGTTAACTAATGAGTTCAAATGGTTTGACAATGGTGATCTAGAAATTGTCATGAGAATTCCAGGGCTCCGGGTTCATCCTAAAACCAAAAAACCAGTTTGGTTTAATGGATTAATTGGTTCCAGTGGAAGAACATTTGATTCTCAAATAGAAGATAGGAAAAAATACAATTTTGATGCTCTAAAGGGTTACGGTGTCTCGCAATTTGGTGATGGCTCGATTTTTCCCTTTGAATTCTGCAAAAAGATTTTTGATTTGGCTGAGAGAACCCTCTATGTCCATAAGTGGGATGAAGGTGATCTTGTTCTTATTGATAACTATCAAGTTTCACATGGAAGAAATGCTATTGGAAGCGATAGAGTTATTTTGGTGAGCTTGTGGGATAATTTGAAAGGACAACAGTTTAAAGCTTGGAAATCAAAGAATTTCTAAAACACTTTTTTATACAAATAATCTAATTGTAAAAGGAACAAAAAATCAATAGCAAAAGCATTTCGGATTGAATATTGCAATTTGATTAATTTCATATTCTATATTGTAGAATTCTTTAGCTGGAAGCTTTGTTTTATGATTGGTCTTTACATTGAAACATATTACATCTGAATAAAATCCAATTATAGATATCCTCTTTTATTGTAGATAATTAGTTACTGTAAGATCTATCCAGTAAATTTCTAAGATTATGGGTGTCCACAGGGGTTGTTCTACAACAACCCCCAACAATTCCTATGCTACCTTTGAATTTTTCAATCCATGTTTTGGCTCTATCTTGTTGTTCTTGATGCAAATCATGCGACTTGGTACGGGGATCCACTGACCAGCTCTTTGAACTAAAATTCAAATTTTCACCAGAATTTGGATAAATAATAATTTTAACGTTATTTTTGAGAAGGTTTGGACTTTGAGTCAATGATCTATCAATTTCTCCTATAATCTTAATAGAATCAACTAAGTTGCAGCAATTTGATCCAATTGCTAAAAGGTATTCATCAGCATTGTTTTCCAAATATTCTACAACATCTGACCATCTGCTTCCATCTGCAACTTGAAACTTCTCATCACATGTACAGGCAAAGTAATAATACTTTTTTTCTGAAGTTTTTGAATTTAGTGATTTCATCATTTCAACAAGTACCCTGATTTCTTGTAGTTTGGGGATTGATTCAAATGCAATTATGTCAACTTCTGATGAATTAAACATGCATTCCAATCTGTTTTTATGGAATTTTTTAATATCCTCATCAGACGCACCTTTATAGTCACCAGTATACTCTGAAAAGTCGCAAAGCATGGCTCCATATGAACCTATTGATGCACCAATATAAGTCTCTTTTCCGGAACTTTTATGGTGTATTTTCCTAGCCTTAGCACAAGCTTCAACAGATTCCTTATACGCAGAGGTGGGATCAATTCCTCTTTCTTTCAATGGATCATCAGATAATTGGTAACTGGAAGTAAGAATGATGTCAGCTCCATTTTCAAGATAATCTAGATGAATGCTGGTCAATTCGCTTGGATATTTTAAAACTGCTAAGCCTGACCATAGTTCATCATTCAAATCAATACCATGCCTCTCAAGTTCTGTTCCTAATCCTCCGTCAAGCAACAAAGGTTGTTGTAATATGCTCTTTTTGAAGTTACCCATTTAAGATATCAATTATTAAACACAATCAAAGAAGAATGAAATTGTGTTTGAGAAAGTATAACAGCAGACCAATATATAAAAATTTAGTTTGAGTCTTCATTGAGATCTGTCACCTTGAAAATTTGAAAAATTCGTCTCCAAAAGCACAATAACATTAGTATCCAACTCGACTAATGATCTTTTTCATAATTAGAGAATATCATTACTTGGTAATTGTGGCTTTTGAAGTGAGGCTGATAACAAATTGATATTATATCCATTATGCGTTCACAGAAGAGGGTGGGGTATATACGAGCCAAAAAGCCCCACAAGTGACAGGTGCAGGTTTCCAAGAGAATTGACGTGTTGGGTATGATTCAGATTTTCATACCCTCATTCTTTATGGCGTGCTTAGTCTTGTGAATTATTTTTATGTGGTCAGCGCCAAGCCAGACCCATAAACATTGTCTATCTTATTCTCCCAAATTCACTCAGGCTGTTGTTATACGAGTGCGAATCAAAAGAATTGGAGGGTTTCTGACTTTTGTGGCTTCTTACATGACAACTTCGAGATTATGAAAATTGACGGATTTCACCGAAATGTCATGAGCAGACTAATCTTACGCTCTGCGAGCTACTTTGGCGATATTAATCCACATTGTATGTTTTTTTATTGTTTCGAACACATACTTATATTTAAACATAGTGTTCATATATGTTAGACTTGATATTAATATACCCGTCTCCAAGGAAACTATTAATCCAATGATAAAGTCGTGTTCTTTTTTAATGATTCTTAGCAAATGTGTCTTTTAATTCAGGAGTAATGCAGGTTGAATCCTATACTTCGTGATATCACTTTGTGGAGTGAAACTTCATATTCTAAATTTTCAACGATAACAAGAGAAGAGCATTCGTTTTAGACATACTTAAGAACAAAGATAATTAATTTCTAATATGACATAATTCACTACTAGGGCTATGATTTCTGTATCATGTGAATGTGTCAATCCTGCTCCCGTGATTATACAAGAAAATCAATCAGTGGGTGAACCTGTTTCTTGATCCCAAAAAAGCTGTCAAGTAAAATATTGTTCATTATCATTAACCCTCTAAATATTCAGATATCGAAATAATTATTTGTCAGTTATAGTCTCAAGCAGGTACCACCTTACGTCCACAAGAGTTGACAAATGTTTTAACAAAAGGTCTCAAAAATTGCTTCAACATGATCTGCTTGTATTAATTCCAACATATCCATGCCGATTATCGATCAAGTTGCCCTCTGAGTTTACATCTAGGGTGAGGAAACCTAGTATTGTCTTGGTGGACTTTACAATAAATTTGAACCTGTGATAATCATTACAAAGAGTACAATAACAACTGGTGAAACCAATTGGCAGCTGAAACAATTGATGTCATAATGAACAGCAGTTTTTCATAATTAGAACATCTTCAGCAACTCATACAATTTATACAAATAATAACATCGCTAATAACAGGCTTTAGTTCCCCAAAAATAATGAGAAGCGTGAATGCATATCGTGTTTATGAACCGATAAATAATATTCAAGATTATTTGGAGTATTATGACAGTTGAAAAATAGTAGATTACCAAGGTGATGGGTGATTTTTTTTTTTTTCAAGAGGGAATCCAGTCGGTTGTAAGCGCATTTATCATTTTTATGCTCAATAGTATCAAGATCACAAACTGCAGCGAAGCTTGATTTTGGGTATAAACAACGGAAATAAGAGGTGATGTAAATAATTATTTGCTTCAAATTCATTTTTTTGCATCGGATGATATAATTTAGGAGACAATTATTGCAAGATAATAAGCTTAGTCTATCAATATATATGCATTGTGGGTAATATAAAATATAAATATGGAGTTCTTGGCTTTAATAGATTAATTTATGATAATTGCCTAGTATGTTTACATATATTAAATATCATCACCCTTATTATGCTTGGAAAAGTGTCAATTGAAGAGGCTTATGAGCCTGAAGGTATGGAAGAAAAGTCACTGCTCATTGCAAATCAATTTATTGCCCCTTCCCATAGAGAACGCTACTTGCGCCAAATTGGTGATATCAACGGCGAGCGTGTGAAACTTTCTGATTTTCATGGTATAGGTTATACTGTGCTATCTTTAGCCGCACCGGGCATCCAAGGGATTTCTGATAAGGAAGCAGCGGAAAAAGCTGCTACGGAAACAAACAATTGGGTTGCATCACAAATGAAAGGCTATGAAGATAAGCTAGGTGCATTTGCGTGTCTTTCTATGCACGATCCTGTCCAAGCAGGGAAGGAGCTACGCAGATGCGTTGAGGAGCATCATTTCCACGGGGCGCTTCTTTGTAATTTTCAACATTCCGGACAAAATGGAAATACTTATTTGTTTTACGATCAACCAGAATATGATCCCTTTTGGAAAGTGTTGTGTGAGTTAGATGTTCCCTTGTACATTCACCCAGCAGCTCCTACAGATGTAATTTACGAAAAATTATATGCCCAAAGACAATTTTTAATAGGCCCACCTTTATCTTTCGCCAATGGAGTAAGCTTACACGTGCTAGGTCTTATCACTAATGGGGTGTTCGATCGCTTTCCTAAAGCAAAAGTTATTATAGGTCATCTTGGTGAACATTTGCCATTTGATTTTTGGCGTATAAATCACTGGTTGGAGGACATGTACAAACCTATTGCTGGGGAACATGGACACAGGTGGAAAAAGTCGGTGTATGATTACTTCAAAGAAAATATATGGATCACCACTAGTGGATTTTTCTCTACACCTACTTTGAAATTTGTCATTGATCAGATAGGAGCTGATAGAATTCTCTTTAGTGTTGATTATCCTCATGAAACAATTGGGGAAGGATGTGACTGGTGGGATAATAATTCAAAGGAAATCATCGAAGCTGTTGGAGGGGTTGAAAACTACGTTGGTATTGGCCGTGAAAATGCTAAGAAATTGTTGGGATTGGGAAATTTTCATGATTCTGATGCCCCCTTCTCTCCAGAAAGTTGAAATAGGTGAACAGTTCAGTAAAATTTCCAGGTACATCGAGAAATTATCTGCTTTTTATTGAGCAAATGAAAATTTCTAGACTTTAAGAATGTAATAAAAATATCCTAGGTGAGCCTATATCTGTGACTGATGTAAAGTAATCAATTAAGTCCCATGAACTGTAGAGGAAGAGTGTGGATTCGAGGCTGGTGGCATTCAAACAACATTGCTAATTATAATTCTCGTTATTTCAAAATACCTATGCGCTTCTCTCATAAGATATCTCTTAATTTCAAGGTGCTGAAATTCCTTCTGTATCTCTATAATTTAAGAAATATATAACGAAATAGGTTTTGCAATAGTTTTTCGGGACGGAGATGTCAAAGTTTTGACATTATCTGCATTTGAAAAGAGAGCTCGGCATTCAAGAGAAAATAAATAATTTATTTAGGTTGAAACTTTTGAGATAAAAAGTGTGGATTCTTTTGGTCACATGTTTTATAGCACACTTGACCACAATATTGTCTGATACTTTTTTTGTCCATAGATGCTCCAACAAAAATCAGGAGTATAATTTATGTGTTAGAAAGATCACAGCTTAGCATGGTTGGTCTTGTCATTGAATTTATTGTTAACAATTCAAATGTCTACCAATAGACCTTACCCCCCTGCTTTAGCTTTTCTTAAGGATCATGTCATTGATCCTGTGAAAAAAGCTGAGATCAGGAAAAAATATCATTATCGACCATTTATAGAAGCTCCTCCTTCCAAAGAGCCTAATGAGAATCTGGTCGAGCTAGATGCCTTAGACTTAGGAACTTACAAGGAGGGTCCTGAAGGATCGGAATCTAGGCGCAAACTAGCTGAACAACTTGAAAAATCAATCATTGAGTATGGGTTTTTCAAGTTAGTTAATCATGGAATCTCGCATGAAACATTGGAGACAGTTAAATCCCTATCTCAGTCAACTTTTGAAACATCAGATGAGGAAAAAAGTCAATTTATAGGAGGAGAACACAATATTCCTGAAGAGGCAAACAAAAAACTAGGTGTTGTTAGAGGGGGGGGTTTCAAACCTAAAGGTTATTGGTCGTATACAGATGAGGCTAAAGATAGGGTTGAGTTTTTCAACATGCGTCATTCTGTACATGAAGACATCTTTTTTAATCGGACAAAATACCCTGAATTCATCAAGTATAATCTTGATGATATTGCCTATTATTTTAATTACTTACATCATGAAATCCTCAGGAAAGTCACTGTTCTTCTTGATATTATATTGGAGCTTCCAGAGGGATTTTTGTATGATAACTTTTTTAAGGTAATTCAAAATGACATTGTGAACTCTGGGGGAGGAAATGGAAGGTTTCTGTTGTACCACGAAACGGATGATGACTATGATAAAAAAGCGAGCGGTACCTGGATGCGGGGTCATAGTGATGCAACTGCTTTAACTTTCATTTTGTCACAACCTATACTGTCACTTCAGATTCGAGACCACGACACCAATGAATGGAAATATGTCAGTCATACTCCTGACGCATTAGTCGTGAATATTGGAGATATTTTGAGCCAGATGACAGGAAAATATTTCAAGTCATCTGTTCATAGAGTTGTTGTTCCACCTAAGGACCAACGTGAGTACAAGAGAAATACTGTGATTTACTTTTGCTTCCTTGCATTACCTACTCTTATCGATCCCGAAACATTAAATTCTCCAAAACTAAATCGCCTTGGCATAAAAAGAGATAAAAACGTTCCTAGAATCACATCAGATGAATGGGACGAAGCAAAGAACAGTTTTTTCAGTACATCAAGTACCCAAGGGGAATCTATATCCTTTTTTGGAAGGGAATCAATTGGATCGCTTATGCAAAAAACCTAAAATAATCAATTTTTTGAATAGGTCCCATTTATTTATTTACTCCGAAATCCTCGACAGGTAAATTGATATCTTAAATTTATGGAAGATACGTATGTATTAATATACATTTTGAAATGAAAGCATTTTTATTATGACCAAGGTACTTAATCATTAGCCGATGAAACTGATAGTTATTTAATTCTTTTCTTTAATCAATACAATCTCCACGCTTTGGGGAAAACTCCGATGATTCTGATACATTGATTCAGTTATTAAAAACGGCTTAAATAAAAACAGATATCTCTAAGGTAGTGTGTGTACGAAAATAAAACGCAAAAAAAAACAAAATAAAATAGAATAAAACAGTCTCTTGATAACACCAAAGAGAATTATGGATCCTCTACGGCCTTCCGGAGTTCCATAAATCATTTACTAAATAAAGTTTGCAAACCTATCTTGCAGTATATCCACCATCAACTAACAATGATATTCCATTGATGAAAGAAGCTTCATCAGAAGCCAGGAAAGCAACGACATTGGCAACTTCTTCTGGTTTACCCAGACGACCTATAGGGTGTAAATCAACTAATGCGTCTATCTGAGGCTTTGGTAGACTTTCAATCATTGGAGTTAAGATATAACCAGGATTCACTGAGTTGACTCTAATTCCTTTTGATGCATATTCAACTGCCAGAGTTTGTGTGAGTAGTTTAACACCTCCCTTAGCCGAACCGTAATGAGCAATTCCAGCAGCTGCAACATATGAGTGGATAGAACCTGTGTTAACTATAACACCAGTTTTATTCTTCTCTAGCCAGTATTTGATTGCCAATTTGTCTAATAAGAACACACCATCCAAGTTGATACCAGTGACCTTTCTCCATGTCTCAAAAGACATCTCATGTGTTGGAGTGAAGGAACCAATTCCTGCATTGGCACAAACAATGTCAAGGTCACCAAATGTAGATACCGTTTCCGCAATCAATTTCTCATTTTCCTTTTCCACGCTTGCATCGGATTGAACGTAGTGAATACGACCTGATGTCTTCAATCCAGCTTTCTCTAATTCTGACACCAACTTGTGGAACTTTTCTTCGCCGCTTATATCGCTGATAGTCACCTTTGCGCCCAATTCAAGGAATTTCTTAGCAATGGCTTCACCAATACCAGAAAGACCACCCGTGACAATGACAACTTTATTGCTAAAATTATACGACATAACTATTTGATTATTTAT
This sequence comes from Ogataea krabiensis, assembly GCA_030582815.1. Classification (NCBI taxonomy): domain Eukaryota; kingdom Fungi; phylum Ascomycota; class Pichiomycetes; order Pichiales; family Pichiaceae; genus Ogataea; species Ogataea krabiensis. Next base: position 66,070 of record JAJMHB010000021.1, read on the forward strand.
AATTGTAATTAACGAATATAAAATATTGACACCAAGGATTCAATTTACAGCAATCCGACAAAAGTATTCATTTTATACATCACCAAATCTTGGTGGGGTGATCAGCTGCTTGAATCTCTTAATTTCACCCTATGGGTCGTGGGTACCAAATTTTAAGACTACAGACAGATCAATTTAAAAAGCGTGATCCGCTTCTGGAAAGAAAATGAACCTCATGTGCGAACGGACTCCTGACTGGACCCTGCATGCAAAACCATTTCAGGGAGAAATAAAAATCTTTGCATAAAGCAACGACAATCTATTTAATTAAGATTCTAACTGATCAATAACAAACTCTTTGTATCATATTGACAAAAAAATGAGTCTTGTTTTATGCATTTTAAAAATAATTTAGCAGGTAAAAGTAAGTTCCCATAAGTCATAAAAAACTATAGAACAAAAAATTACGTAGGTATTGATGGGATAACCCTTTATTTTTCAATACGAGCTTTATGTCAGATGATTTATCTAATAACGGCTTTTGGTATTTGTTGAAAAACATGAATTATGGATTACAAGAACAGGTTCTAGACCCGAAAGAGAAATGATTTTGATAAAATTATTATTAATATTTAATAATTTTTAAAATATTTGTCATTGAAATCTCAGCATTAGGGGCGTGGTAATGTCGAGGAACCATAATTTATAAATAAAGACTTATAACTGTAAATCTTCGTCATCCGATATTGTTTTCAAAATTCATCTCTAGTGTTTTACTATATGTGTCTGGTTTATTGTATATAACCCCTTTTGCAGAACTATTTGTTCAGGGCTTCAGGGCTGGTCTGACACCAGTGTCGGAAAAAATGGGGATTATACAGGAGACACCATTGCGACGACCGACTTATAAGAAGATACGAGAGGTCGATAACCAAAAAAAGGAGAATAGGGGATTTTGAATTTCTTGTCTCCAAATATTCCCTTAAGTCAAAATTCAATGGGTTAGCATATTGCAAGTCAAAATTAAGAAAACAACAAAAGGCAAATAGATCGTCCAAATAATTCAAGTGGTTGACAGTTTTTTCAGCGCTATTTTCTGTCAAATTCCTGGTAATAATTTTGATTTATTAGAAAACTTGAACTGTGTCTGAGTGTCTGAGTGTCTGAGTGTCTGAGTGTCTGAGTGTCTGAGTGTCGGAATGTGTATAACAAAAATGTTCCAAAAGTCAGACAGAACAGTAAACCAAAAATGGCAGATGCTGTATCAAAAAAAGGAGTAGGAACAGCCCTGTTATTTGTTTTGGCTTACATAATACTATATCAGAAATTATCCGGAGAGAGTTTTGAAGCATAATTTTGATAACGGGAAATACAATATTTAAAACATACCAATACCCAAGATATTAACTATTAATTACACCACAAAGGCCTTTGAATGAGTATGAACAAAAACATCTGTCTTATCGGGAACCTCAATACCATCTGTAATACTATCATGATCCTGTTTTTCTGATGATTTGGGAAGCAAAAGAGTATCTCCATCGAATTGGGGTTCCTCCTCATTCCATTTTTCACCCCATGCACCACGAGGTGGAAATATCCAATTGAGGATGTAGTATATAATACCACCAACTGCAACTCCTATTGGAAGCGCAAATGTATATAATCTGATTGCACCTATAGGAATATGTGTGTTCCCGCATTTGTTCAGAAAGCCGGGAAAAACAGGTGCCCAGCTCACAAAATATGCAACGTAAGCCCTCCAGTTTATACCAAACGTGTAGTAATAGATACCTGACTTATCTCCCGAATAAATATCAACAATATCATAGTATCCTTTTCTGACAAAGAAATAGTCTGATATTATTATACCCAAGATTCCTGAGAGAAAAATCTGATACGATCCTAAGTATGAAGTGAAAGAAAACGAAGTTTTGGACAAATTCCAAGGCGTAATAGCAAATGATAAAATCATGACAATTATTGCCCCTCTTCTTATGTTAATATATTTGGGATAAAGTGCCGAGGTGTCATTACCACCTGCAATAATGTTAGCAAATAGTTGACTGATTATCTGCGCAGCAGCAAATCCTAAAGATATGAAGAACACTCCACAGCGCGTTTTTGCCGAGTAGTCTTTTTCGAGGAACGATTCAAGAATGACTGTAGGATCCCAAATTGTTTTTCCAAATAGTGCTTTAGAGGTTGAAGTAACTAAAATACCTAAAAGTGAGACTATTGTAGCTGCTAAAGGTGCTGATATCATTTGTGTGTAAAAAGCATCCTTGGGGTGAGTTGCATTCCGGGATAAATCTGAATTATTGACTGCGAATGTCACCGACTGTGCTGCCTGAGTAAAGAGTTGGCCTAAGAAAATCCATGCATGACTTTCTCCTGCAGCAACTTTTGTCTTTTCTTTCATTATAGCGCCAACACCATGTGCTTCCACAAGACACCATATCAAAAAGATGATTAACAAAATAACCATGATCAGTGATTTATACAGCACAATTTTTTGATAATTCTCAATAGGAACGTATGCAAGCATTGTTGTGAAAACCCAACCAATAGCGAATCCAATTAGTCTTCCTCCTGTAATAGAGTAATCACTTGAAAAAGGATTGTGTATCTTTGCCATCCTTGGTGTAAGAGAATAAAGAGTAACATACAAACAATTTCCTGTTGTAACTCCCTGAACACCACACCAAATTATGGTCATCACATTCCTATTAAAGAACGGCCAGAAACTACCCCATATTCCAAAAGAAGCCCTTGCAATAATAGGGAAAGGAATCTTATAGACCATACCTGGCCTACCACAAAGAATCATTAAAAATGTGATAAATATTCTTCCTATAATTACACACAGCCATGCTTCCCACCAAGACAATCCCAATGTTATTCCTGTTGATGCCACAGTCCAAGAAGTAACAGATGCTTGCTCAGCAAACCAAAAGAGGGAATAAGTCAATTTTCCCCAGGTTCTTTTGGAGGGTGGTGTTGGTGACAGATCATCGTTTCTTAAAAACGCTTCTTTTCCAGTGCGCCCACCACTAACATCTAATCGTTGGAAAAATTCTGAGAGTTTCATATAGTTTAGTGTTTCCCTTTACCTTTACCAAGTGCTATGTTCACATTATGGTATATTTACTCAAGTTTACAGAGGGAATTAGGATGAATATAAATATTGTTCGGTGATTCTGCATTATTTCTTGTCTTATCTATTGTTCGCTGAATTCCCGATTGCTCGAGAGATAAAAAATCTCAGCTTGTGAAAAAGCGCTTTCTCACCGAAGGAGCTTGATTTATTATTGGTTTCGAGGAAGAAGAATAAAATAAAATACATCATATAATTTAGAAAACTCTTGGGCCTTAATTGAAACCACAAGATCTTTAGCTATTATTGAAGCTAAATGCCATTTTAATTCACTGTTCATAGTAAACTGTTCCAAAAAAGATTGGAGATGTCGAATATTCAAGAGAAAGAAATATTATCCAGCGAACTGACTTTATCCGAGGGGGTAAGAGCCAGGAAAATGACAATAAGCCAAAGAATAGATGAATTTCATTCTACGTTAGAAAATTATATATCGGAGAAAAACCAAAGAATGATTATACTATGTGGTTTGGTTATGTCAATATTTTTATCTGCTTTGGACCAGACAGTGGTTACGGTTGCATTATCGACGATAACTACACAGTTTACTGACTCAAGGGGATCTGAGATATGGGTTGGTACTGTTTTCACGCTTTCACAAGCCTCTATAATTCCTATTTGTGGTAAATCTGCAGAGACATGGGGAAGGAAACTTGTTATGATGGCAGCATTAACTTTATTCTGTATAGGTTGTTTGCTATGCGGCGTCTCACAAAGTTTATTGATGCTCATAATCTCTCGAGCAATACAAGGACTTGGTGCTGGCTCTGTGAATAGCATGGTGTTTATGATAATTACAGATATATCCACTCCTGAACAACAGGGACGTCTGCAGGGTTTGATAGGTGCAACTTGGGGAATTGCTGCTGCTGTTGGTCCTCTTATAGGTGGAGCATTTACAGAATATTCAAGTTGGAGATGGTGTTTTTTTATAAATCTCCCAGTCAGTGGCATTGCTATTTTCATATTCCTCATATTTTATCACCCAAAGAAACCCAGTTCATCCGGTTCTGGATTCAAGAACTTTGATTATCTAGGGATACTGACTTTTATGGGAAGCACAGTATTAATTCTGCTTGCATTCCAATGGGGAGGTCAGTCTAAGAGTTGGAATTCTGTTGATGTCCTATGTTGTCTGTGTATTGGTTGTTTCACTATTGGACTTTTCACATTTATCGAACTTAAGGTAAGCAAAAATCCTTTGATTCCATTAAAGATTCTAAGTTCAAGACTCAGGATTGCTTGTTATTCTTCCTCTGTCATGCACGCAATTGTTTATGGATGTTTGAGCTATTATATACCTTACTACTTTCAAGGTGCACAAGCAAAAAGTCAACTACTTTCTGGTGTATGCGTGCTCCCAATGGTTGTCGGGTTTGCTGTAATAAGTTTCATGTCTGGCTCCCTTATATCAAAAACAGGACAATACCTTCCATTTATCATAGTAGGATTTGGAGCTTCCACATTATGGATTGGGCTTCTGATACTTTTCAATTCAAAAACCTCACCGGGAGTTTTTGTGCCATTTTTACTATTTACTGGTTTTAGCTTGGGTCCAAATTTCAACTCATTACTGATTCCAATCAGATTCAGTTTCAAAGGGGAGGATAAGAGATTGGTGGGCCTCTCTGCTTCACTATATGCTTTAATCAGAGCTGTTGGGAGTAGTCTAGGAATAAGCATAGGTGGTATGATTATTCAAACAAGGCTTCGAAAAGATAAATCAGTTCTGTCAAATTACACCTTATATCAAGGTATGAAGCTTCTACAAAATGTAAGTGATCAAGAAAAAAAGGAACTGATGCACAACTACTCGAGTGCAATTCATTATGTGTTCATCGCATTAACAGTATTCATGGGAATGGGTTTTATTTTGAGTCTATCAATAAAGAATATCTCTCCAGAGAACGAAAACTCTGACGTTGCAGACGATAATTAAATGATACTTACTATACGGTTGATGGACAAGGTAAGTTGGACTACAAATTTTATTTGATAGGGGAAAGCGCAACGCGCGTCAATAGCGATTTTGTCGGGCAATCCGCGAGTCGGCAAGACAGCGAGTCGGCAATTCCCCATGGTTGGTAACCTACTATTTCATATATTTGACTCTCTATATATATTATTGTAGCAAATACCAGAATCTTTGATCTCTTCAATAACTAAAAGAAAATTTACAATATTTTGAATATACCTAAATCAATAGAAATGGCTACATTAAGAGTTAGCAACGACGACGATAAAAAAAAGTTCACTAGAGATGCGTTTACCAGTCTTCTTTCTGATCTCAAAGTGACTATGTCAGAAGGTGATGTCGATGAGTGGCATGATATTTTAGCTTCAATTCAATATTCGATTGACACAGTCACAAATATGCCCGACTATAAACCAACTGTTGATCTAGTAAAGTTCCCAAGGAAGGATGTACATAAGCCATCGAAAGAGGAGAATTCAGGAAATGCTTGGTCTTACCTTGTCAACATTGAAGGTGAGAAAGATGGACCCCTAGAATCATTCACATTTTGTTTGAAGGATAATATAGCTATCAAAGATGTTCCTATGATAATTGGAACAGATGTCATCTCGGGTTACATCCCTGATGTAGATGCTACCGTCGTATCCAGAATTCTTGAGCATGGTGGAAATATTATGGGCAAGGCAGTCTGTGAAAACCTTTCTTTGTGTGCTTCATCTTTTTCAGCAGTCACAGGACCTGTTGAAAATCCATATGCAGAAGGATATACAACGGGTGGATCATCTTCAGGATGTGGACACTTGGTTTCTGCAAAAATAGTGAGAGCAGCTATTGGAGGGGATCAAGGGGGATCTATAAGATTTCCTGCAAGTTACTGTGGTATTGTTGGTATGAAACCAACCTGGGGTCTGGTTCCTTATACAGGAGTTATGACACACGAACCTCTTCATGATGCTGTTGGTCCAATGACACAAACCGTAAGAGATAATGCTATAGTCTTACAAGCCATTGCAGGAAGAGATGAGATTGATGAAAGAGGAATGGGAATTCCTTCACCAAATGAATTACCTAATTACACAAAGCACATCGATGCTGGTGTGAAAGGACTAAAGATTGGATTGCTGAAAGAAGGATTTGAGTTCGATGTCCTAGACCCTCGTGTGGTTCAAAAGGTGAAATCAGCCATCAAAAAGTTTGAGGAACTGGGAGCAGAAGTGGTTGAAGTTTCAGTGCCAATTCACAAATATGCCGGTGATATTGCAAATCTCTCTTTGAGACCATCTGCTGCAAAAAATGGATATCTAGGAGAGGCATGTGGAAGACACGGATTATACATGAATGATTTAGTTTCTAAATTCCGTCCTTTCAATCAAGAGAAATTTGACAAACTTTTTCCAACATCCAAGTTCACTCTACTATCTGGTCTATATATTTGGAAGTATCATCCTGAGTTATATGGAAAAGCTACTAACCTTTACCGAAAATTGCGGGACAGCTATGACGAAGCATTCAAGCAATGTGATGTGTTTATTGTACCAACTACTCCCTATGTAGCAAATAAACATGCAGAGCCAGATGCTACACCAAGAGAGCAAATGGCAAAAAGCCGTGGTGTTGCAGTCAACACTGGACCATTCAACTCAAGTGGACATCCAGCAATGAGTATGCCCTGTGGAAAACTACCAGCATTAGAGGACAAAACAATTCTTCTTCCTGTTGGAATGCAGATAGTTGGTAAAAAATTAGATGAGCAAACAATTTACAGAGTTGGAAATGCATGGGAATCTAACTTTGATTGGAAGCTCCTTTAATATGTATTGTTCAAAATTTAGTTAAAATTCAGATCATCCAGTAAATAGTGATAGTTCAAGTTATCATCCAGAAAATATTGGTGACCAGGCATATTATAATTGTTACCTTCAATACTATTTTGTTCGAATTGACAGCTTTCCTCGGACTTCTTCAAAATGATTTCAGTTATCCCTAAAGCTAACGGTTGTATTATCTCTAAAAAGCCTTCCACACTTTTCCACCTTTCTGTCATAACTATGAATATATTGCACATTCTATTCAAGTCGTTGATTATGTCAAGTTTTGTCAGTTTTAGTTGCAATGAAGTGCATGTAAGAACACAGTATATATATGTAATGCATGAGACAAATAGCCAATGAGTGGATATCCAAGTGCAGTCTATAGTTTTATTCTTCATCATATTTTCATAAACTTTTAGCGATGATGATGTGTTATGTGCACAGTGTTGCAGAATATCCTTTGAAGGATGAGGGACAGCGATCGATGGCCTGAAAATACTCACTTTGATACCATAATATGTGTACATTATCCAGTCTCTTAAGTTATCGTCATTTAAGTTTGCAAGAGCATCATTTCTCCAATATTCTATATCATCCAACAATGAATCTATCTCCTGAATTGAGTAGGGTATAGTAAGATTGTAAAGCATATTCACACATCTTCCCTGCATAATTCTCATGTTTAATGTGTAGTTTCCAAACAAATCACGTTTATCTTTTACTTCAGGAAAATCCACCGATATAAACTTATCATCTAAGCAAGATGGTCTCCCCAAGGTATTATTGATCACTCTGTCAAACGAGTAAGAAGTCCAAAATAATTTCTTTTGCAGTTCAGTCATATTTTTGTTGAATTTCACAAAATGAATAGTTTCTGAGTAGTACTTCTTTTGAATACATGTTTCAACAGCAATCTCTAGCAGATACCATACAATCGGATTTCCTGGTTTAACTAGGGAATATTGTAATAGCAATAGAGTACAAACAAGTACTGAGTCAGATATTTGATCAGAGTTCAAAATACTTCGATATAAACCTATGGAATAATCAAAATGTTGGACTGACAGGGAAGAAAATGTAGATTGCTGGTTCTTCTGATATATCGTAAAATAAGCAATTGATAAAACCATGTGAATAATCACCAGTGTACTTTCATCATGATCATACCCAGATATATAATCGTTATAAAACTTATTGAATAATTCCCGATTCATTATGCCAAAAACGTTCTGGGACTCTTCGTATTTCTTGAATAAAAAAAAGCACAGCTCACGAGAAGGAACCAAAGGAGGAGAACCATTTTCTTTGTCTTGCACTCCACTTTCTAGCTTCATCATGAGGTTTATGTCCTCATCATCCGTTATTGTGATATTCGTACTATGCCTTTCTTTTTTCTTCAAGATTTCTTTAGTCTTTGTCATAGACAAAACTGATCTGGTGAAATTTACACCACTCGAAGGACCTAAATACCTAGAATGATTAGATCTATCATCATCATTCATGTAAGAGTTAGATCTATTGTCTATTTTGAGTCTCAGTTCCTCCACATGTTTAACTAACTTTCTCACATATGATCGAGGAAGATACTCATTATTATTTGGGTCGTAGTAGTTACACGTAAGTTTATTCTTCTTACAGTTATTGCAATCCTGTAGTCCAGTGGAGACGCATTTATGTTTCAATTTTTTGCACCAACTGCATGTTGGAATTTTAGGAATTCTTGTCAAATCCATCTTCTTTGCAGTCTAATGACAAGGAATCGGAGATTTCTAAAAAGTTACAGTTCCATGAGCAGTGTTTCTATGTTGTGTTTCCTTTCTGTAAAAAGGTAGTTTGTCGGCAAGATGACGACGATAAGCAGAAAAAAAGAAATTAATTCGCTACTTTTCCGGCATATATAAGGATCAAGTCCTGGAGCGATACAAATACGTTTCGATCATCGTTACAGCTTCAGAGAATACATAAAAATATTGAGCGACATAAGATGAATCATGCTTGTAAGGAGTGTCGAAGAAAAAAGATACTTGTAAGTACTAATTAAAAAAGCAAAGAGAACGGTGAAGGAAAAGTTACTGATAAGATGTCCTAATAAATCAAACAGTGCAGCAAGACATCGCCAGAATGTGATTACTGCAAGTCCAAGAATATTACTTGTATATATCAGTTAGACACCGCTACTTTTAGATTTGCTTCATTTGTGTCTCAGTTAGAGGAAGAAATAGTTCTACTTGAGGAGCAATGCAAATCCGAAGAATTATATTCGGAGAATGAAAAGGAGACGTCTGCGGAATTTAAAAGTTCAGAAAATCACATTAATTTTGACGAAGCCATTGAAATTGCAATAAATAAAGTACGTGAAGTATCATTATCTGCTATCACTGCTGGAGTGACAAATTCAACTTCTCAAATCGAAAAAGAAGAGTCCCCAGAATTGATATTTGCTTCTATCATTTTCCATTCCCTCATCAAACCAAATCAGAGTAATGAATTGCTTGAGCTTCCGCCAGAGGATGTATCCAAAGTCATATGCTCTAAATATTTCTCCACCATCAATGACTCTATATCCATGTTTGACTATCATGCTTTAGAAACTATAAGAAATAACGTGTATAGAAGTTCCTCGTCAGACCAACATAAAGGATCTTCACACTCAAAAATCATTCTGTTTCTAATCATTTCATTGACTTGCAGTTGCAGCAGTAAGATGGCTACAAGGGTTGCTCCATTGTTTTATGCTTCTGCATTTCATGAACTAAGAGCATATTACAATAGTCCTGGGTGGTCATTTTCTCCGACAAAAGAACTTCAAATTCTTGTTTTAGTATACTTATACTACCAGTTCATGGTGTCAAATTCCATCGAAGAGGATGTTTCGAGGGAGAGCAAGTCTTCTTATATCACTAGTTTAATAATGCGCATATGTTTAGATATGGGCTTGCATCAGGATATTACTAATAAAAATAACCTGAGATTTTTGAATCTCTGTTGCTCCTTTGACGCATATCTTTCCTTTCACACAGATAGACCATTGCATATCAACATCAAGACGATAGAGATGCGTATTTTAGAACAAATCAAACTTAAAGAACCTTTTTCTGTTTATTCATTATTGAATGAATACTGCACGATAGATACTAATGTTCTTGACATCGATCCGAACGTGAAACTCCAAAAAGTTGAGAATTTATTTAACACTGCAATTACCACAGAAAATCAATTCTCTTCAAAACTAAAAGGACCCAAAGATAACACTAAATCGTTCAATTTTACAATATACCTGGATCTTCTTCTTTTATTACTCAAACTGAGTTTGAAGCTAGGAAATAGAAGTTTGTTTGAACATTATTTTCAACTAATGCAAGAGACAGAAAATTTATTTGAAGGACAGATACCTTACTTAACAGTTAAAAGCATGAAACAGATTTTCTTTGAAAATGGGCTTTAACCCGATAAATATAATATATATTTTATATTATTTAGTTTAGTTATCCAAATTGATGTTGAAAAATGATTCACCAAATCGACTAGAATTTGAGATTATAAACCTGACCACAATTCTTCTTTATCAATGGTAATAATGCCATTCAATAGTTCTTTTGAATCAGATGAATTTCCAACAAGTATAGAATATTCACCTTTATTGATTCTCCACTTGTTGTACTCAGAGTCGTAGAAAGAGAAGGCATACTTCTTAGGAACCTTAACAGTTACCTTTAAAGTTTTTCCAGGCTTCACAGATACTTTTTCAAATCCCTTGAATTCCTTGAGAGGTCTTTCAATCGAAGGTTTCTTTGGAGAAACGTACAACTGAACAACTTCTTGTCCTTCAACTGATCCAATATTTGTGACATCAACAGTTGCGATCAGTTCATCTTCATTTAATGATACTGAGAGGTTTTTGAATGAAAAGGTTGTGTATGATAGACCGAATCCAAAAGCAAATAACGGAGAGATATTGATTTTCTCATAAAATCTATAACCAACGTAAACATCCTCACCATATGTCACTTTTCCGTTGTTAGATTTGAAATTGAAAAATGCTGGGTTGTCTTCGCATCTCTTTGGGAAAGTTAGACTTAATTTTCCTGATGGATTCACATCACCATATAAAACATCAGCAATAGCGTTACCGCTTTCCATTCCGTTAAACCAACCTTGAACAATTGCTTGAACATCATCTGCCCATGGCATTGTAACCGGAGTACCTGAAAGATTAACAATTGCAACATTCTTATTCACTTTCAATATTTCCTTAATTAATAAGTCTTGTGAACCTGGTAAATCCATATTTGGTCTATCAAATCCTTCACTTTCCCACCGATCCGATGTTCCTGTACAAAGAATAACCTTATCTGCTGTTTTTGCAATTTCAACTGCTTCCTTGATAGTCTCTTCCTCTGGCTTTCTCAAAATAACAGATGCATTCAAGTAACCTCCTGCATTTGAAGCCACTAAATCAGTTGTCTCTAGAGTGAAAGTTGGTCCAGATCCAAATTCAATTCTAAAGTCGACTGATTCTCCTTTCCTTAACTTTTTGGATTTGGTTTCACCTTTTGAGATACTTCCGAGTGCTCCTGAACCAAGCTCTTGGTGTGTTTTATCATCAATAAATAACTCACCATTCAAAAAGAATAAAGATGTTCCAAGACAGGAAGTATGGAAATCATAGACACCTTCCTCTTTAGCAGTGAATTCTCCCTCAATATCCATATAAAACAATTTATCTGTTACATTTGGTGGAATGTAATCAAATAATATGAACTTAGTAGAATCAACGTGGAATTCTTCAAGCAATGTCCTGTTAGGAGTTCCAACAGGTTCTCTATAAACCTTGCAGTACACACCAGGTTCTCCCTTGTATGTAGATAAGGTTCCTAGATTTAACAAGTTCTTTTCTATTGTAACTCCCTCAGTATATAGAGGCTCAAATCCTAACTTGGATTTAATACCATCAAAGATATCTATTGAATAGTAAGGCTTCATGGAAGCAGAACCTCCTCCAAAAATTCTAGCTGCCTTTGCATTTGGACCAATTAAAGCGATTTTTTCTGACTTTTTTAAAGGTAGGAAGCGGTTCTCATTTTTAAGCAACACGACGGCTTCACTTGCCAATGATCTCAAAAGTGAAGATGTCTCCGGTGTATTATTTTTTGAATCTTCAGGCGCATTGGTAGGAATTCCACTTTCTAACGCATAGTTAACCAGGTTCAAAATATTTCTGACTCTTTCATCAATGACGTCCATTGCAATTTCTCTTGAAGAAATTGCATGGCTGACAGAATCATATTTTCTCATCATTGGGGCACCTGGACATTCAAGATCCAATCCAGCATCCAATGAAGCCTTGATTGAATAAACACCGAACCAATCAGACATAACTAATCCATCCCAACCCCATTCCTTACGCAAGATATCAGTCAATAGTCTTTTTGATTGTGAGACATGCTCTCCTGAAACCTTGTTATAGGAACTCATCACACACTTAGGCTCTGAATATTTCATAGCTAACTGGAATGGGAGTAGATATATCTCTCTCAAAGCTCTTTCAGAAACTGTGACGTCTATAGAATTTCTTTCATCTTCTAGATCATTGCATACAAAATGTTTAATCGAAGCAGCGATATGTTGACTTTGAATCCCGTTGATTATACTGGCAGAGGCAATTCCTGACAAATATGGATCTTCACTGAATGATTCAAAACCTCTACCACCGAGAGGTCCTCTTTGAATGTTACAAGTAGGTCCCAATATCACATGTGCACCTTTATGTTTTGCTTCCTTGGCCATAAGCTTTCCTACATCTTCCAAAAGCACTTTGTTGAAGGTGGAACCTAATCCTGTACCAGATGTAAAACATGCTGATGGATGTGGTCTAAAAAACTTTGTACCTCTCACTCCATTAGGACCATCACTCAAACGAATTGAAGGGATTCCCAGTCTTTCAATATTTGCAGTGTGCCAGAAATCTTTCAGCGAAAGGAGTTTAATTTTTTCCTGGACAGTAAGCTGGTCTAGCAGCTTATCAACATCAAATGTTTTGGTCATTGAGAACGATACTTTAATCTTTTAAAACAACTAATGGATCTTGTCTAAAAATCAGAAGAACATTTGGATTCAATATAAGTTAGGGAAAAAACCTTTATTTAGTACGATATTGTGGGATTGTGTAAGTTGATATATTAGTTTACTAATGAATAAGGGGTGCGGTTCTGTTCGGACGTCATGCGGTAATCTAGCATTTTTCTTCGAATAGATAGATATATTCAGCCCTCGGATTGCTTTGATAAGGTCGGGTCAAAGATTGCCCGATCAGTTTCAATTCCGCAAGTATGATGAAACAGGCTTGGACTACTCCTACAACTTAATGGAGGAAATTCCGTTCAGCCAACTATAACTCAGTATTCCGCAGTCCATGCATAAGTTTTCCGCTCAATATCATCATGTTTCTACAATCCTAAGCAAAAAAAATCCTTTTGCTTATTGTTCCAGAGGGCTCCCTGGAGACCTCGGAACATACCACGTTACATAATTCCTCGGGTAATAACATACACCGACCTCAAATGATACTTAAAGATCTCCAAAACGAAAGGGAAGTAAGATAGTAGTCGCCTTGTCTTTCACTAAATTTTGGTTGAAGGAGGAGAGGGGATGGTAATACAATGCAACTACTATTTCAGCGGGGTGGGAACACCTCTGCTTTTATTAATATTCTTTCAAAATACTTTGCAAATGATTTGAAAGTATAATAATGATGTCATCCAATGTTAACACTACTTCAGATTTTACCCCGTAAACGAACGTGCATTAGTAGCTTGACTTTTAATAGTTTTCTCGATAGATTTTAACAGAAGAGAAAGCATGATGTGTAATCTCCAGCCGCAAAGTCAATATCTGGAAACAAGTGACGTGTGGAGTGATTGTGACAGTTTGATCAGGAATAAGAGGAATGCAGAGAATACAATAATACTGCATCTATTACGGCAAACATACCTGTATAGTATTTCGATTCAAATTTCCAGGTTTAGTCGTTTAGATGCAGTATGTTACTACTCTATATCGTTGTCGCTTTGCTATCACACCATAGAGGACAACTTGAAAGCTCTGTTTAGTTTGTACGGAAACTGAACGAGTCCAAGCAAGATCCATTAAAAGATTTGGATGAACACAATTATGAGTGAACTTTAACTGGCATTTCTATGTATTGCAATGATAAATTCACAAGATCTATCAACATTATTGCTATGCCTACTGAAGTATCTCTCCATATGGTACTCCGTATATCTTTTAATCTTATGGAAACACTCGAATCCACTCACCAAAGATAGTGTCAAGCACCTGAAATTCCACGACCTTATTGTCACTTATGTGGGGATGACAGTTGCCGACGGAACTCTAATCTGGTGGTTGTGATCCGTTAAGAAGAAAATCTGGGGTGAATATCTACTCTTACATATAAGTCGGATAATCTGCTGTTATCCTCCTGCATATCCTTGCTATATGAAAAATGTATTCCAATTGCCTTCAGTTATACTACAATGTTATCAAATAAATTACTGTTCCTTTTTTTGATCCTATCTGTAGGACCGTTAGGAATTTACACTCTAAGAGTTCCTGTCAAAGATGTTAAGCAGAACGTATTTATCTTGACAGATATCTCTAACGAACCCGACGATGCTGAAACACTAGTGAGAACTCTTTTGTACTCGAACGAGATCAATATTAGAGGAATTGTGGCTACTACTTCTTACTGGCTGAAGAGAACAATTCACGATGAAGATATATATCCAATTTTAGATGCCTATGAAAAAGTCCACCCAAATCTACTTAAACATTCACCAGATTACCCATCTGCTGATTATTTCAGAAACATTACAACTACTGGATATCCAGTTTATGGTCTTGAAGCTCTCGAGTATGATCATATTAGTGAGGGTGCTGCTAAGCTGATAGAGGCTGTGGATACTACTCCTTCAAATGAGTCGTTATGGATCACTCTTTGGGGAGGTGCTAGTGTGTTAGCTGAATCGTTGAATGAGTTAAGCAAAACTCGTTCGGTTGTTGAAGTTGAAAATCTGGTTAACAAACTAAGAGTGTATTCAATCTCCGATCAGGATGATGCTGGAATCTGGATTAGACATCATTTTCCAAAACTCTTCTACATTTCCAGTCTACATGCATTCAACCAGTATGCTCTTTCTACATGGGTTGGTATTTCGGGTGAAAATTTCAATAGATTCAACGATGGAGGACCTGATTCAGATCTGGTTTCGAAGGAATGGATTACAAAGAACATCCGCTCTGTTGGACCATTGGGAGCGGCATATCCTGAATATATGTTCCTTATGGAAGGAGATACCCCATCTATCCTCTACGTCCTACCTAATGGAGTGAACTATCCAGATATCCCACGATATGGTGGTTGGGGAGGTCGTTATGATCTTGTTGATTGGTCGGGTAACTTTGGATACTATTCCACTGTCACTGATGATGTTCTTGGAAAGGATGGAAAATACCATTGTGGAGACAAAGAAACAATCTGGAGATGGAGGGATGCATATCAAAACGATTTTGCTGGAAGAATGCAGTGGACCGTCAAATCATTCGCTGACTCCAATCATGCTCCATTGGTTGTTCTTAATGGAACTGAGTCAGTACTACCTTTCGAGATAGAAGCTGCTGCTGGTGAAACGTTATATTTTGATGCTTCGAAATCCTATGATTTAGATAAGGGAGACAAGTTGAATTTCAAATGGTGGGTTTATAGAGATGTCACGGCTACTCAATCACAAACTTTCCATGAAGTTCCCGATATACAGTTTAACAAGTTGAATAAAGAAGGCAGCGTTGTTTCTTTTGAAGCACCTGACTTCGAAAGTGCATGTTTTGATATTTTCAAAAACTTTCTTGGAAAACAATGCAGATCCTACCATGTTATCTTAGAAGTTACAGATAATGGTACCCCTGCAATGAAATCTTACAGAAGAATAATTATACATACAAATCCAGGAAAGAATTCTATTGATTCTAAACCACAAAATGATGGATTTATAACCCATGATGAACTATAAAACATCAAGCATATAAACCAAACATAGCTTGCTCATATAAATTTATGATGTGAATATTTTCATAAATCTACTAGTTATTAATTAAAAATATTGAGCTGTAAGAAATATAATCATCATTAATTAGTTTGAAATGTTACACTTCAGTCAGTTTTTTGTAGTCGTGATTTCATCATTAAAACATATATATTAAACTCAAACTCAAAACCTCTAAGTCAAAAAAAATGGATCATTTTTCATAAAATTCCTAGAACTTGAAACTGTCATTCCAATATAAGATACAAATCAAATATAAACATAAATCATGGCTGCTCGTTTTCGTAATGATCCACCTGTACTTTATCTGTTTCGATAACTTTTTGTTCCTCTTTTGCCAATTTTGAGACTTCTGTTTCGTAGTTCTGAAACTTCCTGTATGGAACGCCTTTGAGGTACATTTCATCAATCTCTTCAAAGGATCTGTTAGCAGTTTCAGTCTGGAAGAAATAAACCCACACCAAAGAAACAGCAGAAAAGGCAGCAAAAATAAACATTGTTTTTGCGCCAAGGTTACCTTGATCAGGATTAAAAATGTAGGGAAGAACAAAAGACCACATCATACCAAATGCATTGTTGACAGAAAGTGCAATAGCGATGGTCTTATTTCTAAGAGTGCTAGTTGCATTTTCAGAAGCAATAGGGTAAGCCGCTGAACCCACACCCATATTGTATGGGAACCCATATAAAACAAGAAAAGCAACAGTACATTTGATGGCACCATTAGTTTTACTTGTACCGGCACCTCCAATTATAAAATTTGTTATTGTTAAGGCCAAAAGACCCCAAAACAAAAGAGCCCTCCTACCAAATTTATCAACAACAAACCATGAAGCTATGTTACCACCAATAGATAAAGTCTGACCACCACATGTGAGACGGAAAGACATTTTGGTGTCATATCCAGCAAGCTGGAAATAATAGGTAGTATAGTTGATGGTGAAATAAACACCAGACATTGGCTGCATAAAGAAGGGCACCGTCGAAATAATAGTTCTCATTAAGTTTTTACCTCTGAAGCAGTCCAAATACGATGTATTCTTTTCCGTTTCTTTGATTTCTTGAACGGTGACAATTGCAACAGTCAGTTGTTGTTCCGCAGCAATCGGATCCTTTAGCAACTTTTTGTAACACTGAGCCGCTTTTTCATTTCTATCAGTTAACACGTAGAACCATGGTGATTCTGGAATCAATAGCAACAAAGGAATTGATGTTGCAATGAAACCCCATTGTGCAGCAAAAATAGATTTGTAAGCCCATTCAGAGTCGGCGGAAGACATTCCATAATTAATACAGAAACAAATCAATGGGCCAATGGAGAATGAAACGTTACAGATAGCAGTACAAACACCACGCAAATTTAGAGGTGCGATCTCTGCCACGTAAACAATTCCTAAAGTCTGAAGCACACCATAGCTGAAGCCATTTAGAGTTTTACCTGCCAAGAAAGTCTGGACATCTTTGGCAGCAAACTCTATTCCCACGAATGCAATAGACAACAAAACAGCACCCAGCATTATCCATTTTTTTCCAAATCTATCAGCGAGAAAAGAAGCAGAATACTGTCCAATGACTGCAGAAGCGATAGGAACACCACTAAAAGCAGATTGCCATTTTGCTTCAATAACATATTCGGTAACACCATTTGCATTTGTATATGCTTCACCAAAGACTTCTCTAAATTTTGGAATAGAGATCACAATACCACCAGCTTGGTTCTCGAAGGAACACAAAATAAACATCCATATAATAGCAAAACAACAGAAAGTAGCATATGGGTACTTCTTTGCTGTCTGACACTTCGAAATATTTTTATCTTCCTGTTGGGTGAGCGCAGCTTGCTTTAAAGCCTCGTCATAGAGATCATGTTTGTCATCTATCTCTTGAGACTCTGCTTCCGAAACGACGGGGTTAATATCGGACATCTTTACTAATTATAACTTTGGATAATGGATTCAGATGTCAAAATCCGAACCACAATGCCAGTATATTTCATGGATATTATCTGGGTTTTAAGTAATTTTGATTTTATGTACCATCTCCTGATTTATAGTTCGTCCAGATCTTGAAAATCAAAAACCTTATTGTATTCTTAGAAATTAGCGAATAGTTCCGGAACAAGTCAGCTAACACGGAGGTTTAACAATAACCCCAAGAAATTCCATTATCATAAATTGGTGGGGTATGACTATTTTGATGGTTCCACGTCTCCATGGCTTGGACATTAGATGGGTTTCTGCCATCCATTGACTTAAAACAAGAGCATTTTAAGCTGGTTTTCTATACGATTAATATTTCCAAAGTCGGATATTCTTCCGGCATTGTTTAGATGCATTCTACCTGCATCAACTTGCAGCTCAAATCTTGGATAAATTACATCTCAGATTTGCTCATTCTATACTTTAACTTGCTACTGATAACTGAACTCAATCTGAAACAAATGTAATTGTGGAGGACTAAAGGAAGAAGCTTTCATTCTCTGTAGTGAGCTTCGGGACACAGGAGGGAAACCTATTCCATTTGGTACCGTTTATTTTTTCCAGGTTGAGATTTGAGATGTGCACCTAAATTTTTGCTTTGAAAAACTACTTGACTTTCTCCTCCCAAGTTGAAACACGTGACATCTATTTGTTTCCTAACCTTGTAGGATTCATTGAATTGTCCTTATAAGATACAAAAGTCATTCAATTAGTTCCTATATATGTGCAAAACTTATAAGTCTCTAACTTTCAAATAATAAAGGATTAGCTGTATAAAATTAGCGAGTTGTCTGGTATTTTAAATCTTGATGCCTGTCAGTTTCTCTGAAACTTTCCAGAGTTTGTCGGCATTTGCTTTATCGATAGCGTATGGAGTAACTGTGTGTTCGTCAGGAAATGTGATTTCTTTTTCCTCAATAACAGTTCCAATGATGTTACAGTCAGCACAATACACTCCTCCTAATTCTTTCAATGATGGACTTGTTGCACACCAAACTTGAGTAGCGGCTCCTTGAGAAGGGGTCTTCCAAGGAATAGCTGGATTAAGAATAGCTTGCTGATTTTCATCAAGCGATTGGATACCACTTTTAACTAATTCATCAACAGGAATATATCTAGCAAGGTTAGTATTGATAACACCTGGATGAACAGCAAAAGCCCTAATGTTGTATGGTTTCCCTAGTTCATCGACTTTAATAGCAAATAAGATGTTTGCGGTTTTGGATTGGCCATACGCAACAAATCCAGTATAGGTTGACTTTTCGAAATTGATATCGTCGTATCTAATATCGGAGAATTGATGGCCTGATGAGGACAGGCTGACCACTCTTGCACCATTTGCTTTCTTTAGAGCATCCCATAGCCCTAAGGTGAGTTGAAAATGGCCAAGATGGTTAGTTGCGAATTGATACTCGTAGCCCCTTTTGTCCAATTTTTTTTCTGGAAGAGCCATGATTCCAGCATTCAAAACTAAAATATGAAGTGGTCTCTCTGACTTGATATATTCTTTAGCAAATAAATCGATCGATTCAGGATCAAGCAAGTCCAATTTTGCAAATTCAACTTTTTCAGCCAAAGTTCCAAGGGCCTCCTTAGCTCTTGCTATGTCTCTTGCGGGAACAACAACGTGAGCACCAACCTCTTGGAGACCTTTGACAGTCTCAAGTCCAATACCTGAATATCCTCCGGTTACAATTGCAATCTTTCCTTTGAGGTTGATCCCCTTTAAAACATCCTCAGTTGTGGAGTTACGATCAAATCCTGAATCAATAGGTTTTTGCAAAGACATTATTGAATTATTTTAAATTACTAGCTAACGCTGTATAATATGACTGATGAATGCAAACACGTAAGACATACAATTGGTATAAATTGGTATTTTATATCTGTATTTATAGTATGTAAGTGTATATGTAAGTCTGAAGTTTGCCCTCAACAAATACCGAGCTATCTCCCAAGCTCGTAAATCCGAGCCCTAACTCCTAGTCTCCTAAGTCCGTAAATTTTTTAGTGCGAAAAAATATAAAGACTACTCTCCAAGGTCAACTACATATCGCTCTGCATTTGCACCCTGTGATTCCAGGATTTCCAATGCGTCTATTATGGTGGGCAAACCACCTTTGAATATTCTATTTTTGATGGGCTTAATGACGCCAGTTTCAAGCATCTCTGATGTTTTATCCACTATTGTCTCTGCAAGTTTTATGTCTTCGTGAAACTTCTTTAGTTCGACAGACTTTTTTTCCACAGCAGGAGGCAGTTCGATTGTCGAAGAAACAATTCCACAGAATTTGGGCTTGGTTCCATTGCTTAGGGAGTCAAGAATGTGAACCACCTTTTGGGAACTCTCTTTAGAGGCACAGTCAACTCCGTAAGATATCGAATCGGGTTTGATATGTTCAATGATCTCCTCTGGTTTCAATTTTCTATCAATCACTATATCTGCACCCAGTTCCTTGAGGTAGTCCTCATTTTTCAAACTGGCTATACTGATTACCTTGAATCCAAGATACTTAGCTATCTGTGTCAGGTACACTCCAACAACTGTAGCCCCACCCCATATGAGAAAACTCTCATCTTTGATGGAGTCAGGTTTCAATTCCAATCCAAATGAATCCACAAATATGATAGAGGCTGTTACTAATCCGACTCCAATTCCAGCTCCACTGGCAAAAGTCTGATCTTCCGGTAATTTCCATATCAATCTTGAATCCATAACCACATATTCCTGGAATGTACTTGTTCTATTATCTCTATAACTTGTGCTTGCAACAATTACCTTGTCCCCAACTTTAAACTTAGACTGATCCACTTTGTCTCCAACCTCAGCTATAACCCCACTACTTTCTCTTCCGTTTATCCAAGGAAAGTGGTATATTCCAAACTTATACCGATAGCTTTTCCAATCTATAGGATTTACTCCTATAGCTTTATTTTTGATTATCACATCATATTGGCTTCTGATTGACGGTTTAGGATATGATTTTAACAGTTTAATAGGTTTCTCTAGATCAATGACCGCAATTGCATTTTGTGTTTGTGCATTCAGTTTGATTCTTTTTTTTCTTGGATAAGATTCTGAATCCGCCAAGCGAGTTTTCACGGTGGCTCCCATATTGTAGAGATGGATAAATTATGGATCCAAAGACATCTATGATCACCCTCTTGTGACCATCTTTGGAGGAATGGTTAATACCTCTATGGTGTCATCTCAAGTTGTATATATATATATGTTCAAGTTTCTCCAGAGGTGCGCAAGATTTCGTTGTATGACGAATCAGTTCAAGCCATGATAAACGTTCATAGTTCACAACTACTGTATTAGGATAGTTTAGTGACGAAATATTTTTTTTATACCTACTTCCCGCAAGTTCTCAATAAACTTCTACAATCTCGTGCTCTGGAATCATGAGCCACAAATATTAAAAATATGGGGAATGAATCCAAGTTGTTCTTAATTGATTTGTCGAAATCTGGAAGTCATAAATATAGATCTCTAAGATCTTGATCCATTATTTGATATTGGACTACTGAGGTTTACAAAATATCGTTCATTTATCTATTATATTAAGACCATACCATGTCATATGTAATGAATATATTATGCTTTGATCGATACTCTTCGACTTGTAATACTATGCGAACAAGGATCCAGAATCAAAAGTATCCTCTTTCAATCATACCACAGATCTTAACTCTAGATCGCTAATAAAAACGAAAAGCTAGAGTCCGAACTTTTGGGCTTCTTTCTTGGCTGTTTCAATAGAGTCGAGTTTCCTGACAACCCTACCTGGAACACCTATAACCAAGGAATTGCTCTCAATGTCTTTAGTGACAACACATCCAGCCCCAATAACAACATTATCACCAATAGTCACTCCTGGGAGGATAACACAATTAGATGCCAACCAGCAGTTATTTCCAATCTTGACTGGCAAACAGAATTCCAAGCCTGATAATCTTTGATCTGCATCAACTGGGTGTGTAGCTGTTGTTATCGTGACGTTTGGTCCTACTAAGCAATCGTCACCAATGATGATGAGGCTGGGATCTAAAAAAACAGCGTTGAAATTAGCGTAGAAGTTGCGGCCGATAGAGATGTTGCACCCGTAATCGCAATTGAATGGAGGCTCTACAGTAACGTTATCACCAACCTTCCCTAATATCTTCTTTAGATGGTTGAATTTGGCTAACTTGTACTCCGCAACACTATTGTAGTCTTTGATTCTAAAGTTTGCTAGATCGTTACACATCTCTGTAGAGACTATTCTTGCCCTCTCCAGCTCTTCAGCATACGAGTCGTAAAGCAGTCCAGATATCATCCGATCATATTGGTCAGAATTTGGGATATTTTTCAGGTTCTTTCTGGCGTAATCGACCAACGATTTGTTCAACTTCTCTTCACCCTTGGTCTCCATTTTTAGGTATTCTGGTTCAGTTTTCTTCAAGTGATCAACTCAAATGGTATTCGATAGGTTTTTAGTTGTAATCAACTACCTTTACATTATTGCCAGTCTGTTTTTGTCCATTTAAAATTGTAATGTTTAGCGTATTTCCATTCCGAACCTGGAAAGGAGACCCTGGGCCAGAAGTTTTTTATGCAGCATGATAGTTGTAAAGGACGTGTCCCAGAAAAAGATAGCGATTTGAGAGAAATAACAGATTTGAACAGGAGTCTTACGAAGAGCATCCACCATCTACATAGCTTTGGTGTAAAGCTGATATACTCACTTAGGGAATTCGAGGGAGAAAGGGAAGATTAGTAATTGTGGTGGATTGGTAGTTGAGTGTTCTCTTGAATAAATGCCTTCGAAATACTCAATTTTCGTTGAATTTCTCCACAATTGGGGTAATAAATTTTCAAAAAATAGAGATTTTTAAAAAAGATATGGAGATTCATTTGAAATGAAATGCTTGATAGTTTACAGAATGAACTCCATATATAAAATTATCGCATTAAGTCTTCAATTCTCCATGGTAAAGGTGATAAGAAGTTCAACGAAACTGTAGAAGTAATATTGAGAGTACTCCAATCTGAATTACAGAGCCAGAAAAGGGATGAAGACTTCTCGATTAAACCAAGAAGGATCATGAGTCATGGGATAGAGACAGCCGGGTATTGGCAAAAGAACAAGAACAAGGTATGATTCTTATAGTTGAATAGCAAAAGTTCACAGGAATTCTTTCTATTTACGGACATTGAAGCTCTGAATATTCTCATGCCAAGCAACATGGTCACGCAAGGAAGTCATTGGAGCTTTTACCGGCAAGAAGAAAGAAAAACTGAAGTGAAGAACCTGTTATTCTCAGCATTAACGATCTGTGCTGTCACAGGCCATTTGAAGCTTTGCCCAGCCCCAACATCCAAGATACTAAAGGCATTAGCCGTATTGAGGAATAGAAGACGGACCGTAAACGGAAAATTCCCGGATAAATGAAAATTTTTGATAAATTAGGAATTATCGGGCTGATTATTCGAGGAGATATCTGGCTTAGAAGAACAATAAATTTATGATCTGATAGATAAATCTCAAAGAGTATATAGAAAAGTTTAATCAGGGGTATAAATACCTTGCAATTAACGAATTCTGATAGAATATTTTCAATTGCATTTGGATCATTGAAGTAAATCAACCGAAAAAACACTCAGGAAGTATTCAGAATGTCTACACCAAGATTGTCGAAGGTGCTCGTGATAGGAGGGGCCTTTGGAGGTGTTGCAGCAGTTAAAGAGTTCATATACAAAGCTCAAAAGAATCCACTATGCAACTTTGATGTGACATTAGTGGAACCTAGACTTGGATTTCTAAATGCCATGGCTATCCCAAAAACCGTATTGGACACAGAATTTGCCAAAGATTCGTTTTTTCCTATTGAAAGATGGGGTATATACTGGGATTCAATTGATCTACAGAAATCGTTCAAAGTGGAGAAGAAGCCTATTTTGAGATCTGAAAATCCAGATAAGCCAAATATTTACATTTCTGGTGAAAAGATTCCCTACTCTCCAAATGTTAAACTTCATTTTATACAGGGAAGTGTGACTAAATTGTTCACTAATTACGCTCTCTACAAATCTGCACAACCAGAAAAAGTCAACTCTCCTCCTCAAAAGGTTGATGAGAGTGTTGAAGAAAGAAAAATCGAGTTTGATTACTGTATTGTGGCCTCAGGTAGAGCAAGAAACTGGCCGTTTGATCCATTTGCTAGCACTCAAAATGGATTTGCGGAAGAGATGAGCTACTCCGCAAAGGATATTGAGCAGGCGAAAACAATCTCCATTATAGGTGGTGGTGCTCTTGGAATTGAACTTGCCGCAGAGATCAAACACCATTTCCCTCAAAAACATGTAAGATTGATCCACCCTCATGAATCTTTACCTCCCGAACCGTTGGTTGTCGATAAGTTTAAAACAAGTGTTTTGGAATTCTTGAAAAAACTCGACGTTGATGTCCTTCTTAATACCCGTGTCTCCCAAGAGGACGCTGAGACCAAAACTCTTACTACTACTGACGGAAGAACTTTGAACAGTGATCTCAATTACTGGTGTAACTTCAAGCGCAACAACACCGAGTTCTTGAAGGAAAACTTCCCTGATGTTTTTGCCAAAAACGGTGATATATTAGTGACAGATTATTTTGAGCTGAAAACAAAATCGGGCAAGGTTTATGAGAATATTTTCGGGGTGGGTGATATCATTGACATGGAATTGTGTAAGACAGCTGGATGGGCATGTAGACAGGGTGCCATGGCAGCTTCCAATATTGTCAAACACACTTTATCCGAAGATAAATCCACTTATGAAGAGCTTGGAACATTCCTTGCAACGGGCAACAAAGGAGCCATGCTGATAGTTATTGGACCTGAGCAGTGTGTTTCTTTGGATTTCTCAGGTGAAGTTTCTTTGAACAATCCTGACTATCTCAAACTATACGAGGATTACAGAAATAAGGGTATGATTGAGTATTTTGGATTCAGTAAAGAGGACTGAATACGGTATTCATGCTGAATGGAAAGTTCTTCAGTACAGACTAGGATCTGACGAAGTAATTACATCAACACAAAATTTAATATTGTCTATGATTGATGTCTTCTATATTTATTGAATATACATATAGATGGAATTAATGACACCTGAACTATAAAATAGTTGATTAAAAACCTCTATTTAGTAAACCCAACTTGGTAAAACAAGAATAAACTTCTTTTTGGAAAAAATGTCCAGATTTTGAATGATCAGTTACAACTTGGCTGGCACAACAGCGTATTGAGCAACACATTCAATCTCAACCTTAACTTGAGGATTTGGGAAACTGACAATAACACATGATCTACCTGGTCTAGATGGGAAGTATTCTTTGTAGACCTTGTTGACTGGTGCTGCATAATTGGCATGGCTAATGAATAAAAGCACCTTGAGGATTTTGTCAGCAGAAGAACCACTGGTTTCTAGAACCTTGATGATGTTCTTGAAGGCATTGTGGGCTTGTTCTTCTATGTCATCTGGAATTTTTCCAGATTCATCGGAACCAACACATCCAGAAGTGTAGACATGTCCATTACTTTTCATAGCAGGGGAAAGCAATTGATTTCCTTGCTGCTTAAGATCATCCCAGTCGATACGTTCCATTTTGTTCCTAATAATTGATGCTTTGTGTTACAATCCTATACAATTCTTGATTTTTCAGAACAAATAGTTACTAACTACATCCCACCCCTATTCATTTATATAGCTCAAGGACAGACTAATTAGATAAAACCCCGACGCTTATCTGGGTGTCGGGAGATCAAACAGGAAGGTAACTTCTTCGGCCGCATTGTCGGGCAACTTTTGCCTTGTGGCTTCCCTATCCGAAAATTCTATTGTTTTTGAGTTCCGCCGGGCGGAACAAAAATCAGAAGGACGATCAGAAATTCAAGGGGGTCACCCGGACTCATTCTTTTATCATATTTCTGATTAATATCCAAAGAATTATATAATCCCTGTTGAACCAGGAAAGAAGAAGCAGAAAGCCTGCAATACACATCCTGCCAAATGTACATATATGTGAATATCTATGATTCATTCATGGATTGATCACCTAGATTAACTGATTAAAATGCATCGAGACCAGTTTCGAAAGCTTAATAAATATTTTCAAGCACAAAATTCATTTGATCTGAGTGGATTTCTATCTACCTCTGATCTTCACAATTGTTTGCTACCACCCTTCTTGTAGCCTTTATTTAGTAGATCTCAACTTTACTGTCAAGCACGATCAATATTACTATCAACACTCTCATTATTTATTTATATGATAGTCAATTTATTAGAAATGAATCAATTTATTAATACAATTCTCAATATATAGAGTAACTCTTTGAATATTGTTTGAATGTATCGACCACGGTCTGTTCTAAGGTGATAAACTTATAGCCTCCGATCTTGTCGGTGGTCCTGGAGATATCAGCCAACAAGGGTTTCTTGTCAGATGGATAGTCACCTTCTGGGATTTGATCAGCCAATTCAGGGAAGTTCTTTTTGAAATCTGCAAATGCAGCCCATGAGGTCATTTGGTCACCAACAATGAATATTCTTTCCTCAGCCAGTTTTTCATTTTCAATTGGAAGCACATGAAACTCAGCAACATCTCTCACATCAAGAACAAAGTTGTTAATGGAATCTAAATACTTCTTATCGTCCTGGTCCACATGTACAATACGAAGGAGAATCTCATTCGATGTATTGAGGAGTTTAGTAACAGAACTATCGAAAACCTGAGGACCAAACACAAACGGAGGATTAACAGTAGAAAGCTTGAAATTTGGCTTTTCATCTTCAAGAAATTTTCTAGCTGCCTTTTCAGCATATATCTTGGAAACAACATAGGCATCATTCTCATTTTTAACTTCTTCCCAAGTTAACGGGTTCCATGACTCGTTAGTATGGACATGGGTGGAAAGGGATTCCAATTTCTGTCTTACAGAAGCGAATGATGAGGTGATCACCATATGAGTGACTTGAGGTCCATATGTTTTTGTAGCTTTCATAATATTGAGTGTTCCATTCACAGCGGGATCCAAAAAAGCCTCCTTCAATGGTTTGTTCAAACCGTAAGTAAAAGGTGAAGCAGTGTGGAGCACTATGGTGATCTCTGGATGAGCTTTTATAACATGGTCAAATGCATTATCTGTGCTCATATCTGGAATATCCACAAATGAGATATTTCCTTCAGGATATTTCTCTTGAAATTGTTTCAATATAGGACCGTATCTTGCCTCTGATCTTCCTGTACCAATAACATTGTAACCTCTGGCTAGAAGCTTATCGACGACCCATTGAGCGATGAAACCGGTAGCACCAGTGACCAGCACAGTGGTAGATGTAGACATTATGAAAATACTGTTGATCTTGTGTTTTGGCACTTGAAATGTCAGTAAAATGTCTTCCAATCTAAACCTGTCGCAAATCATTTCCTTATATACGACAAATGTAATTTTTGAGAGTCGGCACTATCACCCACATATTGCCTATTTGGTAATTTTTCACCAACTGCTTTCAGATAAGCTTCGAGAAACGATTTTAAGGATATTATTAATAGCATTTAAGTTACGAGTAAAGTAGAAGTGAAGGTATAATTTAACTATTGTTTGAAAGAAACTGTGTTATCAATTGATTTCGATATTCCAATAAATATATAGAAAACTAAGTTAGGCACTACTGAGAACGTATGATATCATAGAGAGAACACCTTCAAGTACTGTTTAACAGTATCAACAACAGACTCTTCTAGTGAAATAAACTTGTAACCGCCAATCTTATCTGTGGTAGCTGAAAGATCAGCCTTCAATGGCTTCCTAGATGGTGAAGCAACTGATTCTGGAAGCTTGTCCTTCAATTCTGGGAAGTTCTTCTTTAAAATAGAAAGGACATCAGGGGCAGTCATATTAGAGGAAATAATGAACTCTCTCTCGTTAGCAAGTTCCTTCTTCTCAATTGGAAGAACATGGAATTCGGCAACATCTCTGACATCAACAGCAAAGTTGTTGATAGCAGCAAGAGATTGATCATCAGGCTTACCTCTTGCAATCTTGAGCAAAATCTCATTTGAAGTGTTCAACACCTTAGTGACTGAACTGTCGAAAACCTGTGGTCCTAAAACAAATGGAGGGTTAACAGTGGCCAAAGTGAAGTTAGGCTTTTCATCTTCAACAAATTTTCTAGCAGCCTTCTCAGCATAGATTTTAGAAGCCACATATGCATCAGTCTCGACCTTCACCTGTTCCCATGTGAGAGGATTCCATGATTTATTAGTGTGGACATGGGTATCCAACACCTCCAAAGGTTGTCTGACTGCTGCAAACGAGGATGTAATGACTACATGGGTGACCTGTGGACCATATTTCTTGATTGCCTGCAAGATATTGACAGTTCCATTAACAGCTGGATCCAAATAAGCCTCTTTGAATGGCTTGTCTAGACCGTAGGAGAAAGGTGAGGCGGTGTGGAGAACAACAGTGATTTCAGGATGTGCTTTCAGAACATGGTCAAATGCATTATCTAGAGCAATATCTGGAACAATTTCGAATGAAATCTTTCCCTTTGGATATTTCTCTTGGAATTGTTTTAAAATAGGACCGTATCTTGCCTCTGATCTTCCTGTACCAATAACATTGTAACCTCTGGCTAGAAGCTTATCGACGACCCATTGAGCGATGAAACCGGTAGCACCGGTGACTAGAACAGTTGTAGATTGAGACATTTTGCTAAGAAATTGGTTTTGGTTTTGATAATTAATTTCAATTTGCCTTTTTCGATTGAATATTAATTCTCATCAACTCTTTTTACTCCACCTTTATACTTGGAGATCCGCAACTTTTCTGCTCAGCACATAAATCTCGCAATCGCACTCCCTTCTTAGTAATTGAAAAATTCAGAAAATCGCCAATTCCTTATCTTGGAAACACCTCACACCTATATGCCCTGCGTTTTCTTCGCACCTGTTAAAAGGAGAAATTCCAATTCCATTTAAAGTCAAGAGGGACAGATTTAACAGGCTTTAGCCCCTTAGGTACCAGGAAAAATCTTTTTCGGGAGAGTTCAAAACAGGAACACCCAGAATATATCATCGGTAATAGGAGTTAATCATCGGTTTCACAGAGATCAAGGTACCGATATAGAATGCTGTTCCACCTTTTGAAGCCGTAGTCTAAACTTTGCATGTGCCATCCAGCGATAATAGGCACATATTTTGTTGCAGCAGTCCACACGGGTTTCAAATTCTCAGCTAATGTATACAGATCTAAAATAGCAATTACTACATAGTAAGAAAAAGAATGACACCCCCAAAAATTCAAGTATATTATAAAGATTATCTAGTCCGTTTTCTACCCCTATATATAATGTTAGTCTCAGT
Organism: Ogataea krabiensis; assembly: GCA_030582815.1. Classification (NCBI taxonomy): domain Eukaryota; kingdom Fungi; phylum Ascomycota; class Pichiomycetes; order Pichiales; family Pichiaceae; genus Ogataea; species Ogataea krabiensis. The sequence continues at coordinate 95,468 of JAJMHB010000021.1, forward strand.
TTTCCCCCCAGAAAACTTGAGATAGTATCAAAATCTGATCATTTGAATCAGTAAAAATGAAACAACTCTCTTGTAAAAACAATCTCAACTGATAATTTCAGAAATCGTTTTTCCAGCACAAATGAGCTCCTCATCCATGTATCTTCGTGCAACCAACTGTAATGCAATTGGAGCACCCACATATTTCTCTGCAGAATACTTCTTATACTCCCTTTCATCTTCTCCAGACCAGAAATGATCCCGAGATTCTTTTGGATCTAGATCAGGGCTCTGATATAATCCAGTTGGGAAAACAAGACCTGGTTGATCTAAAAGATTCCAGATAGCACAGTAGTTCCAATATGTAGTTGTTCCCAGCTCTGCAGCGACACCTAAATATGCCGGAGTTAGAATGAAATCGATCCCCCTCTCATCCATAAGCTCCTGATACTTATTTATATAGTAATCTCTTTTCATATTTAACTTATGGTTAGTAGGGACTGAAATTTCACCACTTCCATAACTGAATGCCCAAGCAGTTAACGGATGAATAGGTTCCCCAGATTCTCCCAAAAGTTTATCATGTAAGTGACGGCCTTCTGCAAAATACATATTTGCAGCTGTCTCCCATATTTCCTTACATTCAAAAGGTTCGAATTCGACTACTTTGATTCCTGCTGCTTTCAGCTTCTCCTCTAAAAATTTCAGTCCTCTGATAATTGGTGGATGTGGTTTCACAACTCCATCATCCCTCATTATCCCAATCACAAAGTCCTTGGATGGATTGACAGCTTTCCATGGTGTATGAATAAGTGTAGCATCATACTTCCAAGGTTCTGAGCCAATATAAGTAGACATAAATAGTTCAATGTCATCTATATTCTGAGATAATGGGCCAATGACTGCCTTGATAGATTCTTGACCTCCACCTGCAGAGACAGAATCTTTAAACGAGACTCTAGCAGATGTTGGTTTAAATCCATAACATCCATTGAAAGCTGCAGGTGCACGAATTGAGCCTCCAATATCTGTCCCAATACCAAGAACTGAGCCTTTGAATCCAATCAAAGCACCCTCTCCCCCACTAGATCCTGAAGGACTGAGATTCAGATTGAAACAGTTTTTTGTGGTACCGGTAATATAATTGGTGCAATCTTGATTCATCAAAGACTGCGGCTCGTTGGTTCTCACAAATGGAATGGCACCAAGATCTCTTAGACTTTTCACAATTGCACAATCTTCTTCTGTGATGTTGTCTAATAACGCAACATATCCTGCATGGGTGACCTTCCCCTTGATAGAGACATGTTCTTTGATGCTTACTGGTAGTCCATGCAGGGGCCCAACAGTCTTTCCTGTTTTTCTGTAGTACTCATCCAGGTTATCTGCTGTCTTAAATGCCTCCTTAGTAAGAAACTCGGTAGCACAATTCAATAATTGCTGAGCGATTGTTGCTCTTTTCATGAAAGATGTGAGAACCTGTTTGGAGGTGAGCTCACCGTTTGAGATCTTGGAAATGATCTCAGCTGCTTTCATCTCGGTGATTGAGATGTCTTGCTCAGTGAGCTTGGAGGTCTGATAAGGAACCTTTGATACATCTATTTGGGATTCACCTGGAAGTTCATCATCGGGAAGTAGATATTCAGTAACAATTGAATCATCTAATCTCTTGATAGCTGCATCGATTTTGGGCTTCCATTGAGCGAATTTCAGAGGATCGGAAGTCTTATTGACAAAAACTGGCATGATAAGACTGTGATTCAGTAAGTAGTCTTGAAGAAAAGGGACATTGAAGATAAAGATCTAATGGAAACATAAAAACTACCGATCAAATGGCATTTTATATGTTATTTCAGACACATGGATACCGGTAGCAATTCTTAATATGTAAAAAATCAAAAACTTCCTGATTAGGAAACATACGAGTCTACACCCCTCTTTAGTTCCGAGAAGTTCATCGTGGTATTATTACACGGTTAGATCTGTATTTGAACGGTGCTAAGTGTAAACACAGCCAATTAGGATTTATCTAAAAACTAGACGAATTGAGGAGTAAGCCTTCCTATCTTTATTTAGATAGCCTAGCTTTTTTCTTATCAGTCAAACTAAGACACAGGAACAGTGTCACGTGTTTCAAATTATGGAACATAAACCTCTCTCCTACTTGATCCTACTACAGTGACAATTGAAGTATAAACGTAACCCATTCTTATTCTTGAAGAAAAGGTTAGTTGTAATCATGAGGTTATCTTAACAATAACCAAATAAAATGTAATAATTGCTTATGATCGGCTTTGTTTGTAAATAGCTTACGTCTACATAGAATCTAGATCTGTTACCCAACTTAGATTCCACCAGGAAATACGGAAAATAAAGGATTGGAAAGGTGTTAAATTCTCACTGCTCTTTTCTTAGAAATGGAAAGGGTTGCGTAGTTTAAGGCCTGAACTAAGCATTTACTATTGGAAATAAAACATAATAGATTTTGGATCCTGCACAATCACTTCAATTGTAGATAATTACATAACTGCACTAGATAATTTTCTGAAAGTCAGATAATGAAGTTAAAAAATGAATTAAAGATACTCTTCCTCAATCTCCTTAAGGCTCTCTTTGATGACTTTGACAATGAAGTCTGCATCTTCCTTAGAGAATCCAAAGGCTGGAGCCATGGTGATATGATCACCGTACTCAATGACCTTGTTATCCTTGACTTCGTAATCAGCACATCCTCTGATACACATGAAGTGACAACCCTTGTCAAATGTTTTCTTAGCAATGACGTTGGCGATTTCAAGTTCAGGAGGGAAGTATTCCTTGGTAGCTCTGTCTTTAACAACCTCAACAGTCAAGAAGTTACCTGAACCTCTAACCTCACCACAAACCTTAGAGTCCTTAAGCTCAGTCTTAAGCTTGGACTTCAAGTAAGCACCAACTTCTCTGACATTGTCAATCAACTTGGTGTCATGGATCTTCTGTTGAACGGCTAGACCAACTCTACAGTTCAAATGGTGCGAGTGGTAGGTTTGGTAACCATAAGCGAAACCAGAACCTTCTTCAATAGCCTTAACCATCTTTCCAGATAACAGAACACCTGAAAGTGGAACAACACCGGAACCAACAGTTTTACCAAAAGTCAAAATATCTGGTCCACCAGAGCTTAGACCGAAATTTGGATCCATGTAGGTGTGTGTGTATCCACCTCTTCCAAGACCACACATGACTTCATCCAATAGAAGCAAAGCTCCGTACTTGTGGGTGATTTCTCTCAAACCATCCAAGTAACCTTTTGGAGGCTCAGGGTTACCGAGAGCAGAACCTGGTAAAGTCTCAACAACAACACCAGCAATGGTCTTTGGGTCATTCTTGATGAATGTCTCCTCAAGCTCATCTAGCAATTGCTTGGTGTATTCTTCCTCGGTCATACCTGGCTTCATATCTCTGTATGGGTAGACACGGGAAATCTTTGGAGTTTGTTCATCGGAAAGAAGCATGTCCTTAAGCAAAGGCTTCTTACTATTATCACCAATAGAAAGTGCACCAATAAGATAACCGTGGTAAGCATTCTTTCTGCTAATGAATTTGTATCTTTGGGATTGGCCGGTTTCATTATGGTATTGCTTGATGTATCTCATGGCACTTTCGTTGGCCTCAGAACCAGAACAAACAAACATAGCACCTTCGAAATCACCATTGGAAACTGAGCACATTAAGGCAGCTAAGTCCTCTGCAGCTTTGTTGGAGTAATTGACACAGAAAGTGTATGCGGATTCCTTAGCAAACTCAGTCATGTGGTCCAAGATATCTGGATCACCGTGTTTCAAGGAACTGACAGCAGCACCGGAAACGGCATCATAGACCTCCTTTCTTTCCTTTGTGACAGGGTTCTCAAGGGTTAGCCATTGACCGTCTTTACAAGTTCCGATACAGTCCAGCTGTCTCTGTCCAACTTTGCATTGGAATAGATAGTTACGTGTCTTATCAACAGTCATGGTTCAAGAAACGATGTGGAGAGGAATAAATATTTTTTTATTATGGATAATAAACGTTTTCCTTGATCCTTTGTAACTGTAAACTTTCAAGAAAAAAGGTAGAATAGGGGGATCATTTATAGGACAGCAGCTCTAGGTTTTGCTTAGATAGTGCAGCCCAGACCCTCTGAGATTCTGACTGCATTGGGATATCAATTGAATGGTTATATCTCTTTTTTCATTTCCTAATCAGGTATATTTCCAGATCCATTCCGAGGAAAAGCAAATACATTTCCATGATCTCGCAAATAGATAATACCATTCCCAATGCTCATGAAGTAAGCCTGTTATATGTCTTTGCAAGCAACTTGAAGTTGGTCTGGGGAATCCATTTCCATGGAGATCTTCTTATCGCGAATGATTCTTGAATCTAAGGGAATACAATGCCGATAATTTGGAATACGGAGAATGCATTTGCGATAGCAGATCGTAACGGTTACCAAAGCAGCAATAAAGGAGGCTTATCGGGATCTTTCAACAGAGACCAAGATACGGTTGCTAAGACCTTTTTCTATTGATTCAGGTCAGCTTAAAACGAGTATAACGGTCGATTGTACTTTACTCATTCGTCTCTTCGATCTATAGACAGAGACTACTTCAACAAATCGACTACTTGTAGCTACTAATGTTGTTTCCACTTCGAGTTAAGGCCTGAAGATAACAATAATTCTTTATCTATTGACGTAGGGTTACATATATAGTGCCCACACATTTAAATCTGGGTGAGAGAATGTGACATCATTCGGAAAAAGGCCCAAAGCTCATCCAGTCGTAATCCCATCCCAGCAAGGAACATACCTTATCTCTCATCTGTTGACTCATCCAAGGTTCTGTGTCATCAGAGCGGTAATTGACTAGATTGGCAGTTGGCGATGGTTTAATTATGGGTTCCTCAGACGTTTCAATGATACTAGTGATAGGAATTCTATGCTTCGGTAATGGCGCGGCAACATTTGCGACGTCAACAAGTTCATCTTTCATGTTCTCAAACACATGGATGCTAGATGGCTCCAGTTTATTGCGGGCGGCTGCTTTGATCATTTTGATAGTTTGAGTCAGAAAATCAAAATAATACAAACCCAACTCCCAGTGTTTCTTATAAAAGATAAGGAAATCTCTGCAATATCCAAAGTATATATCTGCATCTTTATATCCTGGGTCATAAGATGGAAAGTAATGAATATAAAAGAGCACAGAAGCGCACGCAAGCGATGTGAACCCTGAGAACGAAGTACAAAAGTACTTATTCCTCTTCTTGCATTCGTTAAAGATTATTGCAATGTCTCTTGCAGACACAAAAACGCAATGTGCAGAGTTTCTCCACCAGGAAGGAGGAGGAGAGCGCAGTTCTTCATCGAATTCGGATGGCCCCTTTGGCCCTTCATGATCGTGAGGAACAAAAGGAATGTAATTTCTATGAATCAAAATCCTTGAAACAAGCAGAACCATATGCAAATAGCAATATAGGTTTCCTTGTCCTAGAGAAAAGAAAGCGTCAAGGTTTTCCAGTCTAAAACGTTCCTTAGGGCCAAGCTGAGACTCAAAAAGATCGATTTTTTTATTTAGTTTTGACCATTCACTGTTTTCATTCCAAGGTGGTTCTCTGTGAGTTGCTCTTCCACCGCTTATGATCCAAGAACTGCAATCTGCCCATATATCGGTTGCGTAAACAAAGAGAGAGAAAAGATTTCTGGTAGAACTGACATCTAGGTTATGAAGGTAGGAAATGGACAGCGATTGGTGGAAAAGAATATCCGAGTTATCTAAAGGAAGTCTGAATTGCAACTGTCTGTCCTTGTATTGACCAATATCACCTTTCCTGAGTGAAAGAGAGGTCAATTGATAGCTCCAAAGAGTTCTGATCAACAGCTCCTGTTGGATGAAGGAGTGATACTCATATTTCTGACGTGTTATAAGAGAAACAGCTCTCTCAGCAAATCCTCCTAGAAGATAACCTTTATCTGTTTGGCCCCTCTGCCAACTCAAGATCATGATCAACATCGTTGCCTGCAGGATGCTGACAAGATCCAAGGAATTAAGATCTCCCATTTTTCTGAGTAGCTTGGCATCCACACATGTCAGCATATCATCAACCTTGAGTGCTGTGAAATACGAAGTGAATGGAGCACTTAAAGCACATAGACTCAAGACAACAAGCTCGTCGAGGTTATCGATGAGCTCTTCATATCTGGGGAAGTTGAGAAACACCAGTTCCGGATAATGCTGAGCTACTGATTGTAGAGATTGTTTGATAATAGAGTCTGATAAGTCAAGTTTTGTTGTGTTGAATTGATCTGTTAGATGTTTTCCTCTCTTGATCTTTCGGAACTCTTGGGTAGAGAACAATTGGCATGAAGCCTCTAGACCTCTGGTCTTACAATGCTCACAAGGACCGGAACCATTGTGGATGCATTTCACCTTCTTCCGCCGGCAATTTTTACATGCAATTGACACCCTCATTTCAGAATACCGGGTCTAAGCCTGTCGTCGATTAGGACTCAATTATCTGGTCGTTTCTGAATAATTATTTGGGCCATCTCCACATGATGCTTTGGCAAGCTATTACCATTGATATATAATCCGCGAAATATTTTTCCGATTTCCTTTATCGTCAGATATTCGGAAATCATTTGCGAAAGAGACTTGTTTTCAGGGGCAGAGAGTATCAGTATCTGCAGCTCAGCGAGCCTATCGCAGCCATCCACCGAGTCTATTCTGTTACAAAAGAATTTGTGCTTAAGCAGGGAAAAGTCATGACCATTTTACTTCTATTGTTAACCGGCTATTTAGAGAACCAGTCCGAGGCATTCAGACAAGTTATCGCCAGATATCGCTAGATCTAGATGGTTTCGATGGTCTCGACGAGTCGACAAGTGGATCGATAGACCAGTTTTTTCTCCAATTAGCTGCCGCGTGCAAAAAAAGAATTAACTGCTCTACTCTTCTACAGGAGACCACAGCGACATTTTTAATTTTTATCAGCGATAAGAGTCCACTCAAAAGACCTGTAAGAACACATGTGTTGGTTCGCTGCGGTGGCTACTGAGGCTATCGGTCTCACGGACTAACAACAACAATAGAAATAACGACCGGATGCTTATCTTGTATCGTGATTTCACAGGTTTCACATAATCTGTTATCTCTATCTATTTTTGAAAATTTGTTTTCATCATTTTACAGGGTAAAATGTTGAGCTTATCTATCTACACCACAGATAATTGCATAGTCCATATTATACATATAGAAAAACTAGAGAATGCGACTTGACAAATGTGGCATCTCCGAATCAAGGGATTTATGTTCGTATATCGTGATTCATTGCCGTGGCCCAGAAATAGGGATTCTGGGGCTTTCAGTCTATCATTTCTGCCGAAAACGAATTCCAAGTGCGGTTGAAAATCTCTAGTTGAATTAGAATTCCTTATCTTTGTTACAATGCATGTCATAATGCATCTTTGGGATATCAAGACAATATAGATTTCTCCTAAGCGTCTTAGAGTGTCTGTGGCGATCTGAAGGATTCGGTAGTAGTTATTGACATCATGGGGAATCCCAGAGACGGCTGTCGGTGGCACTTTCCCAGGATTCGACGATGCTAAGGCAATGTCAGAATATTAGGCTGCAAACTGACTCTAGCCGTAGGTACAACTTTCCACGATGGCTGCTACCATAATTAATTTGCGGCATGTTAATTGGACGATAAATAGCCACTACGAAATAAGGCAACCATATTTAAACAGAGAGAATAGGACAATCCAAGTTTTGCTCTAGTATGGTTTTGTGAATCTTCATTAACTCTTCGTTGTGTAACGTAAACCTTTTGCGATAGCTATCAAAGATAACTTAAACCAAAAAATGGAGCAAGAGAAACAGATAGGGAAGTCCAGAGACGTTGATGTTGAGCTTCACTCAATTTCATCCGGTAAGGACGAGACAACGGATTTCTCCCATAAGAATCCGGATATTGTGACTCGTATGTTCTATGCTCAGAGGTATATTGAGAAGCAGTACGATGAGGTGAAACACGAGAAAGGCATATTCGGAGCATGGAATAGTCTGATCAAGAAATCACTCTATATTTCCAACCTTGAGCCAAAGACTGATGATTATCCAACGTGGAACAATGATAGATTGTCTGTTAGGACATCTCATTGGGTTGTCTGTGCTGGTCTTTTGACTTCCGAAATTATGGGAGCGTATTTGGTGCCTAACTCTATTGCTATGCTTGGATATGCTCCATCCAACGTTTTACTTGTGGTATGCTTCTTCCTAACTATTGGAGCCGGAGGAGTCATTTGGTGGATGTTCTTATTGCTTGACTCCCCAGAGTTTCCTATCAAGACCTTTGCAGATATAGCCTATGTTATTGGAGGAGAACCCTGCAAACAGTTGGTGATCTTTCTCCAGGCTATTTCTATGATTCTAACTGCTGTGACATGTACTATTGGAGCTGCAGAAGCTGTTATCGTTTTAAGACCAGAGAGAGTCTGCTGGGTCGGAATTCTTGTCCTTGTTATGGGAGTTATGGCTATTCTGGGACACATCAAGCAGTTGAGCAATCTCGGAAAGTTCTGTCTGTTTGTGTCGTTCTGTAACTACGTCAATCTGTTTGTCCAACTAGGATATGTTGGTGAACCAAATTGGGAAAATGCCAAGAATGTTTTGGGATTAGACCCTGGTCCTATTGAGACTTACGGTATTTATCCGGGACAAACTCTTGTTAACAAGGTTGTTGCTATCTCTAACATTTCCTATGTGTTTGCAGGATCCGTGGTTTTCCCTGAAATTCTTTCAGAGATGAGAAGACCATGGGATTTCTGGAAAAGTATGGCTACTTCTCAATCATTCATCTTCTGCACTTACGAGATCTTTGGTAACTACTATTATTCCAAGCAAGGTCAATTTGCAAACTCTCCTGCTGTTTTTGGATTATCTGACCAAAAAGCTCTTAAAGGACTTTCTTTCATCACTTTTATAACCGGGTTCATCCAATCAATCTTCTACGGACATCTGTCTTCTAAGATTGCATACAAGAACTATCTTCCATTAATTTTTAAAGATCTTAAGTTCAACTCCACATTTGGATATATTCTATGGTCTGCTACCGTGATCACCATTTGGGTTATATGTTTCATCATTGCAGCTGGTGTTCCGCAGGTCAGTGCTGTTGCCTCGTTCACATCTGCTCTGGGAATGATTCCTTTGACCTACGTCATCCCATATTTCTTCCATATGATCATTATCTTCTATAAGACGGATACCAAAAATATCTCCGACTATGATCCATCAACCTTTACTGCTACCCATCATGATAGATCGTTCCTCCGTTTTACTATACGTGGATTCAAGAAAAACTGGCCGATTTCTACTTTTTACATATTATTATGTCTAGCTTCCCTTTCCTTCTCTGGTCTGGGTCTATGGGGATCTGTTGAATATATGAAATCTATATTCAGCACTGCTGCAGCACGGTCGTTTTCCTGCCAATCACCAATTTGATTCTATATAGTTTGTGTATTTGTTCAATTATTAACTGAATATCCTTAGCGATCAATATTATCTGACATCGCCAGCTGGTTCTGGAAGCACAAGCAACGAGTAAATTCCAAAAACTAAAACATATTGTCTGCCATTTACAAACAACACATGGTAAATGCAAACATTTTACGTTATCGACGATAGTTATTTAGATAGATCAGGATCATTGAGTGCATCCAGATACCAATACAGCTTTGAAATTCATTTCTTTTTAAACTATTAACAGATAATACAGCATTTTGAATTCTTTTCAGGACTAGATAAACCATCACCATTTATTGCGGTAGCAGAATAATCAACATTGTCTTTAAAGCTGAAATGCTCAATGTCCCTGAAATTATTCTGTCGTAGATGTTTTATTCTCTCAAACTGAAGCTCTTGCTCCTTAGTCATTTTATCAGAATTCAGCTCCAAGCTATCAATAATCTGCTTCAAATTAGCTATCGTGATTTTCATCTGATCATCGTACTTATTGGTCTCTGACCCCGTGGGTTCAGAATTCGCAGGTAATTGTCGCACATTTTGCTGGAGCTTCTTCGTTAGAAACTCCAGTCTCTCAAAGAGAATATCACAGTCTTGAAAAAGTACTTCTGGCTGTTAAATACGAGTAGTTGAATTGTTAGAACTATATTACAAAATGACGGGAGTTATATCTTGTTTCTACAACTTACGTCTTGGCCCTGTAGCTGTGAGCCATCAACATTTGACATGTTTATAACCGTGACGGCTAACTAATTTGTGTTATCTGACCTGAACAACCTCTGGATAATAATACAACCCAATTGAGCTCTCTGTCTGACTTCAGATCATTTTTCAAACACTCTGTACATTATCTATATCTCTAGGTAGGATAGGAACCAGGCCCATTTCGTCTAATCGAGATCTGATAATTTCTTATCAATTTTTCAATCGACGCGTCGTTTGAGAACTAGGAAAATTAGACGCGTCAATAAAGGTCTATTCAATAGAAACACTACGTCTATCGACTTATCATTTGCACAGCCAGAAACAAATCATCTCCCGGCCTGTCTCTCTACAACTTTCCCATACTTGGTGTTCTTTTCAAACTATTAGAATTTTATATCGTTAAGGTCCTTAAACACTAGTTAGTTCTCTGCCTCACTTTCATGGTTGTCATCATGCAATCTCTGGATCCAGATCTGCTCAGCCTCAACAATGGTATTGTTATTTGCCATCATCTTATTCATGGTCTCAATGTATTCGTCATAAGGATCCGAGTCAAAAACAATACCACCACCAGCTTGAAGATACGCCGTTCCATCCTTCACAACCATGGTTCTCAGAGCAATACAAGTCTCCATGGATTTACCATCATATGACCAATGTCCAACAGCACCAGCATAGACACCTCTTTTCTCTCCCTCGAGTTCTCCAATTAGCTCCATAGCCTTCACTTTAGGGGCCCCCGAAACAGTACCAGCAGGGAAGATTGATCTAAACGCATCAAATCTGTTCTTCTCTGGTCTCAATTGCCCACTGACCTGGGAAACCAGATGCATCACATGAGAGAATCTCTCAACAGATAACAATCTATCAACGTTGGTAGTATTAGGCTGGCAAACTCTATTTATATCGTTTCTAGCTAAATCAACAAGCATAACATGTTCAGCTCTATCCTTTAATGATGATTTCAAAACACTTGCTAATTTATCATCCTCTTCTCTGGTTTTTCCCCTTTTAATAGTACCAGCAATTGGGTGCGTTATAACCTTGCCTTGGTTGTCTGAGTTCACCAGAAGCTCTGGCGATGCACCCACAATCTGGAAATCCAGATAGTCAATGTAAAACAGATAAGGAGAAGGATTGACGGTTCTCAGATGTCTGTAAATATTGAAAGGATGAAGAGATGTTGGTCTGGCAACTCTCTGAGAAGGAACAGCTTGGATTATATCACCCTTCAAAATGTGTTCCTTCAAGGTTTTGACAAAACCTTCATATCCTTCCTGGCCAATATTGGAGGTGAATGTCTGTCCCTTTTTGATGGCTGGTTGTGGAGGATATGAAATAGGTGTAACGGTGTCTGTGAGCACCTTTTCTATCTCTGCAATTTTCTTTGATGCTTCCAGATATTTCAAATCAATGTCATTTTTAGAGTCCTTAGGATCCACATATATGTTGTCAATCACTTGGAATCTCTGGAACACATTGTCAAAGGCGACAATAAGATCAAATAGCATCAATGCAGCCTCTGGAAGCTGTAGAACGTCCTTGAGGGGTCTTTTGGTCTTTGGCTCAAAATACTTAATACAATCGTACGAGATGTAACCGATAGCACCACCACTGAGTTTTGGAACACCAGGAAGTTGTGCCTGTTTGATGTTTTTGAGTTCCTCCTCCAAAAGAGTTAGAGGATCCACTTCCTTTCCAGCCAAAGGACCTGTGGTGATGATTTTTCTTGGATTCACTCCCATGAACGAGTATCTGTCGATCTGTTCTCCATTTTTGGCACTTTCAAACAAAAATGATGGGGTTTTCTTGAACAACTTGTCGCCCGGTCTAGTCAACTTGAGATAAGCCAAATGGGGTGTCAGATAATCAGCCGAGAAATAAGAATATATTGGATACAGGTTGGGCAATGTATCCGAAGAGTATGATTTTCGGTCATTTTCTATGATTTCATACAAGTCTGCTGAACTTGGTTGAATTGGAGACTATTTTGTAAATGACAAATGTCATCAAAATAATGTTAGTCAATAGTTCGATTATTTGCTTTGTTCGGATTGTCTCCACATGGATTTTTTATCTCTGATACTCACCGTCATCTTGTCAGTTTTCTCCACAATTTGCCGTCTCAACAATTTCCTGATTGAATGAAACAAAAATCTCGAGTTTGAGATCCTTTTCTCTTCTATATGACTGTCAAATTTCAGATTAAATAGACAAAAGACTTCTTCATCAAGTAGCAAAGACCTCCATTAAAATGGTGAATTTTGATATTTTTCAATGACTGAATTTTTTTAACGAGAGCGAAAACAAAAATTGGCCTCAACACGACCATATCAGATCCAGCCCTCAACTAAGTACAATTCAATCGAAAATCCCAAGCAGGATCTCTCCATCTACACCACCAGAAATACACGGAAATAACAAATATTAAAGAGATAAAGCACTATATGGAGTTTTCAATCATGAGATATCATCATCAGAACGTCAATTGAGCCTCTATTTCCATCTCTGAACAACAACAGAGTTCACTAATCCGGCCTCCTTGATTGTCTTACCATCGTTTTCGATGAATTGAAGAGGAAAAGCAAAAGCCAATGCCCAATCTCTCGTGGAAGTGGTGTTGTCTCTCACAAAGTTGAACACAGTAGAAACATCATCAGTAGAGTTGCACTTGTGAATCAACCTGGACCCATCTGCCATTCTCACCTGTATCTTGGTGTCATAATTCTCTGAAGGTTCGTCTTCAACAGGAGTAGCAGCAGTTTCTGGAACCACCGTAGAACTGGAACTTGCACTAGTAACATGGTCCCCAGGAACAGGAGATCCCAAACGCTGGCCCTTTCCAACAAAACCCTCCCGTTTAGGCTTTGGAGGCCGGAACGACTCATCCATCTTCTTTATCACATTCACCTCCACATCTTGGAACATCTCCACATCTAGCAAACTCAAAGGCGCTCTTCCGGCGTTCAATTGTCTCAGGTATTCAGCGTTCTCAGGATCATCATACTTGTAAAGCTTTCCATCTCCAACCTGGAACCCTTCCTTCCAAAAAGTAATAGTTCTTAATGCCTTTTCTGGAGGTTTAAAAGCACGGTTCCTGGATTCTTGGTCCTCATATACTGCTGATTCCACCTCGTTGTCGATAGATCCCAATTTGTATCCAACACCTGTGAATTTTGGTTTCTTCACTGTTGGTCTCTGTGATGTCCTGTCTGGCTCATTGGCCTCTCTTTCTGCCTTTTTAATCAAATCCTCTACTAATCCCAATGGGTTGTTCTTTTTGTCTGGATTCTCCACCTGCAACGCCGACTTCTCTCCTCCAGTGAACAGATTCACATCTGGGTCTTCTGTTTCTGCCTCATTATCTGATCTGAGATCTGAGAACGACTTTATCTTTGAATTGGCTGCCTTAGATGAGCTGCTATGTTGTGCATTTGACACACCAATACCACTTCCTCCATGTTCTTGAACATCGTCGTTCGCCGTCGCATGTACATAATATTGAGTGATCGATTCCTAGTTTCTGATGTTAGTATTTTGTTCTTCAATATAGAAACAAAATGAGAAACAACAATTCTTAATCAAAACTAAACCATTTCCAATCAAACCTCAGTTGTTAACCATAAATCTCTCTTCTTGTTCTCCTAACCACTAACTTAACTTACCTCTAGATCCCAGTCATTGTTCGAAAGAAAGTGTTCCGCCACAGACTCCGGAGCCTTGGTCAGATCTTTGAACTTGTTGATCAATTCACTTTTCGAAGACATGTTTTCGTCTTAAAACACTCTATTTAATGTCTTCGAAATGTTCAGAATCCTTGTATCGTTAGAAGAAGTCGCCACTTAAACTCTACATTTACAATCTCTCGAAACGCTTTTTTTTTGTGTGAATTTTAGATTTTTCTCCAGGTGAGGAAAATATCGTCCCGTTTCCAAAGGGCTATCTTCTATAATCCAGCTGAACTCCAAAGAGCTCTCTCTCTCTCTCTCTCTTTTAATTGCTAATTGCTCCCTTTAAGTACCTGATTTTTATATACCAAAAAGTATCTTTATTATTAATAGTAGAGAAAATAAGACCGATGTTGAAATCCCAGATTTACATAGTTTGCACACAGAACATGAAACGCAAAGAGCAGAATGATAGATGGTGACAAAAATAAAAATATAAGTGAAATATACAAAGAGTTTGTTTGTATCATGAATAATCATTAAGAAAAAATGCTGTAAACCAAACATTAATGTTGAATAGATGTAGATCAGCAGATTATAAGAGATGGATCATCCGTCATCCATCTAAGGACACAGGAGACACCGCACCCGCCAGGTTAGCCATTTAGTATTTGGCTCTGTAGTACTTGGCAGCATCAACCATGTTGGTAAGAGAAGCTCTGGTCTCTTCCCAACCTCTGGTCTTCAAACCACAATCTGGGTTAACCCAGAACTTGTCAGCAGGATACACCTTCAAGATCTCACCAATTCTGGCAATGAACTCCTCCTTGGATGGGATTCTTGGAGAGTGGATATCGAAAAGACCAAGACCAATGTGGTTTGGATAGTTGGAGAACTCTTGGATGTAGTTTGGATCATCCTTCTTGGAGAACTCGATGGAAACAACATCGGCGTCCAAAGCCTTGATGTGGTTTGGATCCAAGTCTGAGTAACAGAAGTGGGAGTGGATTTGAGTACAGTCCTTGACACCAGAGGTGGCAACTCTGAAAGACTCAGCAGCCCATTGCAAGTAGTCAGATCTCTCTTGACCAGCTCTCAATGGCAAACCTTCTCTGATGGCTGGCTCATCGACTTGGATGACGGTAACACCGGCAGCCTCCAAGTCGTTAACCTCGTCTCTCAAGGCCAAAGACAATTGCAAGGATTGCAATCTTTGTGGAAGATCATCTCTTGGGAATGACCATCTCAAACAGGTAACTGGACCAGTCAACATACCCTTAACTGGCTTAGAGGTCAAAGATTGAGCGTAAACAGACTCCTTAACGGACATGGCCTTTGGTCTGGAGATATCACCAACAATGATAGGTGGTCTAACGTATCTGGAACCGTAAGATTGCACCCAACCGTTAGTGGTGAAAGCGTAACCCTTCAATTGTTCACCAAAGTATTGAACCATATCGTTTCTTTCTGGCTCACCATGGACAAGAACATCCAATTCGATTTCTTCTTGGAATCTGATAACCTTCTCGATCTCAGAGTTGATGAACTCCTCGTATTGTTCAGCAGTGATTTCACCCTTAGCGAACTTGTTTCTGTTGATTCTAATGTCCTTGGTTTGTGGGAAAGAACCAATGGTGGTGGTTGGGAACAATGGCAAGTTGTACTTCTTTTGTTGCTTAACCAATCTCTCTGGGAATGGAGACTTTCTGGTGGAGAGAGACTTGTCGATCTTGGAGACTCTGTCTTGAACAGCAGTGTCGTTGGTGATCTTGGAGGTTGATCTGCTCTTGACAGACTTAGCGTTAGCCTCTAGTTCAGCACTGACGTCCTTACCAGATAGAGCCTTAGCAATTGTGACAACTTCAGTGACCTTTTGAGTAGCGAAAGAGAACCAGTCCTTGATCTCGGCATCTAGCTTCTTTTCGTTCTCCAAGTCGACTGGGGTGTGCAACAAAGATGAGGAGGTGGAGATGGTGACTCTGTCCTCACCCAACTTCTCAATGGCCTTCTTAGCGAAAGCAATAGACTTGGCAAAGTCGTTCTTCCAGATGTTTCTACCGTCAACAATACCGAAAGACAAGCTCTGCTTGTCAGAAAGGATGGAGATAACATCATCCAATTGTTCTGGGGTTCTGACAAAGTCGAAATGGAAGGCGGAAACAGGAAGGCCCTCGATAGCCTTGATGTTTGGTCTGACATCACCGAAATAGGTGGCCAAAACCAACTTTGGAAGACCCTCAGCCTTAGCCAAGATGTCGTAAGCAGTCTTGTAAGCAGCCTTGACCTCTTCTGGCAAGTCCAAAACTAGAACAGGCTCATCGATCTGAACCTCGGTGGCACCAGCAGCAGCCAACTTCTTCAAGATCTCAACATAGACAGGCAAGATCTTCTCAAGAAGAGAGATTGGCTTCAAGTCCAAGGAGTCCTTGTCTGGCTTACCCAAGTACAAGTAAGAGACTGGACCAACAAGAACAGGTCTGGTCTGGATACCCAATTCCTTGGCCTCCAAGAACTCATCAACTGGCTTTTGACCATTCAACTTGAACTCGGTGGAGTGGGAGAAAGTTGGTCTAACATAGTGGTAGTTGGAGTCAAACCACTTCACCATCTCCAAAGCAGTCACATCAACAGCCTTGGTGGTCTCGGTGGCCTTTCTCTGCAAACCTCTACCCATAGCAAAAAAGGTGTCCAATGGTGACAACTCAAACTTGGTGTATCTGTCTGGAATAACATTGAACAACAAGGACAAGTCCAAAACATGGTCGTAGAAGGAGAAGTCGTTGGATGGAATCACATCAACACCAGCCTCCTTCTGCAACTTCCAGTTCTTGGCTCTGATCTCCTTACCAACAGCCAAAAGCTTCTCAGCATCGATCTTACCTGACCAGTAGGCCTCAGTGTTCTTCTTCAACTCTCTGAATCCCCCAATTCTTGGGAATCCCAAAACTGACGATTGAACCATTTTGTTTGTTCTTTATATATACAAAAGTATGTCTACCTACTAACACTCTCTATCGTGTCTCCAGTCAACACCTCTGTTCTTTCAACTCAAGAAATCCTATACTTTTCGCCACAATCCTTCCCTTTGTGTCCAAGCACGCCATATATATACTCATTCAAAATTTGTTCAACAAAAAAAAGGTGAAAAATTTTTTTTTTCACACACCCCCCCCTGCTTACATAACAATTCTCTCTTTTTTCCTCTCCCGCAAATCATGTGCAATTCTTCTCCCCTGTCCGTCGCTGCTTATTCCCCTAAAAAAAGCCCTTCTCCTGCCATTTTCGCTCTCCCATGTGATACTCATCCTCGAGCACGGGGGCCAACGAGTTCAATCCAATTGCAGTCAACAAACCATTTCCTCAATCATATGCCATTCCAGAAGTTGCCACTGTTTTCTCCATCTAAAGTCGTGTTCCAATTCACAAGATGTCTAATCAATTAATTGGTGATTGCTGCTCCTTTAATTGTTGTCGTTGTTGTTTGTTGCGGTTGCTGTTGCTGTTGCTATTGATCTAATAGACGACGATAGACCACCCTAGAAACGTCGATTCTTCTACCACCCATCGAGAGACAATTAGGAGAATTTCCATATTTGGTGAACTGAATGATCGGCTGGTGCAGAGTTGTATTGGCTTTTATTTATTATGTTCAGTTACCTTTACGTAATAACATGTGCCGATCTAGTCGAATTAAATAATCTGAAACAAAAATAAACGGGATCGGGGGGAACGACGAATAAACGAGGGAACGAGCTAGCGAGGATGCAGGGTTATTGAGTGATTATGTCATCCATAGAAGGGGTGTGATAATTGCCTAAAACATCACGGTTATGTAATTGCTGACACTAGCATGATTTTTTGAATCTTGTTAAGACTTTGTTTCTCATATTTTTTCCTTTGTCTTGTTGTTTTCTGAGGATAAGAGGAATCATTTAAGGGGTTATCGCAATTCATCATCCGGTTTCAGGGGATAAAGAGGTGAATATATCCAAGACAAGGGTTGTCAAAATGGGTGAAACGGATGTTGGAACAGATGAGGTGGAATTGGAGTCGATTCTGAAGAAAGAGGAGCTGGAATTGGTTCGGGTAAGTATAAATGAGGTTTTGAAGGGGCATTATCTAAGAGATATTGCGTTCAGATGTGAGGAAAAGTGTTACTAACAAGATTCGAATTTAGGATACTGAAATACAACGGATATTGAGTCAATTTAAACTAGATCATTACTCTGTTCTGGATGTCCAACCCGGGATCACTGCCAAAGAGATATCCAAGGTGTATCGAAAGAAGTCTTTGTTGATCCATCCAGACAAGACGACTAATTCTGGGGCAGTTGAGGCGTTTGATATTTTGAAGAAATCGTCTAGTGCTTTGCTTGACGATGCTCAACGGACTGCTCTGGATGAGATCTGGACAGATGCTCGTAACATGTTGATCAAGGCGAACAAATGGACCGTTGATGACGAGCGTCTGAAGGGTCCTCAATTTCTGCGAAGTTGGCGACAGAAGGTGAAGGAGCTGTTGATAGAGGACGAGTTTGTTCGAAAAGTTGAGTTGAAGAAACAGCAACAAGATGATCTGAAGAAACGTAAAGAGGAGGAATCGGAGTTGGCCAATCGACAGCAGGAGAAGCGATTGAAGGAAAGCTGGGAGAGCAAACGTGACGACAGGGTTTCTCATTGGCGACAATACAGTAACAAATTGGATGTTAAGCGCAAGAAGAAGAAGGACAAATCAAAGGTTTTAGTGTGATTATCGGGGAACATGAGAGACTGTCACAGAGAGAGAGAGATCAAATTGATGAGATAAGCGAGTGCAGAAATACATCTCTGCACCTGGATCACGGCTATTGGAGCTAAATTGAAAATTCTCTGCAACTCCATGAATTGTTACAAGAAGCTCTTGCCATCTAACTACCTGATCATAGGGATAACCAACAGGAGACCGAAGCGATCAATCATGTCTGGAAATTCCATGTGGCAGCTTTTGACAGTGGCATCGATCTCATTGTTCACCGGGTGTTGTTTTGGAGCATTGTTGGCTCTGCCTTCATCATCTGGATCATCTATCAACTCACCCTTCCTGTTTCCATTTCAGACAGTGTTGAACACTGTCCATTCCACATCCACTTCTCAAACTCCCTCGACTGCAGGATATTTATCAGATGATGAGAGGGCTCTTGCTGCAGAAGCTGAGGATGATGATGACGAGGCTGACGAGGACGAGGACGAGGACGAGGACGAGGCAATTGCTATCAATTCAACATCTTTGAATGACATCCCAGGAGAATGTCGTATGGCCCTCATAGTTCGCACGGATCTTGGAATGCAGAAAGGAAAGATCGCTGCACAATGTGCACATGCTGCAGTGGCTTGTTATAGGATGATGTCAGAACCAGGATTGGAATCGCAGAATTTACCTCTTCTCAACAGATGGAACAACAGAGGACAAGCTAAAATCACCCTGAAGTGCTCTGATCTCGAAGAAATGGACACTTTATTCGCAAAAGCACTGAGTTTGAATGTCAATGCATACATAGTTCATGATGCTGGGCGCACTCAGATAGAGGCGGGCTCTGCAACAGTTTTAGGACTAGGACCAGCTCCAAAGGCTGTCCTGGATCTTATTACAGGAGATCTTAAACTCTATTGAGCTATAAATAATTAATAAATATAATAAATATGTATATATAGAAGCCATTTGTGGGGCCTTCGGTGCCTTTTGGCTCATTTAAGTACGATTGTGTCCTCTAATGAATTAACCATTACAATTTCTGAACAAATCAATCGGTCTCCCACCATTACTTCGTCATCTTGCTCATTAATAACAATATCCACGTTGATATCCAGGTCAAAACAATGACCTCTTGCTACTCCACCATATTCTGGCTCTGTCACCACGCATTTTAGTAAGTTAAAGTCACTCACTAAGTTCTCTTCAACATGTTTCAAAATTCTATACCGTTTTAAACGAAGTCTCAATTGCAAAAGAGCGTTGGCATTCCCACGCACCTTTGGAAGCAGAACCTGTAAGTCTAGTGGGTGTTTCTTAGTGAGGTAATTTATTATCTGTGAAAGATTGATATAGGCTTCTAGGAAATTCATTTCTGTGAAAGAAGCATATGCATCTAAACCTAAAGGAACAAACTCGGTCTTTGGTTTGCGACGAGATATTCCAATGCTTGGAGGTTCCAGATAACGAATAGAAGACACTAAATCTGTGAAGGAAATGGCACCGTCATTATTGGCTCTGCTCAATTTCAAAAATGAATCATAAGTATTAGCAATCTGATTGAACATACTAAATAAGGAAAACTTTGAGAATGTCCGTCCGTCCAACGATTCCTCTTTTGTATTTGATTGGGATCGAACTATTACTTTGATGTTATTCTTTATGCAAAATAATGCGAACTGTTCATCCATCAATTTCAAAATATTGTTACAGAACCATTGATGATTTTCTCCATCTGAGCTGTTCTTGGAAAGTTTGAGCATCCCCTTCTCTAACCGGACACTTTGTTTGTGCTTGAGAAGAAGATACAATTTCTGAATTGCATTTCTCACTCCCATATTTGATCCTCCAAAGAATGAGAATTTTGACATCACTAATTCAGAAGGTTGAATGGGGGTATATCCATCTATTAGATCCAAAGAAATGGATGTCTCTGAAGTAGGCTGAAGAGCAAGCAAATCAAAAGTAAACGAGAGTTTCAATGTAGGCTGGTTGCGAAATCCTGCCTTTAATGACGACACATATGGGCAATAATTGAAAGTTTTGGTTTGATTGTTTTCTAGATCAATGTTTATTGGGTTCGTTATCATAAGTTTGTCCAGCTGTTGGGAAGCAACAGGAATATGAAAGGAGAATCTGGTTTCTCTCAGATTGATGCTTTCAATGGAAAATAATAGATGACTGGTCAGACCGTATATTGGGACAATTTCACCCTCTTGAACCTTTGTTGGTTTTTGGAATCTAGATGATGTCTTAGTTCTTACAGGAAGACGTAGTTCAGAAAATGAGTTGACAGAATAGCCACTATTCTTGATTGAAGAATACAGCTCTGTGGACAATACAGGGTTGGTATCTTCTGAATATATCCCCAGTCTCACCATTGCATCAAACAGATTTTTGGAAGTTATGGTACAATCAAACAAATCTTGAAGCTTCTCCTTTAATTTTGGATGAGGGTATTCGATAGTGTATTTGATGAATTTTATCAGACTCATAAATATGGGATCATCATTCAACAGCATTCTGAAAGCTGCATATTTTTTTCCTTGATTCAACATAGTTCTATAGTTGGCAGCAAGAACCTTGGTGGGGGCATTCATGATTTCGTTCAGTGATTTCGTTAGGTTGTTGGGGTTCGTATAATAATTTGAGTCAATGTATATGAGGGGATTAAGTGTGGCAGCAATTTCATTCCGAACTCTTTTGTATCGAAAATAAACTGGATCATTCACCATCAAAGAGTGAAGAGATAGATATAAAGCATATATGCTGAGATTATTAGACTCGATGATGTTGGGATTATCTGCCATTATCGTCTGTACACAATGTCTGAGATCAACTGATGTTTGTTTATATGTGTTTGACATTCCGAGATATAAGTCTCTGAAGGTTCCTGTATTTATGAGTGTCTGTGATAATTTGATGTTCAACTTGAGAAGTGTTACCATGATATATTCAATCACATTCAAGAGATCTGAGCTATCTACCATATCGAACAGGTCCGGTATGATGAAATCAGTAAAACTGAACGTTACACTGGTTGGTGAAACTTCAGATATGGCACCTTCCAAGTTAACAACTTTGAAATAGTGGGAAGTGAGATACTTTGGTTCTGGATCCTCTATCACAACCCCCAATTGAACATCATGTCCGCTAGTTTGATACTCTATCAAGGACCCTCGTGAGGGTCTTCGACTTGTATCTATGTAATAAGGATACATGTTTCTCTGGAGTACATAATCTAATATCTTCAGTCCCAATTGCTGTTCTATTTCCTGGATTGATTCGTGCAAATGATTCATGTCGACGGATTCCACAGAAGAGTAAAGATCAGAGGATCTGATGATTTCTTCTTTGAGTAGGGCAGAGGGGACAAATGTGGAGTAATTTCTTGTGAAAGGAGGATCAACGAAAGATCTTAAAGAACTGTAACAGCAATAGCATGGTCTGGGGGTCGAAATTCTCGATCTGATTGATTTCGTCCCGATCAAGCCAATGCTACAAGAGCTCCTGGTAAATGATCGTATTCTGGGTACCGCATTCCGTAATTTGATCATTCTTCATGACCAGGGGTCTAATACCAGAAATGTTAGTCCAGAGGACATTCAAGGTCAGTGATTATTAGATTTTAGGTGTTTAATTGGGAGTCTAGAAAGAACAAGGGAGGAATAATTTCAAGGACAAAAAGAGGTTTCAGTAGCTTATTTTTTTAGCTTACCAGAAGGGAAAGCCAAAAAAAAAAAAAAGAGACACAAGACAAGGACGAAAACCAAAATAGACGCGTCGTTTTTTTTAAAAAAACCAAACATCAGTCGATCGACGCAAACCAATATTCGACCCTAATGGACGCGTCGGTGGTCTGAGGTGTAGACTGTTCCAGCAAGTAAAAAATTTTCTTCGACTAGACGAAAGGAAAAACATTCAAATAAGAGCCAGCGAGAAGAATAAATATCGGACAACAACACAAGGATTACGAAGGCAACAAGGGTGTTGTTGTTAGAGAACCTGTGGAAATAGGGTTTGTTTAGAGAGGATAACATAAGAGAGTTATCCTGAAGTGTTGGATAGAAAAACAAGACTGGCGTGGAATAGACAAAGGTTTACCGGATATACCTGATATTTATAATTAGTGTGACTGACAAAAGACCAATACAAGAGAACAAGATTTGTTTGGTAGAAACAAAAAGAATACAGAATGGGTCAAATATTGTCACAACCTGTGACAGAGAAGACCAGCGAAGAAGGGGGAGATCAGTTCGTTGCGTACGGGCTGTCGTGTATGCAGGGCTGGAGGATCTCGATGGAGGACTCTCACTCTACAATTTTGAATCTTAACGCAGAAGACAAGGATTTGGAACAGATTGCATTTTTCGGAGTTTATGACGGACATGGAGGAGAGAAGGTTGCGTTATTCACAGGTGAAAAATTGCCAGACATAGTTAAATCAACTGAGAGTTACAAGTCAAAGGAGTATTCGCAGTGTCTGAAGGACGGGTTTTTGGCTTGTGATGTTTCGATCTTACAGGATGACGAGCTTTCTAAGGACCCTTCTGGATGTGCAGCCACCTCTGTGATCATCACCAAAGATCGGATATATTGTGGTAATGCAGGAGACTCCAGAACCATCATGTCGTTGAATGGACAGTGCAAGCCATTGTCATTTGACCACAAGCCTACAAATGAGGGCGAGAAGGCTAGAATTGTCGCTGCCGGTGGATACGTTGATCTTGGAAGAGTCAATGGTAACCTGGCTTTGTCTAGAGGTATTGGAGATTTCGAGTTCAAAAACTCCCCACAGCTTCCAGCCGAGGAGCAAGCTGTCACTGCATACCCTGATGTCTTAGAACACACTATCACAGACGACGATGAGTTTGTTGTTTTGGCCTGTGATGGTATATGGGATTGTTTGACATCCCAGCAAGTAATTGATTTTGTGAGAAGAGGAATCAAACTTAATCAGTCGCTAACGGAGATCTGCGAGTCTATGATGGATACCTGTCTAGCTCCAACCTCTGGAGGTTCTGGTATTGGATGTGATAACATGTCTGTTTGTATTGTTGCTTTATTACACGGTCAAACTCTAGAAGAGTGGTACGCTAAAATTGCAGAGAGAGTGAAAGATGTCACGGAGTTGCCATCTCCAGATGAATTGTCAATGGATTTGTACAAAGTGACTATTGAGTCAAAACTTTCCAATTCAAGAGAAGAGGATCAGCCTCGTCAAAGAGGACTAGCTGCTAAAGGTAGAGATGCTTCCGCTGGTGATGATGATGACGGTGCACTAGGCGGAGATTTGAGCGGCTCCCCAATGCTAATTCAACAGCTTCTCGCAGCATCCAATATCTCTAGTAATAACAATATCATTTATTTAGACTCATCTACTTCTTCTATTCTACAATCACTCGGAGTGATGGGTGATGAAGTCGAAGTGGAAGAAGATGAGGAAGACGATGACAAGATGGAAGAAATCGAAGATGATGAAGATAAGAAAAAATAATCCCCTTTGGAATATAATTCACAGATACTGATGATTATTACTCAAATGCTTATTTATTCATGATCAATTGTTGACTAATTACAGTTTTTGTTGTCACTTATTTTCTGATTTCTACGTCTAATCTCAGTTATTTGGCATGGTTTGTGTTTGATTTTTCTTCTCAACTTGAGTTTGTACTTTTTTTACTATTTCTTCGATTGTTGCTCCTATTAATCGGGCCTCATTCTAATATTTATAGTTATTCAGATGCTATAATTCTTAATGCTCCCCTCATTCAGTTTCGATTTGATTATCTTTATCATTGTTCTTCTCTCTACTATTTCTATGAATTTATGATACTATTTTATGCCGGGTGTTTTTTTGTATTTCTTCTCGAGTTATCCAAAGTATCTATATGTTTCTAGCCTACTTAATCTATCCGAAGATTTTGTCTGAATTCTCGTAGCACATATCGATTAATTTCTGGGGTTCTACTCCTTTCAAAGAGCTCATAATCTGGGCTATGTGGCCAATGAGACAGGGCTCATTCCGTGACTTTATCAGAGGATCTATCAACATCTGGCCATCTTCGGAAGATACAAAGATGTCCACTTTATCTGATTTAACCACTGGAATTGGCAGTAATTCATTTAAAGTGAGTTTGGGTCCTTTTTTTGCTTTGGTTTTAGGAACCAGCTCTTCTGGTATGTGGTATTCGTATGGATAGAATTCATTAGGACATTTAGTTAGATATTGGTATGAGTGATGAGTCTTTCTCACCTCACACCAAGGAGAATCAGTTTCTATCATCAATCTTTCTAACGGAATATTGGCTGCAACCTTACAATTATCCTCTGTTTTCAGAGAACAGCCGTTAACACTGACATAAATGCTCTCATGGGCCAGAAGCGACTTCAGCTCGCTATCTGTTCCTGTAAACGAATGTACCAGAACAGTTTTATTTCTGAGTTTGAGGCCATCCGATCTAGACCCGTTGATAAACGGAACAAGGATAGAAAGGAAGTCTTGAGCCGCATTTCTCATGTGGAGAAATAGTGGTAATTCGAACTCAGTAGCAAGTTTCAATTGTAGCTCAAAATATTCTTTCTGTTTCTCCATTGGAGTATGGTATAATCTGTCATAATCAAGTCCTATTTCTCCAAACGCTTTTATGACACCTGTCTTCAAATGACTGTTGATTAGTTTACGCAACTCATCCAAATGTTTAGTTGGATTCGGCTCAAATTCCAGAACAGTACATGGATGGACTCCAACAGTAGCAAATAAATGAGGGTAGAGACAACTCTTTTTATTCAACTCATTGTATTTCTCTGCCATTGCTATGGTTGCAGCGGACTCTGACAAAGATGATCCAGTTAAAAGCATTTTTTCCACATTGAAAGTCTTTGCTTTCTTCAACACTTGATCTATATCCGAATCATGATGCTTGGAATCTCTGTAATGGCCTCGATACATCTCATCTGTGAGGTTCATACCTACCTCGAAATAACGAGGCCTGCTGGCCACTGAAGATGCCAATTTTAAGGTATATTGTTTTGACATGTCAATGGATTGTTGCTTTTGCCTTTTCCTGATTCTTAAACCACCAAAAAAACAGGTTCTTATCTGTGTATTCTACTGAAAAAATGTCCTGTTGGGGCCCAGGAGCTTGAAAAAAAAAACATCCCGTTTCTCAGGGGTTCCCATTTCGAAGGGCTTTTCCAAGGTCTAATAGATAAGAAATGGTAGCAAGATACAATACGGATACATTGATACCGGTCCATATAATGACCATTAAAAGATGTTATATAACTATATTTCCGTCTACTACATGGAAGATACAAACTCAGATGGTGTTTGGACTACCCCCTTTAAAATCTGGGTTCCCAGAACGAACTAGAAATGAGTCGGTAGCAGGCGAGCTGGAGGGGCTGGAGGGGCTGGAAGAGTAATCGTTATCGTTTTCGCTGTCATTGTAGAAATTTCTAATGTGCTTCGGTATATCCTCATCAGAACTCAAGAGGGAATCGATGCTAAGTCGGGATCTATCTTTATCAAGTGTGTTAATGTGGCTTTTGATCTGAGAACTTGTTTTTTGAGGAAGAAGGATGCTCAACTCGTCAAATGTAATATTACCGGCAGAATACTTTTGAATTAATATATCCTCCTCCAATGACCACCTCAGATTGGGGTTGACAGAACGAGTGATTTTGCTGTTTTGAATGTTTTTAAGCTTTATTCTACTAATAATAGGTGCTAGAGGTATCACGCTCTGTATTTCGACAAGATCGCAATTCGATAAATTGGTTTTGTTCGTGTTCACAGAGGGATCTAACAGATTAGACGAACGTTTTTCTCCCTTTGGATATATATATTGTAATTGATTGGATTTTCTAGCTGCATTTTTGAGTCTTCTCCATCGAAATTGGCATGCATTGGGGGTCCTGCTATGGAAATATGAAGCTATTTCTTTCCAGCCCAGTCTCTTCTTCTCTTTCAAATACAGCAACAGTTTGTCATCGTTTTGGTCCCAAGACGGAGGAATGGTGGGTGTACCGGTGAAGATCCTGGGTTCGTGAATTTTCTTGATGATTGGGGACGGTGTTTTCGTGGGGCGAGACATCAAACTGGATGATGTTGTATTTGCGTGACGAAATTTAAGATTATTCAGGATATTCTAAAATATTGTATATATTGTATATATATATATATGAAACATTATTATAGACTATTATGATAATTTAGAGAGAACAGTTTCTTTATATAGTTATTGAGTACCGGAGAACCTATCAACAAAACAGAAGAACGGGTGTTTAAAGTGACTCGGAATTGCGATCAAAACAGCGAATTCGGGGTGTCTTTACTCGAAAAGTCCATCAATATCTCTATTGGGAACACTACATAATATTGAACCTGGATCAATACGCAATTGACCGTGTATTTATAATCAGCCTCTGTTGTTTATTTGTGTTGTGGTTCAATTAATGTATATTGTGTGTCCATCCTGAATAGTATATTACACCAAGCTTCGCTATCAAATAACCAGTTGGTGGTTCCTGCCCGATCTGGAAACTGGTGATATAGCGGGGCATTCTATATGTTCTAAAGCCACATCGGGATCCGCTGAAACCAGAAAGCTGGGATTTGAAATCTGGAGGGGGTGTTCAAACCCCGATGAAGTCAATATCTTCAATATACAGAAGTTGTTGTCAATTTTGGCAGGTGATTGTTGCATACTTCCTGTTGTCTACTTATTATACCATCTGTAGAGAAAATGCGGAGATGTTATTTTGTATGGACATTATTAACATGATATTTAAATGCGTGGGAGAATATATAATGAATACAGTAACTTGCGAAGCAACAGAAAGCAAAGATAGATGAAGCAAAACTCATACAGATTTCATTCCACCTCTTTCAACATCTGTCTGGTTATTCCGTCAAAATCTTCCGGAATCAAAACAACTGCGGACTTACCAAAACTTAAATAGCTCATCTCTGTAAGTCCTAGTTTCAACAGTTTCGATGCAACTCCTGCAACTATACCTTTCAGGTTGATAGGCAGACTTTTAAGATTGATGAATAATGGATAATAGAAATCTTGAAGAGATCCCAAAATAGTGGTCTTTGGATAATCCAACTTGTTGAGCTCAGAGCTGGACAATGGTAATAATAATCCAATCTCCTCAGTAGGGGTTCTAGTGATTGCAAAATAGGACGGAAAATCACGCTTTCTCTGACAGCTTTCGGTGCAGTATTTCGAAAGTGCCTCAGCTGTCTTGTTTAATACAGAGGATGAATCTCCGGGTCTCGCACCCGTCAATAGAAGTCGAACATTGGTATTAAGTAACGGTTTGATTGAACTGGTTTTGAAAAGATCGAAAGTCTTGGATTCCAGACGTTGTTCTTGCTCTGGGAGTTCTTTATTTTCGCTCTGGGTCTCCAATATCTGAATCGCTTCGTTCTTTTTATCAAAAGGTATCAGCACGATATCCGAAAAGTAATTGGATATGAAGAAAATTGGAATATCGTTGGCAGATAAAGGACCTGTTAATTGTAAGATCTTTTTTCCGATATTAGATCCGTCATTTAGAACTTGGATAACTAAATAATCTTCGTCGATCAGTTCAGCTCCAATGTTGGCAACTTTGTTCAGTTCCAAAGGCTTTTTAAGGTATTTTTTTATCAAAACTGCAGAACACATCAAAGTGACTTCTTCTGGAGTAAATGCAAGGTGGAAGAAAATCACATCATCTTGAACCTCTATTGAATCAGTATCGGAATCGTCTGAAGAGATCGTTTGCTGACGGTTCTCCGACTCCTCTTGCAACATTACACTGTTACTCAAGGATAATGAACGAGCAGAACTAACCATCTTCTTGTAATTAGAATTCGATGAAGAGGTGCTATCTGATCTCTCACTATCCGACACTTGATCTATCTCATCTTCACTCAGCACGTCGACATTATCTACCAGATTATGAAGTATTTCCAGAATTCCACTTTTCACAACCCAGAAGTTCTCCCTAGGTATTGTCAATATCTGTACTTTTGTCTTGAACAGTTGGATCTCGTGTGAATTGAACATGTTATTGATGTTTCCTATGCTGAGATTGTACCGATGTACCGATGTAATGCAAACTTTGACTTTTAAAAAACTCCACTTTAACTCCTTAATAACAACTTAATTTACAGAACTTCGGCTCTAGTTTATCTTTAGAGAAACGGCAACACGAAATACTGTATGCTTTATGCAAAAATCTAAACATCCAATAGCAGATGAAAATGTTATCTTATTGCTCCTCTTTGACCCCTCTTTTATATATCTTTGAGCCTGTGCCTGAAAATTTTTTTTTTGAGTGAGTCAGAAAGCCCGGCTTAATTATTATCACGATCAACTATTGCTCATCTTTTTTCGTAAAACATATAAATTTAAAGATAATTGTCTGTCATAATTTCTCCCCTTTTATCTTTAAGACAATTTGCCTTCTGATGAATTGCCAAATATGGACATGCCGCCCCCAAATACCTCAAGTTTGCTTCCCAATACCTTGTATTGTCTTGTTATCTCTATGAGTCATCCCGGAAACGGATTAATTATCTGTCGCGGCTGCAGATATTTACTGGTTTGTGGCTTCAGTATTACAATACAGTATACAGTAGTAGTAATTTCGTATTACAATACATTTGAATCATATTACAATGCCCGTATCCAACGAATGCACATCATCGTTGTCACGAACCTAAAATTGTACATAAAACAGACTAAGATAACCAGATCTTAGAACCTTGTCCTCTTATCATGTCTCCTTTCTCCCCCTTCATTCTTGTTCCTCAGACTCCTCTGACTCTTCAGAGTCGACGTCGGCATTCTCAGAATACTCAGCATCAGATGACTCATTCTCTGATGAGCTGGAACTGGAACTCAGTTCCACATTCTCTTCTCCGTCAGGAGAATCCTCCTCCTGAATCACAACTTTCGATCTCGTCGACCGCAAAGTATTCGGAGGGATAATTTCATCAAAAAATGAAACCTCCTTTTTCTTTCTCTCTGTCAAATCTGGTTTCACCATCCCAGGGTAACAGATGATGGACTTGCGGAAGTTGAACCGTAGTCGATCTTCGTTTTGACCATCCTCCTTTTCCTGCGGTTCTTCTTCATTGTCGTTTTGTAACACCCTCTCCATTATTTGGTCTTCTATGTCACGATCATCCTCAAGGTCATCACGCATAAAGTTCAAAATTAAAGATATATTTGACATCAATTTATTACCCTTCTCATCATATTTTTGGGTATTACATGCATCTGTTGGTCCTGGTCTATCGGAGTCAATTGCTTCTCCATTCTTGTCGCTATCC
This sequence comes from Ogataea krabiensis, assembly GCA_030582815.1. NCBI lineage: Eukaryota > Fungi > Ascomycota > Pichiomycetes > Pichiales > Pichiaceae > Ogataea > Ogataea krabiensis. The sequence continues at coordinate 125,435 of JAJMHB010000021.1, forward strand.
CCAGAGTCAGGTTGTATTTGATTTGTTTCATTCGTTATCACCATTGTAGATGTAGTATTGATACCTCCAGAAGGCCCTAGAATAACTGATTTCCAGATCAACTTGTCAGGAACAAGCTGCACATAACCTTTGTTGTTCCATTGCTCTACAACCTTATTAATTTCCTCCATATCAATGGCTAGTCCATATTTCTCTGTATATGGATCATAAACAAGAGCATGTAACTGCTCCAACCCCACGACTGTGTCACTGTGAATCATTCCAGTGAGATTTGAGATGTCGTCTATTGAAATCTTGGAGGGAGAAGCTTGTTCTACAAGCATCTTTAAAGCCTTAGCTATTGATACCTTCCAGTAATTTCTGTAACTCAAGAGACCGAGCTCACTCAATGGTTTTTCTGGTGTTCCAAGCTTGAACTCTCTTTTCGACAAGAGATAACTAAAATCAATGAGAAAGTTTCCGTAACCTTTTCTTTGATAAATAGGGAGAGTTAAAATACAACTCAGATTGTAATTGGTTCCATTCAGCTTTTCTTTGGAAAAATAACCAACAAAGTGGTAACTTCCCCTTTCATCTATCTCACAAAGAACATAGAACATGAACGGTTCCACATCGTAGTATAATGTTTTTGAATTTAAAAACAGTTTTGCAAACAGACAGAGATTCTGACAGAAAATGACATTTTTTCTTCCATCTATTTCAAACATTGCTAATTTTCCATCTCTATATATTTCATTACCAGGAGGATGTTTCAGATATTGGCATTTGAGCTCATGACGCTCCAAAGTGAAGGAGGAAGAAAAGTATTTGAGACAATATTCACAAAGATGTAACACATAATTTGAACTGAATTCTTGCGGATAAGGAGAATTATACCATGTGTCTATTTCATAACCCTTGAAATGAACACATCTGAGCTTGGAAACAGTGAGAGTCTGAGATTCGTAATCAAGTTGAGCCTGTTCTTCTTCTGAGGTTGGTTTCTTGACTAATGTGTTGTCGCCATTTTGAAGTCTTAGTTCCTCGCTCTCTCTCAGAAGTCTATCAAACAACGCCTTGGATTGTCGTGTTGGCCTTGTGTAGTAGGTATTGGCATCTTCAAAGGAAAAAAGACCTCGATAGGGCAGTTCGAGCTCGTCTTCATCAATCTCTACGGTATCACTCACCATAGGATTCTTGATCCTCAAAATACTTCCTGAAGATGATGTCTTGTTAGTTGTATTTTTACTGGGGTATTTGATCTTTATTATAAACTTGTTTTTGTAACTTCTGCCCTCTGGATCGATCCAGATCATCTTCGAAACCTGAACACCCCGTCGTCCATTTCCGTTCTGACGTCTGTTTTGATAACTGTAACCGTTTGATTTTGAAACAGGTGAGCGCAAATCACCATTGAGTATAGACCTCCGAGACGGAGACCGTGGCACAACAGGTATTAGATGCTTTGGAGAGGTATCTAGAACCTTTTCAATAAGGTCAGAGTCTCTGCCAAACAGTTCTTTTAGATTATAATTTGTGGGTTTGGATCTCTTTCGAAGACTTCTTGTATCTATTCCTATTTGTGTGGATCCGTTGCTAGCTTTGGCCCTTTGAAACGCGTCCTGATGAAGATGCTGGTATATCTTATTATCAGGGATCTCAAGTCCTTGCAAGACCGATCTTTCCCTACCACCTGCGGACGATTGCACCTTCTTAGAGGCTACCATTGTTGCGATAAGTTCAAGATCTCGTCAGCTGTGGGGCGGATCGCTAGCAGACAAACGACTTGTACAGGTATCAATGGATTATCAGCAGCGATTTGAGCTGGAAACAAAGGATATAGTGGAAGAGTGTGTTTTTTTGTTATCATCTACCCCCAAATCGAAATTTGATATTTTTTTTTGTTTTGCGTGGAGAAGAAGAGGAACGCAAAGAGTAAGAGAGAGATGTGAACGAGCTAACCTACGAAGTAGTTTTTCCTGGTGCAAAGAAGTATTTCAGTATTCCTACTGAGGTTTTTGTGTTTTTTTGTTTTTTGATCCACGAAAAAAAAAAAAAAGAACAAATTTTTGAATGTATTACGTAAATCAGAGGGAGAAAAAAGAAGGAAGGAGGTGCGTGATAGTAGATCACGTGTTTTTATCTTTTTTGACATAATCTTAAGGTATTGTTGCGGTTCGGGCTGAGAAAAAAAAAGGGACCCTGGGAGGAAAATGAAGGAAGAGAGAGATTTAAGTTGATCCAATAAAAAAGGGCAAGTAAAGAGGAGGTTTGGATGATAAGATACGGAATGATAAAGAGATTAAACTTTGTATGAGTTCTAGAACATAAAATTGAAGGAAAGTAGGTGTCATTCAACACGATTGATTGATTGACAAACAGGAAGAAGAAGAAGAGAAAGGATAGAAGTTGTTCGTAGCCGCGAAGATAAGAGGAGAGAGAGGAAAAAAGAAGGAAGGCAGTGGAAGTGCGGGCTAAAACGGAAAGGCGCGGTGAGAATGAAATTTAGCGCAGGGAGCAATGAGCAGCAGGAGGAAAAGGAGGAGGAGGAGGAGGAGGAGGAGCAAGAGAAGGAAGGAGGCTAGTGAAGATTGCTTGAGGAATGGGGGAATCGGGGGGTGATCGCGGGATACTTTTGGGGGATTTGGTTATTTCAAGGGGCTGGATGGATTGTTTCTGGAAGGGAGGAATTGGACGGGGACGAGAAAGAGGCTTGGAGGGCATATTATTGAGACCATGTAGCGTGGGGTTGGGAATGAATCGACGGGACGAGACGGGATTGGATTTTCGGAGGAGGGAGGTTAGACGGGGCTCGGAGTCTTTGAGGAGGCTAGTTTTGTCGTGGTTGGTGGCTGTGACACTAGATAATGGTTACTGGAAGGAAGAGCCGGAGAAAGAAAGAGCAATTGGTGGGGAGAGATGTTTGCCAAGGAATATGGTGGATGGCAGAGAATAATGTGGTGAGGCAAAAATTTTATGGAGGAGCGAAACTAAAATGAGACTGGCCACAGAGAAGAGGTTTCTCAAAAGAAGTTGCGGTTGTTCTTCCTGGACAGAGGGAGAGACCGGGGAAATTATGGACCATATCAGAGGAAATAGGTATTGCAACTTGTTGAACTGAAGCAGTAGGTATTGTAATTGGATAGATAGAGAACAAATTGGGACATAGACAGAGAGTTCAAGGGAATACGATTGAGGCAGTTTTTGTTGGACAGAACAAGGAGCAGCGATTGAAAGTAACACAACAGAGAACAAGAGAAAATTGGGGCGTAAGCAGCATCAGCCAGAATGGGAAACGAGCCTTCGAAACAGAAAAACAACCCGCAATTTCTTCGGACAGATACGTCCACGTCCATGCGGTCGGGCCGGTCCATCAGAAGTAGACGGTCCAGCAACAAGGACTCTATGAGCGAAAATGCAAGCTTTCGGACCACAACTTCTTCTCCTATGGTCAGCAGACGCAATTCGTCCAAATCCGTCAATGACGCCACCAATGCAATGGAAAACCTAAATATCGACGACGACTACAGATATGACTACATCAACGAGGACCAGAAGGGCTCTTCCAGTCAGGCCACAACACCGCAGATAAATATTGACAACGACATGCACAAACTCCCTCCTTCCATGGTCTCAATGGCCCCAAAGTCTCCTATTCTTAGAATCAACTCATCCTCTTCCATACCTGTGCATGACGGAAACCAGCCGTCTCGCAGACTATCGACATCATCTTCTAATCAAAATTTACAGAACCTTAGCATCGATATACCGGCTAACAGCCAAACATCCCAGGGTGGACAGCTTTCAAATTCATTAAAGTCCTCATCATTCACAGGATCTGCATCAGGGTACATCAAGACCCCAACTTTGGAGGAACAGTTTCCTCGCTCGCCAATGGAAATAGGATATCAAGAAAACAAAGGTGTGGAACTCAATATAGAGGATCTCATACAACGTCTATTAGATGCTGGATACTCAGGAAAGCGTACAAAGTCTGTGTGTCTCAAAAACAGTGAAATAGCTATGATCTGCCAGACGGCAAGAGAGATATTCTTGAGCCAACCAACCCTCATTGAACTGAGTGCTCCCGTTAAAATTGTTGGAGATGTCCATGGCCAATACAGCGATCTAATAAGAATATTTACCAAATGTGGATTTCCTCCCGCATCAAATTACCTTTTCTTAGGAGACTACGTCGACAGAGGAAAACAATCGTTGGAGACAATTCTCCTCCTTCTCTGTTACAAAATCAAATACCCGGAGAACTTCTTCTTACTCAGAGGCAACCACGAATGTGCCCAGATCACAAGAGCATATGGCTTCTACGATGAGTGCAAAAGAAGAGCCAACTTGAAAACATGGAAGATATTCATAGACACATTCAACACTCTGCCGATTACTGCTATTGTGGCATCCAAGATATTCTGTGTGCACGGAGGTCTCTCACCTGTTTTGAACTCCATAGACGAAATTCGTAATATCAAGCGACCAACAGATGTGCCGGACTTTGGATTGTTGAATGATCTTCTCTGGTCCGACCCAGCAGATACTCCTAATGAATGGGAGGATAATGAAAGAGGAGTTTCCTATTGTTTCAATAAGGTTGCGATCAATAAGTTTCTCAACAAATTTCAGTTCGACTTGGTGGTTCGTGCACATATGGTTGTGGAGGATGGCTACGAATTTTTCAATGATAGATCCTTGGTCACTGTGTTCTCAGCACCTAATTACTGTGGAGAGTTTGATAATTGGGGGGCGGTAATGTCTGTTTCTGAAGAGTTGCTGTGTTCATTCGAATTATTGGACCCACTGGACAGTTTTGCCCTGAAACAGTTAATGAAAAAGGGAAAATACGAAAGACGTACGGCAGCCATGACGTATGCAAATTCTCCAAATAATCAGTCATACTGATCAACTAAAGTCAAAATATCGCCCATAGTCTTTTGATGAATCCTTGGGCTTTTCGTCTTTTTACGAACTAATGATTTTATTATTTTCTGCTTTTTTTTATTATTATTATTGATTAATTTTTTTATCTTATTAGTTTATTTTTCTTGTTCTTGTCACATCTCTTCTATTTAGAGGTCAGGCATATACCCTTTGGAGGAGATTGTTTCAGATACAATGTCTAGCATTGTCCCGAGCCAAGTGTTTAACAATCTGGTTCAAGTTTTCGACTTGTCATATCACCGTTTGCAAGGGGTATTATATATAGCCATTATATGAAGCTTCAAAAAGCTTTTCATTTTAATACAAATTACCTATCCTAGCAATTAGTTATTTCCTTAGATTTTTTGGACAATTACCCACCAATTATCTCTCTCATAACCTGTCTCTACTATTTGACCACCAGCGCTGATGCAGTCTTGTGTGAGTTCACCTTCTTTGTAGAGATGATAATATCTCATCTTAGTCTCGGGAGATGGTTGAGATTCTTGCTTTTCCTCAGATTCTATTTGAATGTCACCATTTGTAGTGTTCTTCTTTTTCTTTGGTTGATTTCTAGATGTGACCCATGGAACCAGGATATCTTGTTCCATTCCCTTTGAATATCCTCTTCTGGACTTTTCCTGTTCCAATGCCCAGCAATAAACCAGAGCTTTTCCTCCTTTTTCCAAAACTCTTAATATCTCTGCTATTGCCTGGACTCTTCTTTCGACGGTAGAGAAATGGTGTATCACAGCGATGGAGATTGCAAATTGGAACTGTCCATCTGAATGTGGAAGTTTCATTCCATCTGCAACCAATATATCATTCAATTCTCCTTTGTGGAGCTGTTTTGCCTGATCAACTAGACCGGTGGAATAATCTGATCCAACTATATACAATTTTGAATTAACGTTCAGATACTTCCCGTTTCCGCAACCAACATCGACTCCTAAAGCGTAATCTGGCTGAGATTCCAAAAACAATGCTACCCGGGGCCATGGTTTGTATCTTGTTTGGGAGAAATGCTGTGCTATTTCATTGTAGACATCATGAACATAGATTGATTCCTGTAGTTGAGCAGTAGATGTGCTTTTAAATTTCTGTGTTTCTCGGTCGATTTCCTCCTTACTGGGCTGTATTTTTCCAGACATGTTCTATTTTACTGTTCAAATTCGAATGTATAGTTTATGGGACTGGAAAGCACTATGAAAAGACGTTGTATGGAGATATGACGTTCATTCTTATGTTTGAGAGGTATAAAATTCCAATGATAAAAATATTTTTTTCATGTTATCATGTAAATGTGCAGATAAACGCATCGAGCGAGCGAGCGAGCGAGACCAAGCCACGCGCATACTATAATTTTAGTATGACAGAGTATTGAGCGGAGAGACGAACTACAACCAAGGAGTATTCAAGAGTATTTATTGTCCTCCAGCAAATACCATTGAAGTTGACACGTATGAGCAAGAGTCGAATGGTTCGAAAAGAGGTATAAATATGGAAGAATCCGAGCTTGAACGGGATTCTGAGAAAGTTAAAGCAAATGAAAATCAACGCCAAGATGAAAAACCCCCAGAGAAGAAATCCCTGAACTCTTCAAGCTTCTCCCAGGACAACAAACAACAGCCAAACAAATGGGTTCTACTACTATCACTTATAGCAGTTGTGATATCATATGTATATGTTCCTCAAGGATATCTTCAATTGAACAACTACCTTAAAAAGAGACTCTTGCCGAACGAGATACTCAAGTTCTACATTACAAACCCCTTGGCAGATATTGTGTTGCACGTTCCGATCTACTACGAATGCCATGAATTTGAGTTCCCTGACATTGAGGAAGCCATCAAGTTGCAACTTGAAGGACGATTGAAAGAGTACGAGCAGCCTTTAGTGGGTTATCAGATCGATCTACGAAAAGGCTTGTTCGAGGATTTCAAGGATGGAAATCACTCGACTAACAGTAGTGATCTCTTCGAAAGAAATTCTCTATTCATGAGAATGCTATTGAGCTCAGAAAACGGTATCTATGTAGATGGACTGGGGGGGTTTGCCGAACTTTTCTACACCTTGGAGGCAGTTGACTCTAATGATCTTCCGTTCTTCATCACCCAACTATTGTTAGACCATTGTTTCAATAAAGAGCTCGAACACTACTCGATTGATCAGTTTGTGAAGCTAGAGATGTCAAAAGAACCTGATAAATATACGTTTTTGCATTCTGAACATTTGGATGGAACAACTATAGATCAAATGAATCGGAAAATCGAGCTGGTTTTTGCAATTCTCACACCAGATTTGTCCTGGGAAATTGAGGAGGCTGTAGATCTGTACATCAAACCAACATTAGATGCTCTTCCTGGAGATTATAACTTTGAATTCAAGTTTGTTCAGCTTAATGATACTCGTTCTAATGAACTGAGAACTATTGATGATTACTTCCCTGATGAGTTAACGGACTTGCCAAATCTCTCTTCTTTTTACGAAGAAACCAAAGGCAATACAGAAGAAAATTCTACAACTATCTATCTCACATTCTACCCTTATGAGCTTGCTGGAGAATTGATCCGCTCTAAGATTGTTGATGGAGAGCCAATATATTCAGAATATGAAAACATCTTTTTGCAAATCCAAACTTGGGGTTCGATTTACTTTGGTCATACTGAATCCCTCAAATCTAAAACGATTGGATCTCGTACCCTAAGAGACACTATGTTGTCATTTATGGAGTGTATTTTAGACATTATTGGAGCCCCGAACGAAAATATGGCGCCATACTTACGTGTTTCGATGTTGAAGAGAATTCAAATTGTTAAGAATCTGACATTGTTCTCTAACCAGCTCTACCAACTACAGGAAATACTGAATGAAGGTGGTTTGCTTATTCCTAATCGACTCATCAACACAGTATACCGATGTTTCGGCAAGCGAGAACAGATAAAAGTTTTGTTGAGTGAGTACGATTGGGATCAGGCTATAGGCCTTACCGAAGAGCTTGTTCGAGACCTCAGCACTGAGTTACGTATTTTGGAATCGGATACCAGAAACTAGTTTGATTGGCTATCGGTAAAAGCATGATCAGAAGATAATTCCTGTTACTCGATTTGAGGTGATACCGGGCTGTGTGACTTTGAGGCAGTGTGATTATAAAATTAAGTTCTGTTGACTAGTGATTTCAGTATAAAATAGAAATAGGGGTAGCATGATTTATGGAGACATACGAGGTTGATTCATGGTTATACAACAACGATAATTAATTGCTTTAGCTGAATTCGACCATGTTTTATGAGCTGAAAGATTGGAGTGTGGTAGCTTCCACTAACCGCTCTCACCCACTGATTTTTGAAACAGCATTTAAGCCCTATTATATTCTAACTGACATCAGACACCCACAGCAGGACGATGAATATCTGGAAGAGTTGCTGAAATTGTGTGATTTGAGCGGTATGAGGCAAAGATACTATCAGGGGGTGGTAAGAGAGCAGGCAAGACAGGAGCTGATATTGAAGGATATGTTTGTCCGTCTGGCTTACATGCTGCATGGATATTCAATTGTTGAGAGATGTTTGGAGAGATACATCAAGAAATTGAATCTCATTCCAAAAGGATGCTATCCAATCACCTGTAAACCAGTTTTAAAGAAGTTGGAATATGAAGATTTTGAGCTTCGGTACAATCCTGAAATGGATGCTCTTGAATTCGAGGATGAGGAAAAGCTGAGAGAGGCGTCTCAAGATGCGGACATCCTGTATTTTGAGACGTCCAATTTTGAGAAAATGTACATACGCAAGGCGAAAAGAACGCTGGAGATTCAACACCCCGTAACTCTACAGCGGATGTGCCATGTCCATTTTAGGACAGCTCGGATTCGCAATTTTGGTGATATGCTAAGTGACTCGAAAGGGTCTATGGATGACTTTGAGTACAAATTGTATTACAAGTCTCTACGGACGGCATACTAAATGACTTATGATGTCTTATTAAGACTGGTTTTTGACTAATTTCATATATATATGTTGATTTTAATACTATTATTTTCCTCGTGGTTCTGGTGGTTTAATAATCCAGGAAAGTTAATATTCTGTAGCTGATTTGGGTAGAATTAAAATATTCTGAAGGAATTTGTTGGGAGTTTCAGGATTAGAATCAGGGATGATGTTAATTTAGATTGGTTAATGAATTATTATTTAGATTTTATAAGTATGGTAGAGGGATTGTATGGTCATGAGCTCTTTTGATGAGAAAGAGGGATCAGTTTCAGCTGTTTGATTCGAAAGGAGTGTAAAGATGTTGAGTATGTTAGGGGTTATAGGGAGTAAGAGAAAGAGAGGCTGTGAAGTATTTCTAGAGAGAATTATCTGGATTTGAAGGGGGGATGATCTAGACAGATAATTATGTATTATTTCCGTGTTGAAGAGGTGTAGAATGAAGAGGGACGTGTTGATTGGTGGTTTGATCTGAGCTGGGGAAGAGAAGAAGAGAAGGGATACGATTATGGCAGTGGTTACATAAGCGCGAAATGAAAGGAAAATTTTCTTTTGCGGCCAATTAGAGGATTTTCAGATAAAATGTATATAGAGGATGTTATTGATTTAGAGAGGCAAAAGAAGAGCTGGCAGAGTGATTTGGAAGAGACAGGACGTGATAGCAAAGATGTCTAGCGCACAGAATCTGAACAACTCGGTTAAGAAAATAGTTGCCCTTTTGGAGAAGTTTCCAGCAGATAAAGTGAAGCATTATGCTTCTTTCAAGCACACACAGGTAGAGAGATTCTGTAGTATTGGGTCACTTCCGATACCGAAGAAGATTCAGGAGGAGAAGGAGGTTGATCAGAAGAAGCAGCAGAAGCTTGTGAAGTTGAATGTGGATAAGTTGAAGAGGATGGTTTTTGCGGAGACAGATTCTGTTCCTAATTACAAGAAGGATATTTTCAATAATGAGATCATCAATGAACAGTACAAATCGTTGAAAAATCTGTTGGACAATAAGTGGGGAAATTACTACAAGATCGACGATAAGCTTTTGAAGCCTAAGGGAAATCCGAACTATTACACACGGTTAATGAAGGATGTGGAAAGAGGAGGACAGGTGAAAGATGGATTTTTCGAGGCCATGAGGACTGTTGTTACAGGCAAGTACTAACGAGGGGCTAGGAAAGTCAGATTAACATAACATATATATAGCTTGTATAAAGACTTTAAGCGTTGGAATATGAAATTTTGTAATGGGTAGACTTTAGATAGCAAAGATGGACATTTTGGATGTTGGAAACCAGGCCGAGCCTAGGTTACAGCATTGAGGAGCACACAAATGGAGGTGATTACTTGGATGCGAAGCCGGTTCGGGATGAAAAGATCGATAATGTAGTAAGTGGAACACGTAATGTCATTATTTCTTAGCAAACTGCAAGAAAGACTCGCTTTCGCCAAAGGATATGATGTTTCCCAATTCCTCGAGACATCTAATGGAGTCGATTTCTGATCTGTATTCTATAAGGGCAAGTCTTCTGATAGTCACAAGATTGAGGTTGAGGAAACCTGGATATTTCTCGAAGACGGCGAGGAGGTCTGACTCGGAGGTGGACTCCGGCAATTCTGTCAAGAGCAGGATTCTATTAGGTTCAGACACGGCAGAGTTGAGCTTGGAGCTGCCGTTAGATCCATGTAACTTTCTTCTCTTGCCAGACGATGAGTCAGACAAGGAATGAGGATCTACTATCCTCTTTTTGGTTCTGTTTTCGAGTCTTATGGCCCTTTGATGCTGCAGATAGCTTTGATACTGGGGACTTTCTTGGCTGTCTGACGGAGACGAGAGGATCTGTTGCATGCCTGCATCGCTGTTAGTTTTTGCAAAGTAAATGTCCATTGGTTTGTCGAATATTATCTTGGTGTTGAGGGTATCTATAGCTCGAAGACAGTCATTGTGACTGTATAGAGTGACGAAAGCCTGGCCTCTTAGCTGCAGGTTCTTGAACAGCACCAGCTGTTTAACAGGAAGATTCAGCTCCTGCAGAAGTATGATGAGAGTGTTTCTAAGTTTCTCTTTTGACACCTTTTCATTAAGATTTCTTATGTAGAGGGTGTTGATGTTTTGATCAGAATTGAGGCCCATGCTGTCAATCTGCTGTTGTTGCGAAGTCATTGGCCAAGTTTCTTCTATTTCACTGGATAATGTGATTATAGAAGCATTGGCTCTGTTACCCGGTTATTCGATGTCTTTTAGCTGTCTGATCCAGACACTTCAAGATCTTGTTTAGGGAATATATCAGACTGCAACGATTGTTGTTCCAAAGCACAACCTATCATTAATGCTACTTCTTCAAGATGGTTCTATAGTCGATGGAATAGATGGTTGAGTTATTCCTTTCGCACAAACACAGCCACAAAGAAGCTTCCCGCCCTGTGTGGCTGAGTACGCATTGCATTTTTTTCGTTCGATTTTCTGTTCTTTCGGCGGACGTTTTGATGCGGGCTTGAGCCTCCGGAGGCAGGCTGGGGTTATGCTGCCCCCCCTGCCACCAGGACCAGCACAGAATCTGGACGACAATGCCGTAAAGTGAAGTAGGGAAGTCTGAGGACAAAAAAGCTTATGAGAAAGGGTTAATAAAGAGAGGGTAATTAGAGAATGATCTGAAATCAGAAAGTCAGAAAGAGAACCTAGGTTACAGAGAGAATCAAGTTGTGCAGACTAGAACAGTCTCGTGCTTGAGATGGTTTGGCTCACTCTATGATCATGTGTTTTGCAGTGCCTGCGACAAGAATTAGCTGTACAATTTATTCGGTAGCTGTGTCCCAAACAATATTGCATTGTCTGCACACTCTTGGTTGCAGAGAACTTCCGTCAAGTTTGATTTGCAACGCACTGCCTTATTGTTGGTTTCCAAAACCCTGTTTGTATGTGAATGGAGATACCGATAACAGGACCAGTAGAGAACGGCTGGGAGGTATCTGGGCCCATTTTTACTGGCTGTTAGAGCACAGAGTGCAGTGTGCAGTGGCGCGGAGAAGCCCACTGGCGGGACCTGTGACCTGTGACCCCATGTGGTTTTCCCGTCTATAGACATGTTTCCACGTGGATGTCCAGGCCACAGTTAATAAGGATGCACCGCACAAACATATATAACAATAAATGTTCTGATGAAAACCAACTTGCAAGGGATCAATTTCTGTAAAAACACCCCAATCTGTTAAGCCCCCGCCGTTGATTGAGTTGGGGCGCTACTAATTCTCTCACATGACTTGAAATGGCGGTGCATTGGCTGGTGGGACGACCTTTTCTCGCTCCCGCATCCTTACCTAATGCAGATCCCTGTTTCTCCTCTCATGTAATCATCCGGCTGGAGATATTCCACAGCCATCGATTTCGGACTTCTATTTGCGATCTCAGGCTGGTCACACATCTGATGCGGTTGTGCCTGATGCATCTATGCAAAAAAGAGATAAGAGATAAGAAATGTAGAGTCGACCAGAGTTCTGCCCACCGAATTCCTCGGCGTCTCACTGGCCGATCGGAAGTCGTTCCCCCAGAGGTCCTGCGAGATCTGGGTAAGTGGGGTGAAAAATTCCCCTGGCCTCAGATCTGGGTACAGGTTTTCAGCGTCACTTGATTTCAACATTCAGGATTATTTACTTCTACACCTTCATTGGTGTGTTACCAACGTTCTCAAACCAACAGATCTTCTGCATTACATTGCAAAGTTCTCCTGTTGCTATCAAACTAGCTCATAAACTGTTTCAAGGCTCCGGAAATCAACCTGCTACTTACGACATCTTGCAGCCATAGGTTAATCCGATGGAGACGCTAGTTAGACTTCCCTTAGAGCTTCAATGCTCAGTCTTACAACTGGTACCCGTTACAAAACTTGTCCACATGACCTCACGTTTGCCGGCGGTAGACTCCGTGATAGCAGATGGTGTAATCCTCGTGGAACAGTCATCTGACCAGCTCACAGAGGTGTTTGATCTCGAGAAAAGGGAGCATCTTTTCTCTAAATGTCTTCGAGAGATACAGATTGATTCCGAAGAGTTCAAGCTTCTTAGTCAGATCAAACTAACTCTGGCATATCTGGACTGTCAAGTTTCTCTAAATAGACTCACTGGAATCCGATTACAATCGTCAGTTTCGAGATTGAAGATCAAAACCAATAACCTTGACGATTTAGTCAAATCCGAGGAAATTTTCAGACCACATTCATATGACCTCATAGTTGATACAGCTCCTAATAAACAGATTATTGGTTTTCTCCAAAAGTTTAGGGACTCAAAACTATTGCTAGATTGCAACAAACCAGCTCAATATACAGATCTAATGGGCTTATCGCCGATGAACTCAACTTTGGTCTCCCGTCTCAAGACTTATTGGATTTATTCTTCCGATCTCCAAAGGTCAGAATCTGTCCTATTAGGAAGCATCACCAGTTTGGATCTCTCATTGGCTTACCATCAGACCGATTTGTCTTTTCTCACAAAACTTCACTCCCTTACTCAACTATCATTAAGGGGAGAAAACCAACAACTAGATCTGACTCCTCTATTGACTCACATTCAAAAAATCCCTATTATTAAACTGCAAAACATAGTATTTCATAACTATTCTCTGTCTCTGCCTCATTGCCAATCATTATTCTTAACTAATTGCATTATTCTTCCAGATATAAATATCGCTGATTTGCTACCCGAGTCTCTTATAAGTCTGACCCTACAAGATCCAAAATTCTCCCCATTCAAGTCAATAATGTTTCCTGATCATCTCATTTCTCTTTCAATAGTTCATTCATCACCCCGTCGCTACTCGTATCACTTTGAGAACTTGAACCGTCTGCAGTCTTTCAGATGGGAAAACTACTCCATCGACATCCCCTCTGGGGCCCTACCACCTAACCTAAACAGACTCAAATGCACACTGAGCAACAACCTCTACGAATTCCCTGATTCGATCCAATCATTGGACCTCCATCTTCAGTTCAAGAAAGAAATTGACCACATCAATTTCCCCATAAACCTCAAGTATCTCAAAATATCTTCTGCAAGCTTCAAGCTCAATAATGTGACTAATCTATCGCTTCTACGTAACCTCACTACACTTATACTGGAAAACACTAACATCTCTCATATAAACTCACCCCCTCTGGATTTCCAACTCAGCCCGCAAGTGGATCAAATCGAGCTCCTACACTTCATGCTTAATCACAGACTCCCAAACCAACTCATAACTGAAGCAAGTACAACTAATGAAAACATATTTTTTAATAAGGTCATTTCCCATTGACTCGCTAATTATCATCAATTCATGGTCATTATATTCATTGATTCTGCAGTATTAGGAACCTATATAATAATAATAATACATAAATATAATCTCTTCTCTCTCCCCTCATTCAGATATTCCTAACTCTTTAAGGAAAGCAGTAGAGTTAGGCTTACGTCCTAATAAGTCAACCAATAAATCCATCTCCTCCTTGGATCCTCCCTTGCTTAGCACCTTATCTCTATATTCCAAACCGTGTTTGACATTCAATGGATCATCCTTAAACTTGGTGTAGAAAATATCAGCAGCAAATACTTGCGACCATAAGTATCCATAGTACCCTGAGGCATATCCACCCATCATGTGTCCGAAAGAACCATATCCTTTGGTGACAGTTCCACCATTCGAAACTAATGCAATTTCTTCTCTCAGGTCATTCCAAAGGCTCTCCATGTTCACATTACCATCTTTCGAGGTATGAAGACTCATGTCAAATAGACCGAAATGCAATTGTCTCAAGTTTCCCATAGCACCATTGACATTCTTGGAAGAAATAAGAGACTTGATCAACTCATCTGGAAGTTGCTCGTTAGTCAAATAATGAGAGGATAAAAACTTCAATTGATCTTCACACCAACAGAAGTACTCCAATAACTGAGATGGCATTTCAACAAAATCCCAGCTGACAGAAGTTCCATGGAACCTTGAATATTTAGTCTTTCCCAATAAATCATGGATACCATGACCAAGCTCATGGAAAAATGTCACCACTTCACTGTGCTTCAACAAAGATGGCTTATCTTTGGTGTCCTTAGTGAAGTTGCAAACCAAAGCAGTCACAGGATAAACCCTCGAACCAGTTTCCACATCAGTATATCCTGGAGAGATTCCAAAATTGGCAGCATGTCCATACTTTCCATCTCTTGGATGAAGGTCAAAGTAGATATAACCAACAAATTCAGGATCAGCTTTGTTGTCTAATTTCCAGACAGCAAATTGCTTCACCTCATCATTCCAAGTGCTGTAAAGTTTGTCAGACTTTGCAATAGGAACAAATTCAAGATTGAATATAGTCTGATAAATAGAGAGCATCTTCTCGATTGTTTTTTGTATTGGGAAATACTCCGCAATTTTGACCTCGTCCACCTGGTAATCTTGTTCAAGCATCTTAGTGTGGTAATATCTGTGATCCCAAACGTAATACTCAGAATCCTCCGGCAACCCTTTTTGGACCAAATCTTTACTTTTAAGTTTCTTCAATTTAACTAACTCATCTTCTCCAAGAGGCTTTAATTTCAGCTTCAAATCATCAAGAAATTGGAGGACAGTCTCTTGATTCTTAGCCATTCTAACATCCAAGACATATTCAGAGAAGTTCTTAAAACCTAGCAATTGTGCCAGCTCTGCCCTCAGCTTAACAGCATCGGTTAGGATCTGCGCATTTTCAGGAACCTTATTCTGATCTCCAACAAATGCAGTCTTTCTGGTCTTTGGATTAGAAGCATACTTCAAAACCGGAAATAGATCTGGATATTTGAATGTCATCTTGTATTTGGTGACTCCATCTGACTCCACTTGGTCAAACTGGGAAACGACATCTTCAGGAACGCCGTCTAGTTCCTCCTTGGTGAACAAAATGTATTCTGTCTCTTCTCCCAGATTTTTGGAGAACTTCAATGACAAGTTGGACAACTTCTGTTTCACTTCCTTGAGCTTATCACGGACCTCCTGAGAGAATCCTAAACCATTTCTTTCATACTCCTTATTGATTTTCTCGAGGAAACGTCTGGTTTCTGGATCCAACTTTTCGTTATCTTTATTTTCGACAAAAACCTTATTGATAGTCTTATACACATCTTGTCTGAGTCCAGATTCAATACCAAATTCTCTCAGTTTCTGATCGGCTTCATTAGATGCATCTCTAAGTTCTTTGGAAGAAGAAACATGCTGATAAAATGATAACTGGTTGAACAATCCCGCCTGTTTGTTCTCCAGATCCGCAATAGGCTTGATAACGCTATCGACGGTTGCAGTTTCGTATCTGGAAGCAATGAGGTCATCAAGCTTTCTTCCCTCCTCAATCAACGACTTGGCCGAGGCCAAAATCTCCTCGGAGGTGTGTGTCCATGTTGGCGGTAACTGTGGGGGAACAAGAGAATTGCGAGACATTTTGTTTGTTTCAAACGGTTTAGATATAGTATTGAATTTTGTCTGCCAGATAATTGACACTATCACTATGAGAACAGCTATACTAAAAGCAAACACTCTGAAATAGTTGAACTTTTCTGAAACTTGAGGCTTCTTTGAACTCTTGTGATCCATCTTGTGCAAAATGAATCGACACAAACAACTTTGCTGTTGGAGGATGTTTTTTCTCTGCCGTGTTTTAGTTGGGCACAACCCGATTTGAGAAATAGGATCGATCGAACAGTCTCGAGACTCCGGCAAGATATGGTAATTTGCCGTGTTATTGGACGGAACTTACTCAATTGACAGCGGTAGCATTTGTTTGTGTTCCCAGGATATCTTCCGAATACCTGTGGATGTCAATTTAACTTCGTGGTTGGTTTTTCAAGAGAAACAGGTGTTTTATTTGGGAGAAACAAAATCAAGTTTCTTTCTTGTTTCGTTTTGTTTTCCCCCATTTCTCCCCACAGTTCCGCACGCTTCAAATTTGCTCCCGTTAAATATCATTTTTTTCCTCATAGCCAGACGGGGGGGGGGAGGGGGGGGGGTTCAGTTTTTTTTTTCGCCCTTCCCTTCCACTCGCGGGAAACAGAACTTCTTCCTTCCTCCCCCCATCAGATCAGAATTAACATCCGTGAACCGGGAGAATAAACAAAAAAAAAGGGTTTTGATTATGGCTGTGGATATTGGCAGTTATGTGTCAATAAGTATCATAGTTATTTTTTTTCTTTGATTTGGATTGATAGCGAATTCAAACGTGAGAACTAAAACAGTTTTTGTTTATATAAATAATAGTAACATTATCAGCGACACTGTTTCAGAACAACCTTCATCGTACAAAAACACAACAGCTGTTTATTGAATTAAGGGTGTATACAGTTCAGTTTTGATGGAAAAAGATATGAATGAGGCAGGTACAGCTGTGGATGTGGATGTGGCTGCGAATCGCAGATCAATCAATCCGGAAACGATAGCTGAGACACAACCAAATATGCGCAACGGCGGGGGCGACGAAGGAGACACTATTGAACAGCTTTCATTGCAGTTATTGGAGCAAACAGAGAAGAACTCTTCGTTGGAAATGAACCTAGTGACAAGCAAAAAACAGATCCAGGACCTAAGACGACAATTGGTTGAGAGCCGTAGACAGAAAGAGGACAGTGATAAGGAGGTTGAGAGGTTGAGCTATGAGATGGAAGATTTGAGTGCGACTCTTTTTGACCAAGCTAATATGAAGGTGAAAGAAGCAAATATAATGGCAAATGATTATAAATTGCGCAATGAAAAATTGATAGAAACCTTGAAGGAGAGAGACATGACCATAGAATTACTCAACAATGAGCTCAGAAACCTCAAAGAGATGATACAGGAAAGAGAAACCGAAGACACACAACTAAGTAAGAAGGAGACTCAACAGGAATTGGGAATTGCAAATGACTCGCTTTTCAAGGTGAAAATGTTGGAGAAGTTTAATAACAAGATGTTATATGCTCCTTTGTTTAATCAATTACGATTCGATCTTTATTATTTCAATCAATTCAATGAGCTCATGTCTACGCCAACAGAGGTGATTAGCATCAGAGACACATCATTTTACAAGCATATTTTGGCGGAGGAGATAGAACCTGTTTTGCGGCTGGATCTTTCTCCTTCTGTCAAATTTTACCAAAAGAAGTCCTTCATAACCAGTCTATTGGAGACCAAGGTGGTGATAGAGCCTTTGAGCGTTTCTACAGAGGTTTGGAAGTCATCACAAGCATCTATGACATCCGCTCCTTCCTCACCAGCCCTATCTCTCTCTAACGAAGCAAAGGAAAAGAAGGAGATGAAAGATATTAAAATGTTTAAATATGAGACCGATCTTCCGGTTGCAATGGAATCCAGATGTTCGTTATGTGGAGAGTCAAGGATGACTATGAATTTTGCCAGATTATATCTATTAAAGTTGAGAGATATTGAGCATCTAATTTGTGTGGCATGTTCTGTTAGATTGAGACGAGTGGTTGATCTTTTGTCACGTCTTAAGGTTCTCAAGCCCACAAAAGACCCTAATGAGGTCATCAAGGCATGGTGTGAGATCTCTGATCTTCGGGCCCGCTTGTACTTCACAAAGCTTGGAATTTGGGACGACAACGATGAGAATGGTCTTGTCTATGGCTGGAAAAATTCATGGATTGGAGACAAACAGATTCTTTCTCAAGTGAATGTTGAGCAGCGGCCAGAAACTTCACAAACATCATTGGCATCTGAGACGTCAGAAAAGGAGGTTGAACCTGAAGATAATGATTCAGTGGAGGACGTTGATGCTTCTGGGTTTTTAGAAGTTGACAACTCCCTTCCGGAAGAGGAGGATACTATCACTGAGTCAAAGGATGTGACTTCAAAGGTGGAAGAAACCCAGGAAGGTGCTGCTGCTACACATAATTCTGGTTCTGGTTCACCACAGGAGCAAGATCTGATCAACGACACAATCGACATCTACGGAAACACGTCAGACGATAACGATGATGAATTTAATGACGCTTTGGAGGGCCATCCTGCGGACGATGAGACAATCAATTAAGGATGTTTGCAACAACCAGCAAGCATTTTGGTGATGGACGTATTCGTTGTACAATACTGTATAAAATATATGAATATTAATTAATTATTTGAGAAAAGACGTTTATTTGGAAAATAATAGCCGCACGATGAGCACCGCCGCACGGTGCCAAAATCTCTCGGGATTTTAGGCTTATTTTTTTCTCCAATTTAAATTCAGACCCAAATTAAAAGCTTATCTGTCTTTGTCTTTAAAAAATATAGTTGTTCTTCTCTTGTTTGAATGCTTCAATCACCAAATCAAATGCTCTATCATTGGATTAATCTGTATATATAACAATATGGACCCATCTACAAAACCCATTGATTCCAATGAGCATATAGAATCTTCTCGGTCGTTCAGACTGTTCAAGGCTTTGAACCCATCGAATAAACTGAGATATCAGTCTCTTTTACAGATGGATTATCTGGCACAGAATGCAAATCAATTAGGAATTATGAAGGAGATTGCTATCAAGGTGATAACGTGGAACTTGGGAGCATTAGAAAGCACCGATTTAGAGAAATTTGGAAGACTTCTACAGCTTCAAGATTTCAATTACGCCGACTTGTATATAATCAGTTTTCAAGAAACCATTCCTTTGAAGTCAATGTCTTCCTCGGATAAGGTTATTAATCAATGGTGTTCCAATATCATTAGTTTACTTCCTCAGGATCAGTACGAAGTTCATGCCAAACTTGGCTTATTGGGTCTCACTAGCATCGTGATTACGAGTAAGGAACTGATACCCCAACTTTCTCCAGTTCAGGTAAGGAATGTTGGATTAGGATATCTCAATTGGTACAATAAGGGATGTATTGAGATGAAGTTTAGTTTGGGGGAGATTGACAATAAGCTCAATGGGACTCAATTCCAGATTTTGAACATGCATCTGACACACGGAGAGGATGACTCAGCTCTCCTGGACAGAAATGAGTGCCTCAAAAAGGTGGAGGATACATTTGGACTATCACGATCTGATGTCAGTATATGTGGCATTCCGAGTGAAGCTTCAACATCTGAAGCTCTAACTTATGAATTGAGTGAATCAGAGCTCGATAAAATCCGAGAATTGGATCTGCCTTTGGACGATATATTCAGACGAGATAATACAAAGATCATTTGGATAACAGGAGACTTGAACTATCGGTTATCTGGTATTGAAAGGAGTCAATTGAACAAGTTATTGGAATCGAATAATTTGCAGGAATTAGCTGGCTATGACCAATTGACCAAACTCAAAGGTGAAAATGGATATTTCCAAGGATTTCAAGAAGGACCTCTAATGTTCAAACCATCATATAAATTGACTGGTACAATGGAATATGATGAAATAAGAAATCCTTCATATACAGACAGAATAATGTATAGTCCACATGAGGCTCTGAAACAACAGAATTACAGCAATTTTGCGATTGAAGGCTCTGATCACTTGCCTGTTTTCTCTGAGTTTAAACTTCAATACAGAGAAATGGATATGGAAAAAGTCAAAAAGTCTAAGACCTTCATTTCTAACAAATTTGACAAGGTTATTAATCAGATGGAGGTTGTTGAGATTAGTCCTCGTCTGATATCAATGGATGTTGTGACCAGATTACCCGAGATCGTTAACATTAAATTCAAAAATCTGTCAAACGAGACAATCACTTTCAAAGTTACAGAAATGGATAAGAAACGGTTCAAAAAGGGAGAGATTCAGATGGTGGATAAGGTCAAGGAGTTATCTGCTAAAGAAATTAAGGATATAAAGTTTCAAATTAAAACCAGTAAAAATGGAGAAGTTAACAGAAATTTCACAATTAAATTTGATAATTTTGAGCTTCTTTTATTCCTGGGATTCACAGTCAACTCAAAGACCATCATTGGGGTGGATATATCTGAGTTATTAGATATGCAATTTACAAATATTGTTCAATCATTTGAGTTCATTACTAAAGGATCCAAACTTGATCTCACCAAACGATTGAAGGAAATAGAATCAGAATCATCTCTTGTAAATCTGGAAGTATTCATCCTGAAGAATATGACCTTATCAGAAATGGATTTTGATTTATTATCAAAGTTGAACAATATTGGTATGTCTAAGAATGAAGGCTCTGCAGCTTTAATAAATGTCCTCTATCTGTTTCTGAAAAATATACTGGGAATGGATGGAGTTACTGATAAAAGATCCAAGATCATTTTTTCCCATGTTATAAGTCTGATAGAGTTTCTGGGAATGGACGAGCGTTCTGGATTTGAATATTTTGGATTCATGTTTCAGGATGAGTACGAGTTGAAAGGATATCTGGGGTTATGACAGATGCAGATATGTTGAGGTATATTGGCAATAATATACAAGATACAAAGTGTTATATAACAAGGACATCCAAGAGTTTGCCACATTCAAAGATCTCCCCTGTTTTGATCTCAAGAACTTTAAAGTCTTGGAGGTTGATCAACCCTTTTTCGATTGCAATCAGTTCAAGTTCTGTTTCGAATAGATTGCCTGGATCGAGGTTGACTTTCATATTATTTGTTAAAGAGATAAGGCCAACCTTATTAAACTGGTGATAAAATGCTTTGGCTAATTGTGATGTAGCATACAAGGGGACGGGATCTGATTTTTGTGCATTTGGATTTTGTAAAGGGATTGGAGGAACAGATTTTTCATACTGTTTGTTTATAGATGATTGAATATAGAGTATCAATGATAGGTTTTCAGATGAACAGTTTATGAATTGTAATTTCCACTTAAAAACTTCACCTAACTTGACCTTCGTCTGACCAGAGACCGATATGAGTAAATTTTTTTTCGGTGTATTTAAAACAACTGATGAACTAGACTTGAGTTTACTGAGTGTTCTTTTTGATGAGAGCATAATTGAGCTTGTGGATCTGACTTTCTTATTTCCTGAGGAAATATTTGGAGAAACTGGATTTGAAATTGGAGGAGCGGAACTGGTACCTGGAGGAGCAGGTGCGGTAAAATCAATGTTTGTGACCCATCTTGTTGTGATTCTTCTTTCTGAATTGATAGCTGAATTTATGGTGACAGTGATCGGTTTGACCCATTTGATATCATTGTTGGTGAGCCTATAGGTGAGGTTGAGCGTTGAGTTTTTTTCCAAATCCAAAGGATAGGTGACTTGGGAATATGTCACTATGTCGCAATTCTTGATCTCGAGACAAATGGAGTCGATCGTAACAAAATTGCCCAATTCCCTCAGGGTATTTGATAGATGAAGTTCTAAAGAAGCCAGGACCTTTTCTGTCTTGATTGTTTTGAACTTCATCTGAAAGATGGGAGAGATGCGAATGGAGGTGGATGCAGAAAACAACTTATTGTGTCTGATGATCTTGGAAAGTGAGGAGTCACCGATTCGCAGAGACTCTGTTAACTTGTAGTTTTCCAGGTGATCATCATCTGTTTCAGTTATTTCATGGTATGACACCTGAAGTTTAAGCTCATTGGAAAACTTTTCGGGTGTGATCGTTGTTATAAACTGCCAAATAGACACCTTTTCGTCAGAATAAATGGGGTTTTGCAACTTGATGGGTATAGTTTTGCTGGAAGAGTAGATCAGCTCGAGTTCTAATTCCTGGTACTGTTTATTGGATTCTATGAGGACGTATCCTGTGATTTGTTCATCAAAGTAGGCGATTTGTCTGCTTTTGCATGTTTTGAGGATGTGATAGAGATTATTGTTTCCCTCTATTTGGGTGCCCAACTCGGGGAGAACCACCTTGATGGGTATGGAGGAGGGAATATTTGGTGAACTCATGAGGACACGAGACGGGTCAATGGGATCTTGTGATGACAAACAAGATGGTGACCCGTTAGTAATTGCTTAGAATTCAGACCAATGGATTTTTCTTAACAAATTGAAGGATGATGAAGTAGAACAAAAGACTTTAAACAAAAAAATTGTACCAAAACAATTGGAAGAAGGGAAGTTGAAGAAAAATAGTAAACAATTACAGAAAACTACACCTGAGACCTTGATGCGACTATCGACGTGTCACATATTTTTGGGAAGAGAAAAAAAAGAAGGCTCATCTGTTATTTGTCTTGTTCACCGTGATTCACGTCTTCTAATCTCCCCAAGAAGCAGAATCACTGGTGTCCAGAACAGGTGTAGGACAAGCTACGGAGGAATAAAGAACTGGCTAAAAAACACATAGGATTGCCAGTGGCAAATTGCATTACTATCTGAACTTTATTGCTGTTAAGTTGCTTATTGACTATTGCTTCTCCGTTTATATTGAATCTTACGCCGACTACAGAAAACCGATTATTTGTGGAGTTTAGAACTGTTTGTGAGTATAACCAAGTGTGATGAGAATGAAGTATGATACCTGGTCCCAAATATGGGCTTTGGTGTGGGTTCTTTTCGCCGCCCTTGGAGACTGCACACCCATAGATATGCAAAAGGCTTATGAGGTTGTAGATCTGCCTGGACTATCCGATATCTCGAAACACCAAAGACCCGTGATGCATGCAGGACAACTAGAGGTTTATGCTGAAAACAACACGGATCTATTCTTTTGGAGGTTCGCAAGACAACAGAAAACAAATTCCAGCATCTCTCAACTTCACAGCAGCGAACTTATAATATGGCTCAATGGAGGACCAGGATGTTCATCAATGGATGGAGCGTTCATGGAGGTGGGACCTCTTCGAGTTGTCAAAGATGGAAGAAAAGAGAAGGTGGTGTTCAACAAGGGATCATGGATGGAGATTGCGGACTTGTTGTTTATCGACCAGCCGGTCGGGACAGGGTTTTCCCACGGTGACTCGTTGGACAAGGAGTTGACCGAAGCTTCTGCCGATTTCATCCAATTTCTGTACAAGTATTTTGAGGTCTTCCCAGCAGACCAACACAAGAAGATTTGGATTGCAGGGGAATCGTATGCGGGACAATACATACCCTATTTTGCAGACTATATTCTGAAAGAGAACTCCCGAAACGGATCAAAACTGAACCTGGATCTTCAGGGATTACTGATTGGTAATGGATGGATAGAACCAGATACTCAGTCTCTTTCTTATGTTCCATTTGCAATGGAGAACGGATTAATAGCCAAGAATGACGAATTCATGCCGAGGTTACTAAGACAACACGAAAGATGCCAGAATGCTGTTCTCTCTCCAAACAATAATGACTTTGAGAAAACCCAGTGTATAAAGATTCTCGATGACTTGTTAAAGTTCACTAGAGATAAAAACAAGCCTCGTAATGAACAGTGTTTGAACATGTACGACTACAGAAAATTTGATTCTTATCCTGCGTGTGGGTCACATTGGCCTGAGGATCTGCCTGATGTCACTAAGTTCCTGAACGAGCCTGAAGTCCAGTCTAATCTACACTTGAAGTTTCCTCGAGAATGGGCTGAATGTGATAATTCTGTGTCTTCGAAGTTCCGTCCAATCACATCGAAAAAGTCTTTTGAATTACTCCCTGGTCTGTTGAAAAAGTTACCTATCATGCTGTTCAGTGGTGATAAGGATATTATTTGCAATTATTTGTCAACTGAGATGTTGATAAAGAAGTTGAGAATAGCTGACAATCAAATTGGATTTTCAGATAATGCTAAACATAGAGAATGGTATTATGATGGAGCTCCAGTGGGTCAAATTGTCAGTGAATATAATCTGTCATATGTGAAGATATTCAATTCTTCTCACATGGTGCCCTACGATCTTCCTGATGTTTCGAGAGGGTTGGTTGATTTGATCGGTCAGAAGGGTAAGGTGATTGGGGATGAGATATATACCCCTGTTTATAACATTGAGAGGGGTGTTTATGGCTACGAGTCTTCAGATATTGATGAGACCTCTCCTGCAGAAGACGAGACTACTCCTGCCAAACATCATGGCATATCATTTTATGTGTTTGAACTGATTGTTCTTGTTGCATTAGTTTACACTTTCTACTACTTCTATAAGTCTTATTCGAGACAGACGAAGTCCTCGTTCATGACCTCGTCTTCGAAACGGAAGAAGAAGCAAGTTCATTGGCTGGATGAATCATCTCTGGACGATTACCAGGGTGAGAATGATTTTGGAGGCACAGTGAAGAATAATCCATCGATGTTGACTTCTGTTTTAAACAAACTGGGTTATGGATCCAAGTATGAGGAGGCTGCTACCGGAGCAGAGAACGCTAGTGACATTGAGATGGGAAACGTCGATTCGCAATTTATTGTACAGAGTGATGAGGAGGAGTACACGAATGGTAGAGATAATAGTCTAGAGGATGATTTTGATGGTCCTGCTTCTGAGGACGGTCGGGTTATGACTTGAATGGATTGTGGAGAAGCCAAGTAGGTAAGAGAGAAAGAACATACTGACATACATACATACAGACAGACAGACAAATAGACAGAGGATGCATAATGTATTTATTTTTTGATATCTGATTCCGAATTCGAATGATTTATTGATAGAAGGGTGGATAATGGGGTGTAATAGTGGGCTGTAATAGAGTAGATGTAACAGAGAAAGTAGAGAGAGAGAGGGAAAAGAAGAAAGTCATTGATCAAAACGATATGTCTTGTGATCTGTTATTTTACCTTTTGTAAAAGATTTGTTTTAGAATGTGTGATCACGTTAGTGTGCTTCTGGGAACGGTATATTATTACATTAGATTTGATTAGATTTGAAATTGATGTATCTTCAATAAGAATTAGTACAGGTCGTATGTAAGAAATTTAGGGAGAGAAATTGGATGGGGCGGTGAATTATGCGAGATTGTTATGCATTTCCAGAAACAAGATGATGACCCTTGCGTGAAGTTTCGGTGGAGAATTATTGTTAGTTTGAATCGTGGCGATGGCGATGGGATAAGATGGGATAGGATCTAATTTCTGTGTTTGGTATTGGTGTGGTTTGATGATGATTCCTATGAGTCAGGCAGATTCCGGATACGGATATCGGCAGCCCCGAAAAATTGCCTGGCGATCTGGAGCGGATTAGCAGGGTAGCGTGGTGTGGGACTGGTACAGATCATTTTCATGCTAAATGATTGTCTTGTTTTTTTTTCTTTGTCTGGGCCCAGCATATTGTGTTTTCTGTGCCGAGGGATTGTCTGGAGAATATAAAGAGGGTGATGCGCCTCGATTGGTGGTTTTGACAGAGGGTTCAGTTTTCTTTTTAGAGGACAAAAGCAAAGTTACAACCAGTTCCATCATTAACAAAGAACCAATTCAAGTGAGCGTATTAGGCCGTTGACAAGGTCTATTGTATTGCATTGTTATTGTACTTTTTTGGGAGTCGTTCGAGGTCCAAATCCAAATCAAGGGACGATCGTAAGAGGCTCTGCCAAAAGAATTGTGCGCAACAAAAAAAAAACACGAATCAGACAAACAGACCGTGTTTAGAGTTTTAATTTAGCAATACGGGAGAGCATAAGTGGGAACACACTGTAAGTTGCATTTTGTTTATATACAAACCCCTCAAAACCAAAGAGTCTTATTTTCACTGCTAGATCTCGGTCGGTCACTGTTAATATTCTATTATTGAGAACTAATAAAGAGTCAGTCACAAATCTATAGTGTCAACATATATCTGGTTCACACACACATCCACAACATCAGACCTCTGTTTGCTCACACCACCGAACTGAACTCGAGATGTCGAAATCAAGCCCGATCTCCTTGTTCAACCCGTTTGCCTTGAGCACCTTCATCATAGCATCCATAGGATGGATAATAGCCTTTGCCGGGTCCATCGCCACAGACACCAAATACGACTATCCTAAGTTTTCCTGGTGGGCAATTGTTTACCAACTTCTATTATTGATTGTTGTTTCCGTTTTTTACATCACAAACACCTTCCATGACTACAGACTCTTCCTAACCTCTGCCATCGCTATCGCCTTTGTCTACAACTCCAACTCCACCAGCAACCTCGTGTATGCTACCAATTCGGCCCCAGGTGCAGCCAGTGCAGGATTCATCATTCTATGTATCACCAACATACTGTGGTTATTCTACTTTGGAAGCGAGCCTAGCTCTTCCATTGTGTCTTACATCGACTCATTTGGCAGTGGTGAGAACATCATGTTGGCATCCAAGAGAAGCCGTGGAAAGAACGCCAACGATTCATCTCAATCTGGTTCACCAGTTCAATACAAAGAAGAAAGCGTCGGTCTGGCAGGAAATGCTTCTCCAATAATCCCAGACAACCAACGTGGAAACGGAAATCCTTTTGAGAATCAGGCTTATGCTGCTCCATTGAGTGGTCTTGAAAACGCCTCCTCCAACAACAGAACATCATTATTGCGTGACGAGGATTATCCTATCAATGTGAGAGGTTTGTATGATTACGAGGCCAGTCCAGATGACATCAACGAGCTGTCGTTCAAGAAAGGTGAGGTGTTCCGGGTCAAGGACACCATTGGTAATTGGTGGCAAGGTAAGAATTCCAAGGGTGAGATTGGTATGTGTCCTAGTAATTATTTGGAGGTGATCAACTGAGAAGGTGGAGAGATGATATTCTCTGCTGGTTTCAGGTGATGATTCTGATGTTGTTTCATGATTTCTTTTGTTCTACTAGCTTTTGTGATAATTGTTTTCATCGTATATATTCTATGTGTCTTTGATTCTACGAGTCCTTGAAATTAGATGTTTTATCTAATTTTGAGGTCTTGTGATGAGATACAATGCCAAAATAATGTTACCATTGGATTGTAATTTCTCGAGCCTGTGTAGAGACTGAGAGAGCTTCTTCACGCCCTTGGAGCGAATGTTTAAAAAAAAAAACACAACACAAAAAAAAAGCTACACGCAAAAAATGAAAACAAACCCTTTGTTTTGTTTCAGCTTCAGACTTTTACGATATTATCATTGATCTTCGCAGAATCCCAGGCTTCATATATTGTAATACCACAACAAAAGAAGAAGGATACCATTCAGTAGCTGGAAATTGAAAATCCAGCCAAGTTTCTACATTTGTGTTTCTCAAATCGACTTCCGAAGTTACAGACTAGTGAGGTTTGGCTGTTGTTTTCGATTGATTACCGCCAAACAAGTCCAAAGAATACCCATATTTTATGAACACAGAAGAGATTGAATACCTAAAGATATATACCAAGTTGGGGTGGTAGTTTCTGGCCTGGATCCCGAAATATGGCTGAGTTACATCGCAAAATAAGCAATCTTTCTTCGCCCAGCTCGATCAACAGGCTCACGTCGTCGAACTCGTCCAACATCACCAGCATTCCGCCCCATTCAGAGGGATTTTCTCATGCTAGTCAGCTTAACAATCAACTGTCATCCTGCTATCTTGATGAGAAACGACCGATTTATGTAGAGGATGCGGATGATGACTCAGACGACGACATCAACTCGCGCCCTCCTATGCTGAGCTCCTATGCCATGTCATTGCTAGAACAACTGGGCCGCAAGTCAGGAAAAGAAACACATGCATATAGTTCCATCAAGTTAGATGAACGAACAGAATCTCAGTACACAGAACCTGGTGTACCAGAGGCACTTGAAGAAAAAAAGGACATAGATCGCAAATCACAATCATTTTACAAAGGAGATAATATGAATGCCTCAGAGGATATTCAAATGGATACCAACAGACCTTCGAGTCGAAGATTCAGTTCTACAAATACAGCAATGAGCCAAATACAATTAGGTTCGTTTCCCATCAAGAGATACAGTCCGGATGTTGATTTAAATGACCACAGTG
The DNA here is from genome assembly GCA_030582815.1 of Ogataea krabiensis. NCBI lineage: Eukaryota > Fungi > Ascomycota > Pichiomycetes > Pichiales > Pichiaceae > Ogataea > Ogataea krabiensis. The sequence goes on from JAJMHB010000021.1 coordinate 154,042, forward strand.
CACATAGAGCTCGACAATCACTTCGTTCTGCTAGATCGTTATACAAACTTGGACTAGGGGCTCCTAAACGGTTGAGTGAGTCCGAATTAAACGAACTGGCACAGAACACTGTTCATCGTGAACAGAATGATCACATTCCACTCGAAATTGATGACGAAAAGATAACAGAAAAGGTCACCAACACCTCCAACATGTTCACAACTTCCATGAAATCTGCAACTGCCACTACTCAATATGAAAACAGAACTACTAGTCAGAATGTAACAATAGGTCAAAAACACCATATTGTGGCCACTCCCAAACATGAAAGATTAAGACCAAATTCTTCTTCATGCTCGCCAAAAGTGAAGAGAAATAATATTGGAGAGCCATCGTATGGTTCTATTTTACAAATGAATCATGCTACAAAGTCTTCTAATCAGTTTGATGAAGTTTGGGCACATTCTGACAACCATAAATCGCCACGCACTCCCTCAAGTCATTCTGCATTTAACAAATACGCAACTCCAGAACAGGTGAGAAAGACATTGACTCCGCTCTCGCAGTCAAAACTAAATCAAAGTCAAAATGATTATATGATTTTTGACCAACTGAAGAAACAAAACACTCCTGCCAGAATTAAGAACGATAATCCATTCGCCATCTCATCTTATCAAAATCAAGCATCTATTGACAGGCGTAATTCTAGACGCGTCTCATCGACTAAGGACAGACACACAAATGAAATTAATGATGATATTCACAATAGAAAGACATCAATGGAAGCGTACAACGCAGAAACATTATCAGTAATGGATAGAGATGAGCCTCGTAGGAGGAACAGCAGGGTGAGTCCTTCTATTCTAGAAGATGAAGATGATAAACCCAGTAACATTTTGACTATTAATAGACAAGACTTTGAGTGTTTGGAACAGATCGGGAAAGGTGGATCGTCCAAGGTCTATAGAGCTAGGGCTGTTAATGGGAAAAGAGATTATGCCATCAAGGTGGTGACCTTTGATCAATTTGATGACAGCGCAATCAGTAGTTTCAAAGGTGAGATTGACATTTTGAAGAAGCTTAAAAATGAAGATAGAGTTGTCAAGCTCATAGATCATAGTTTAAAGAGAGGCTCTCTATTGTTGGTGATGGAATGTGGAGATATAGATTTGGCCCATGTGTTGGCCAACCGTGTCAATGCTCCATTTGATGCTGGATTCACCAGATATCATGCAGTTGAGATCATTAAATGTGTGAAGGCTGTTCATGATTGTGGAATTGTTCATTCAGATCTTAAGCCTGCAAACTTTTTGTTTGTAAAGGGGACTTTGAAGTTGATTGATTTTGGTATTTCCAATTCCCTATCTGATCATACTGTTAACATTTACCGTGAGTGTCAGATTGGTACACCTAACTATATGGCTCCTGAAACACTAATTGAGGTGAACAACACTTTAAAAGGGGATGATATCAACAGTGGTACATGGAAGGTGGGTAAACCAGCTGATATCTGGTCCTGTGGATGCATGATTTATCAGATGGTTTATGGTAAGCCACCGTATGCTGGATATTCCGGTAATAAGAGAATATTGGCAATTACAAACCCGAAAATTGAAGTTGCATATCCTCGAGTCACTGCTAATGGTTCAAAGATCAATGGTCTTGTGATAGATACCATACAACGTTGTCTGAAGAGAAACCCAGTTCACCGTGCGACTGCGTCACAATTGTTGGAGACTGACTTTTTGAGGCCGAAGGTGGTTACTCACAAATTCATTAACGATCTTGTTAGAAATGCGGTGAAGTATGGAAATTCACATTCGGTGGTAAGTGAAGGGAAGTTAGACCTATTGGTGGAAGATGTTTGGAAAAAGGTGAACGAATACAGCTGAACGTCATCCGAATGACTCGTCCTACAGATTGATATGATATGTATATTATTGTTTCATTTATTCTTCATCTGACAGTGTAGGGCAGTTTAATAGATTAATGAAAATTTCATGCGCAATTACATTACTGTGAATATAGCTAAGATACAACTTTATTCAAATCGTGTTAAATAAACAAGTGTTCAGTCGTAGTGCAACAGGGGACGGTGAAACCAAATAATTAAACAAGAATCTACAATAAACAGACGAAAGAGGGTCTAATTATGGATTCATCTTGGGCCTAGCTTCTCTAAAATTCTAGGACCTTGTTCCTCCCATTCCTGTTTGCTTATCCACATGTGTTCCTTATCGGCCATAATATTTGCTAGAACAGCACCACCAATAAAGACCATATGTCTTCTTCTTGGAGGGTCTTCGATTCTCACCTTGAATTTGTCCATTCTGGAAGAGTCTCCTTTGAGAACCTTTGTGAACCATTGTTGTTTCAATTCCTTTTCTAATCTGGATGGTAATCCTGGGTACATTGATGAACCACCACTCAAAACAATCGACTTGAATAGGGTAGCTCTTATATCGACATCACATGACTGGATGGTGTTGAACAGAGATTCTCCGACACCTGGTTGCTCAACATCAACTAGAGCAGGCTGGAACAAACATTCTGGAGCCTCGAATCTTTCTGAGCCGATCTTGATGATTCTTCCATCTGGAAGTTCGTATTTCTCGACAAGGGTTGTTGTTTCGTTGCTTAATTTTGTGTCAAAGTCCAAGTCGTACGAGACATAACAGAACTTCTCCTTGATCTGTCTCACAGTCTCAAAATCTGCAGTTCTATTGAATGCGTAACCTCTTCTAAGAAGAAGGTTTATCAAGTTTCTGGTCACATCTCTTCCGGCAACATCCAGTCTTCTGGTAAGATGGTTTAGCACGACGGATTCATAAACTGGGACAATGTGTGTCACACCATCACCTGAGTCTACCACAACACCGGAAGAAAGACCTTGGGCATACAAGGCCAAGACAGCCTGGATGGCAACATACACTCCTCCAAAGTTGTACTTCTCGAACATAACGTCACACATTGTTTCTCTGTTCTTGAGAGGGTTCATTGGTGGCTCGGTCAACAGCACTTTACGGCCTGTTGTATCTATTTTCATTCTCTCATAAAAAGCATAGTCCCACAAATGTTCCATATCCTCCCAATTCTTGATTATACCGTTCTCCATAGGATACGAGATCTGGAGGGCTGTTCTGACTGAGGAGGCCTCGTCACCGCACATTATGTCCTTGATCTCCACATCTCCTGTCCTCTCTTCTGCTCTCAAAATAGGTCTTCCCACAATCGATGGAAAGGTGTGATCTGGGAAGTTTGTTCCTGCTCTTCCGATCTTGACAAATCCGGTACCTTGGTCCAGAACTGTACAACACTCCGGCACATTTGCGCCTCCTTGTTAGTATTCTGAGCTTCTTGTTTGTCAAAACAGTATTTTTCTCAGTTTCAGACTTACCTATTGGCTGATCCATTGTCATTGTCTACTTGCAATTGTAATTAGAGGTCAAATCCAGCTCCAATTGCCCTGTATATATCCCAATTGGTGACTGTTGCTCTCTTGTTTCCCTCTTGTTCCTGATAAACCGTACAACTCATAATTAAATTTCGTCTCTATATTTCTCATTTCGCTGATCAAGATATTTATTGCTCCGCACACGACCCTCGCAAGACCCCATCTCATCATCTCTTTAGCTGACCAAATCACTCAATTAAGTCCGTTTCTCTATACAAAAAGCCATCTCAAACCAGCTAAACTGTCTATTAAATTACAATTCTATACATTAAAATTCAAGAATCCTCCTCATCCCAACATGCTGCGCTTACGTCCCCTCATACGAACATCCTTCAATCTTCTCAAAACCTCAGCACACCGCTTTCGAGAACCTGTACCAACATCCCCATAATGATGGGCCTCGTAACCCTCAAGAAGCCATTCGTTGTATCTTTCTGAGTAAACAGGATGTGTCGATATCAGAGCACGTTCCAAAACATACAGATCAACCGCCTTGTCCTCCGGAAGAGACGAATACGAAGAAAGTCCAAAATCGATCAGGTTCGGAACATCTTTCCCAGACCCGTCAGAATTGACAAGAATGATATTAGAACTAGTTAGATCACCATGGACTAAATCGGCCATGTGTAATCTTCCAATGGCCACACCCACCTCCTTCATAACCTCTTTCACACCTTCGCTTATAGCAACATTGTTTTCGTGATTGTTCTGTTCCTGGTCTTTCTCCAGCTCCCACAACCAGTTCTTCAACGAGCTCACCTGGCCATTTTTCAAATGATAGCCAATAAATTCCATCCATATGATTCCATTGGGAGCATCCATGGCCACCAATTTGGGTGCTGCAATCCCTAGTTGATCCAACTTGTTCAACAATTTGGCCTCTCCTGCTGTCCTGGATTTGGTCAACTGACGATCCAAAACTTCATGTCTGTACGGCTTGCGTGGTCTGTATTTGATGATATAGTTGTCTGGATTCTTGATTCCGGCTGGCACAATGCTTTTAGGAAGATATGGATGGGTATCAGTTAGAAACACCACCGCCTCCGCTCCTTGAGAAATCACATTCAACGGAATACCAGGCAGATTTTCTCCTGCCTGAGCTAAGATCTCGGCACTCATGTTTTCGATGGATGCGTTGTTCAAGTATGTAATATTACGTTGTTGTTGTTGTTGTTGTTCTAATACATACTTTAAGGAGAAAACAACATAATCAACACTTCTTCAAAAGGTTTATCATGTCTTATTCTCTTCTCCGCCTGCAAAAGCTCAATAAACTTTTTTTTTTCACTTTTGACACAGCCTTAATTAAACCTCTCTTTTGGTAGCAAGATCGTAAGAACCATCAACATCTACAACTGTAATTAAGATAGAAATAACAGATACAAATGGATCTACAGACAAATAGGTATTGACATTTTCCATGTTATTGTGATTGGGAGTTTATAAAGAAAAAAAACCAGACCCGCTGGTGATATCGGATCCCTAAATTGTTATAAAATTGTTCTGCTATCATATACCTTGATGGATTTAGGACCAGCCTTACCACAGTTTTTCTTTTCGTTATGGGTCAACATATGACGATAGTATGCTAGAAACTTGTTTCCGTCCTTGTCTGAGTTGAGTTGTTGTATTTTGATTGTTTCGTGACACTTCTCGCATTCCACCGCATGGACAGGTCTTTCTGTTCTTCCCTTGGTCTTGAGATGTTTAATCTCGAGAGCCTCTCCAATAAGTTTTGGAAAAGGCATCTCAACACCATTGGAGTAGACACCATGTAGTTTTGTCACATGATGGAGATAATTTGAGTCTTTGCGCTCAAAGAACAAGCCATCAATGTTATCAGACTTGCAATAGGGACAAAGACCTTCACCATCCCCAATGCCTCGTTCCTGGTTGCTTTTCTTATATCTCACCACCAGCGGTTCGTAGTAGTTGGCGTTGGAGTCTGAGTATCTTGGAGGTAGAACCAGTTCAGCCTTGGGGTTACGTTTGAAGATGTACTGACTGTCTTCTGGATTGTTTCTGAAATGGTTGAAAGTGATTCCGTTTGGTTCGATGTAGGGATAAAAATGTTGTCTCATCCAATGCTGTAGAAGTTCTGAGTTTGTGTCCTGGAAGCGGGAGTAAATATGGGAGTATTTTGTTTTCTTGGAGCCCTTGATTTCGTCTAGCGATTCATGGGCCTCCTTTGGAGGTGCTGTAGTTTGTTCCTTGTTACTGGTGTCGTTCTGGGAGTAGCCGTAAACAGGCGACGGGGTGGAGCTCAAGAGATCTTTGGTTGATAGCGGATGGGAGGTCATTTCGTGACCCCAATGATCGGTCTGATCAGTGTGGTCCAAGTTCCAGCTCATGAGGATCTCGTCGGTATCAGTGAGTTCTGCAGTGGTTTCCTTCTGGTAGGTGTACTCCTGTTCTTGTGCCAGACTAGAAGTAGGAGTAGCATCCATGGATAAATCCTGGGAGCCGCCCAATTGGCCCAGAGTGTGGGACTCAAACAGCTGGTAATCGGGCGTTGGGATCATGTCGTGTTCCGGAGTGGATTCAGGAAAAGACGTGAGATTAGTGATGATATCCAACATGTCCTCGTCTCTAGACATGGTCAAGGAAACTTCGGCGGTGGGCTCGAGTGAGGTGAAACCAAGAGAAAGTTCTCCCATCTTGGGAGCACCGGCGGATCCAGGTGGCTGCACCACTGAGTACTCCCCGTAGCCTGAGTGGGTTTCAATCTCTTCAAAACTCAGGAACTCTTCCATAATAGCAAGACATATAGCAATGTGTTAAAGCGGATGTGTGAAGAAGCGAACGACGTCTAGTTGGCTGTCCGTCCCTGCGAACAGGGGTCTTAGCGAAGATAAAAGATGAGTATTAATTTATTTGGATAAGAAAAAAGTCTTTTAACTGGGCCGAATCAAGAAAAAATCAAGAATCTCCTTCTTTTAAATATCCTTTCATTTATCAATCCAATGCGCCCGAAGGCAAATGCAACTGTCTGCCCATCTTTACAAGGCGTTGCAACTTTTCCTACAAACAATGCTGAAATCTTGGACTGTTACCAGTTCCGGATCCCCAAAGAGGGAGCGAAGATTTGGAAATAGGGAAAAATTGTTTTTTTTCTCGTCTCCTATATAAAACTGAGAACTTATTCCCTCCAGAGATTTTTTTTCTGTATTTGCCTTCCTCTCTTCTTGTTCTTATTTCTCTTGTATTAGACGTCATATCCCAATCAGCATCAGATTTTGTGCTGTTCTGTTACACAAATGGTCTAAATCATCCCACTTTCTCATCATTCATTCATAGCAACATCCAATTGTCCATCGCATATCCTCAAACTTCTCCGTCTACAACAAAATCTCCCCTTCCTCTTCCATGAGATACTCAGATACCCGTCCCAGAGGACCAAAAAGAAACTATCGAAGACCATACGGACCTAATTCAAGAAATCACAGACAACCATATCCCACAGGTCTTCATTCTCGAAACCAATTACAAGTCCAAAACAAAAGTAATTACCATGATAGTAACACCGAATCAAACAACGAACAAAATAATGAACAAAATCAAATAACACCCATAAAAGTGGTGATGAAACCCTCCGGGTATCTAACTAAAATGCTTGCAAAACAGAGAGGACACTCCAAAGACGACCCTTCCACCATCTATTATCCACCAGAAGATGCCATCGTTCCTTCCACAAATGATCCTCAGAAATACTACATCTACCGTTTCGACTCGCCAGACTCAGAGGGAACTAGAATTCCCCTTATTAATCATAAATCTCACTATTCCATAGGTAGAGAGCCCCAAAATAATGATATTATAATCAACGATTCTCTGGTATCGGCTGCTCATGCAGTGATTCAATTTAGAAAAGTCAATAATAAGATCTCCGCTTATCTCATGGATTTAAAATCCACCAACGGAACCTTTCTCAACGATGAGGAGTTTGAACTTCCCAGTAAAAGGTACATTGAGTTGAGAAATAAAGATAAAATCAAGTTCGGTGACTACGAATCACAACGGGAATTTGTCTTTATTATTGATTAAAACGTCTTACTATATACACTAATGCATTAATGATGACTTTGGAGTGATCAATTAATCACCCCTTCTATTAATTTAGTAAAGTTTGTCGGTTCCTTTAATCTTACCTGTACCTTCCATCTTTGCACTTCTAGCTCCAAATTGGATTGCTCTTTTAGGCTCGTCGATTATCCAATTCAGACCTATCTTCTTAGCAAGTAGTCGCAAGCACAGCTTTCTTGTTATCTCTCCCGTATCAGGATTGTAATTAAGTTTATAGTTGATAGGAACATGTTGTGTGACATGATTGATGAAATGATGATCAAGAAAAGGATATCTCAACTCTTTAGACCAACATGAAATCACCTTATCATCTCTTGACAAATTACGATAGTATAATTGGGATAAGTCATGCTGTAATTCTGCTCTGAGCTCCTCAATCAATTCGATCATGTTGTAACTGGTGTTATCGGTCTGTGGTTTGTTTTTCAATTTTCTTTTCGTTTGATTAGACACTCCCGTGAATATTCTTTCATGTCTGGTATAACCTCCAAACAGTTCGTCTGCACCTAAACCACTCAAAAGAACTTCACAGGTGCTTTTATAAGACTTTCTTTCAAAAGTGGTGAATTCGGGGTTTGTTAAACCGTCTACATAAGAAACGAGATTTCCATCTCCCCGTGAGGCAAAATAAAATGCAATTGCAATCGAAAGATCCATTTCTGTATCATTCGGATATATCAAACGGATAACCCTACCTTTATGCAATATGTATTCGTCAAATGGAACATCAACTTCCACCAACTGGAACTTGATATGAGTGTATTTTTTCTGGAGGTTGTACCAACTATTCAATGACAGCTTACGGTCAGGGGTGTTGGCAGGTTGGGTGTTGCTTCGGGGATTCGAAAACGATACATTGAGAAGATCAATCACAGTCCCTGGAGCGGCAATCTCTGCAGCAAGAGCTGCCAAAATAGTACAATCTATACCACCACTGAACAAAATTCCAAAATTGGATTTGGCTTCAGTAATGGGAAATATTGTTTCAATTCGAGACTTAACAGATGAACTTAGCCTTTCATAGACAGATTTCACTATCTCCTGTGAATGGTCTATTTGATCCGTGAAGTTCCTAACAGCATAGCAACTTGGAAGCTCAGAAAAATCATCAAACGAGAGATATTCAAGGGCACACGATACCAAATCGTAGACATGGATGATTGCATTTTTGCATTCTGTAAACTTTTCCCTGTTATTAGTACCAGGAGTACAACTGCTAACCATTAATTCGTCGTTCTCAATCATATAACACAAGGACTTTTTACCCAGAACATCTTTCCCGAAATATACCTTCTTTTCCTCAAGATCGGTGATACAATATGCGAACTCTCCCTCGATAAGTCCAATGGTTTTGATCAAATCATTGTCATTTTCTATGAGTTTGTTATATATGAACTTCAGATCGTTGCTGTGTTGGTTGTTGGAGTCAATTTCTGAGTTATAAAGTTCTCCATTGAACTGGATAATCCATCTTCCGTCGATAGTCTCTAATGGTTGTGGAGTCAGGGGAGGTCTCAACGAAAGAACAGATGAAAAACACTCAATTTGGCCGGAATTCTCGATTCTCCTATTGAAATAGTTGCAACTATCAGACCCTCTAGCAAGAATCCGTCCAATTAACCCGTTGAAAAGATCGTTTTCGTTGTCCTCCTCTAAAGGAGCACAGCCTGGGAACTTCAATTCCCTGTTAAGATCATGATCTATGACATCTTTAATGTGGTTGATTTCTATGTTTCTGGAAGAAAAATCGGTTGTTCCAGAAAAATGGTACAGAATTCCACACATGGGAGCTTTTTCTGTATGAAATGATGGAAATAACAAAGAAAAAAGGAAACAAAGAAGGAAAGAGATTGATAATTATTTATTTGCAAGTAAAATATTTTTTCTTGGGGGTTGAGGTTTATATAGATAATTTTTGGCGAAACATATCTAAGATAGAGGGCTAGTTGAACTATTTTGTTATGGGAAATTGTAGAATTAAGATATTTAATTAAAGGATTTGGACATTAAAAGAGGTCTCAACTATAGAGAGAAACCTTGATAGTTGAGTAGAACATCATAAACCAAAGAAAACAGCTTGGAAGCCTCAAAATTATACACCATTGAACCATGTCGTCCGGAAAGAAGCTGTTGTTGATGGGCAGGTCCGGGTCAGGTAAATCATCTATGAGATCGATTATCTTCTCGAACTACTCAGCATTTGATACCAGAAGACTGGGAGCAACCATTGATGTTGAGCACTCAAATCTGAGGTTTTTGAACAACATGACGCTGAATTTGTGGGACTGTGGTGGACAGGATGTCTTTATGGAGAACTTTCTGAACAACGATTATGACTCGCAATCGTCGTCATCTAATAACACATTCAAGAAATGTGAGGTTCTGATTCACGTGTTTGATGTAGAAAGTAAAGAGGTCCAGAAAGATATCGAGATATTCAGAAGAGTGTTGGATAACTTGCACAAGTTCTCACCTGGAGTCAAAATCTTCATTCTGGTTCACAAGATGGATCTTATTCAGATAAATAAAAGACAGGAACTGTTTGATATAATGTTCAATAAGTTGCAACAAGTGGCATACACAGAGTTCAAATTCAAAATAAAGGGATTTGCAACCTCCATCTGGGATGAGAGTTTGTACAAAGCCTGGTCTTCTATAGTTTGTTCCTTGATCCCCAACATATCCTTATATGAGCAACATTTATCCAAATTCAACTCAATATTAAACGCACGGGAGATGATTTTGTTTGAAAAAACCACATTTTTGGTGATTTCGTCAACCAATAAGTCGTCCTGGGCTCCGTCAAATGAGGCCAATTATGACCTAGATCCAAAGAGATTCGAAAAGATCTCCAACATAATCAAGACATACAAACAAAGCGTCAACAAAATCAGAACTAATTTCAATAACCTAATTCTACATGGACATAATTCCTCTATTTATCTGGACGTTTTAACAACCAACATCTACATCATGATCATAATGGATAAGGCTAAAACAACAGCAGAAGGCTACGAGGTTGATGACGAGAATCTGATACTTGAGAACATCAAGGTTGCCAGAAACATGTTTGAACGAATTGAAACTAAGGCAAAATGAAACACGCTAATCTTCAACAATCTGCAATATTCTAGTTTATGTATATTATCCTACAAATTGATTATCATTATTAAATATGAAATTGATACATGAATCACAGATAGAACTTCTTCTTCTCCTTATCCATATCAGGACGATGTTCCCAATCGATCTCCTCCTTGATACCTTTCTGTATCCTTCGCAGCTTCAAGGTGAACTGTGGTCCCAGTTCTTGTAGTCCCACCTTTTCCTCGTTTCTAAACACATATCTGTGCATTCTGAAGAATATATAATCTCTTTGATTGTGCAACGTTATAACCTGTCTTCCTTTGATCTCAGGCGTGTGAGGAAACAGAGACTGGAACAATCTAGCGACAGTTTGACCCAATCTAGTGGTGAAGTTATTCAAAATCAACTCCGGGATGTGGTCTGTAGCGTTACCATGTCCTTGAATATGGGACTTCTCAACAAGCGAAGAAATCGAGAAGTAAAAGGTAGGTCCCGCAGGTAGATGTATAAAGGTGATACCGTTGACCACTTTCTTATCCTCATTTATAACTATCAAATCTGTAAACTCTCGGTTGGTACAATATTCACTCATGTCCTTCATCGAATACTCTCTCTTCCTTTTCACAAAAACAGTATTAGGAAACACTCCCATTAACATATTTGCGAATCTATACGCAGGCTTCTTAGCATGCGGACTGGTTGTAAGCAGAATTTTAGGCTCTTTCCCACTGTTTTCAAAATATGAGGCAAAATCATCTTCTCCTTCTATATCAACATTCACCGTCTCATCATAAACTCTCATGGAATCAATGGTACGGGGAACATTTTCAGTCAGTCTCTTCTCCTTCAACTCGGGATTATCCAGTTCCTCTTTAGCTCTGGCTGCTCTCTCCTTGTGTCTTTTCTTGTTGTGTTCATGTTTGAGCTTCGCAAAAAGCTGTTGCCTTTTTTGCTTATTCTTGATCGTTTTCAGCTTCTCAGAGTCTATAGATGACATCTTGAATCCTGATTTTATATATCCAATTCTGTCCAAAAGCTGTCTCCTTCTTCAATATATACACTATATATAATGCTTTTGATCAATATATGATAAAAAAATTTTTATATACTTTTTTTTTTCCTACTTTGAGCCGCACACCAACCATTTCGAAATCTCTACAACTATCAAGAATATGAATTAGAAGATACCCGTTGTAAATCTAAAAATCAGTACTAATAACATGGCACAACGAAGAAATACTCAATATATGCAGAAATAATGTTCACCAAACATCTTCCTGGTATCTATTTAAAACTCTGAGATTCTTAACCATATCGGTTGCAATCGATTCGGTCACCTTTCTCTCCTGAACGAAAATCTTAACAAGAGTGCTTTGGACATCTCTGGCCATTCTAGAGGCATCTCCACAAACATAGAAAAATGCCCCTTGGTTTAATAAATCACTAACCTCCTTCGAGTATTGAAGAAGTCTGTCCTGAACATACACTTTTTTATCAGCCTGCTCTCTAGAAAATGCAGTAATCAACTGGAACGAGTCTCCTAGCTTCTTGGAATAATCAACCCATTCATCCTTGTACAAGAAATCTTCATCAGATCTTCTGCATCCATAGAACAATAGAGTCTTTCCAAGTTTCTCAACCCCATTTTCAACTTGCTGCACTCTTTCTCTCACAAATCCTCTGAACGGAGCAACACCAGTACCCGGACCAACCAAAATCACAGAGGTAGCAGGATTAGATGGTAGCTTGAAAGTAGATCTTCTGATATGCACAGGAAGGATAAAAGGCTTGAATTTGTTTTTTGGACCAGCAAGATCATAGGTGACAACAGGAGTCACATCAGTGATCTTATTTTGAGCCAATTGTATGTTTTGTAGAAGATTTGTAGCAACACCTGTGACAACATGGTCAACATCAGGATAAGTCTCCTGCTCAACAACAGCGGTGATGTGCACAGTTTGCTTTTCGGTCAAGGAGGAGGACGAGATGGAGTAATAACGTGGCTGCAGATGGGCAACAGATTCTATTATGAACTCAAATGGAATTGAAGACCATTCATCACCTCCGCTGAGAACTGAAAGAACATCAGCTATATCCAAGTATTTGGCAGTGACTTCGGAATGGAACAGCTTTTTGTCGCCTGAAAGCTTAACCACCTTGGCCTTAGTGTCATCATTTGGAGCAAATTGAACAATTGAGGTCAGAAATTGTCTTGAAACAGGGCCTGAGATTTCTAAATAATGTCTAACAACAGATTCGTATGTGGTCGGGGAAGGGAATGGAATGTGAACAGTGGCATCAAGGGACTTAATATCGATGACAGTGTCTTTTTTATCAGTCAATCCCAACACAGACAAAAATTTTTTGACCTTTTCATTAGCGTTTGAAGGCCAGATTGCAATGTGATCTCCTGTAGAGTACTTTAAATTAGTGGCCGATAGATCAAATTCGGCATGAATGCAGTGTCTTGTCTTGCTGTTGAATAATTCCTTGGTCAACTTGATAGGAGCCAAGTATGGATGAGTGTGATCGAATGGTCCCAATGTCAGAGATTTGATATCTTCCTCAGAGGTTGGATTGACATATTTAGCATTTGGTTCACCTAGAGAAACCTCTGGAGAACTGGCTGTCAGTTTCTCGTTCTCAGTAAGAGTAATTCCAGGCTCATAGACGAGCTCATGCTCCTCGAGACTGAGCTGATCCTTCAAGAGATCAAACAACTTTTCTTTCCATGCAAGATAGTCTTCATCCATGGTTCCTCTTCCATCATCACCGAGTCCAAGTTCACCGACCAATTGAGCATTCTTCTCCTGCAACGTTGAGGCTGTCTTTTTACCAATGGCGTTGTAAAACTCGTAGGTGGAGTTTCCAAGACCGAAACAACAGAACTTGATGTTGGAGAGATCATCGCATTCGTTGTCAAGATAATCAAAGAACTCCACAGAATTGTCAGGAGGTTCACCTTCTCCATAACTGGCCATGAAGAAGATCACCAACTTGAAATCATCCACGGCCTCAAAAATCTCGTTCAGATTTTCGTAGTCGTAATCAGCGAGATCTCCACACATGGTGGAGAGGGAGAATCTGGCCTGGAACTCCTTGGCAAACTTGTGAGCATAATCCTCGGCTGTTCCTGTCTGAGATCCATACAAAACTAACGCTTTTTTGTTGTTGTTGTTGAGAACCTCCACGAGATCTCTAGACGACCCGCTGACAGACACTCCGGACTCGCCATTGGAATCCACAGCCCAGAGCTTTCCCTTGGTGAAATATGCCACCAATGCAGCAAATATCAGAGCTATCACGCTCAAATCTAATGTATCAATTGCCATTTTGTTCGTTTCTCTAATGAAATTATCTATATATGGGGGGATCTAGAACTGATTCTGAGATCCTTCTTTTGTCTAAATTCGGTCCTCTTGTTCGCTGGTCAACAGCTGTTGTATGCTTTGATCTTTTAGGTCTCAACCTTCTATTTTGTGTCTTTGATGTTTCTGGGACCCACAATGCTTCTTATAAGCCTGTTATCCGCCCTGATTTGTTTCTTTCTTGCTAACTTGTCTCGTCGTAAAAGGAACAAAGGATAACAAGAACAAGAAAAATGGTGTGAGACACAAAAAAATCCTTCCTGATGTATTTATTTACCTCACGTCGAGATTTTTTTATCTATCGTCCGGACGTTTCGTCCAATTCAATTTAATTCCCTGCTGCCACACGAATCCTCCTATGCCCGATAACTACTGTCTCTTTCGTTCCCTGAATCCACGCTTGTTTCAGAACAAATTCCCCTGCAAAAACCGGCAACTCCGTCCATCTCTAACCCTCTTCAAACCAGAATCTCATGGTATTCTCCCCATCTTCATCCCCCTTTTCTCGTCCTTCTCCATTCCCATCAATCCATATCGCTCAGTCAAATCAGGAATATTTGTCCAGGAGCTGTTCCCGTCAAATTGGAACCGCCGAGCGGACATGACGCGATTTCGATTTGATGAGCCGCACATCGACCCAAATAGTCCCGTCGAATCTTCTACTCCAAAACTAAAACCATCCTCTACAAATCATCAATCGTGTCTTATCATCCCCATCAACAGTACAAAACCTCGTCATAAGATCCATCTACAATCATCCCCTACCACCTCCTTCCACATTCAATCATAAACGAACACAAATTAGATACAAACAAACAAAACTTGGAAACAAAAGCATGATTAATATAGTATTTAGAATCTGCTCCTACCGATGATTGTTTCATTATACATACAACACATCTGTCTTGATCGATCAAATACCTCATAAGAATAAAAATATTACCCTCCAATCATAAAACTTCAGCATTCAACATCATATCTCAGGCATCAAAATTAGAATAAACACTAGCACTCAGGTCGTCAAGCTCCTGTAAATTGTTCAGAGTGTACAATATATCATTATCTAGAGAATTGTTGGTCAACTGGTTAGATTGTTTTGTGATAGATGCTAATAACGACGCAAGTTTCACCTTAGGAATCTCACTGTAATCAATTTCCGTCAATTTCTCCTCAGTCACCTGTTCTTGAATCACCGTCTCCTCCACAGCAATCACCTTGTTTTGATGCTTGTTCAGTAAGCCTATCATAATGTTGTCCAACACCTTGGATATTCCAACAGTAACAAGTAGACTGATAATAGTGTTCACCTGCTCGTTGTTCAAGTAGTCCTTTAGCTCACTCAGCAACTTGCCCATTCTCTCTGTGTTTTGCATGTTGTTGTTGAAATTGGTCAAAAATTCCATGTCGTTTGTCTGTTGCAAAAGGAAAAACTCCAGATTTGGAGGAGGTAGCAATGCAGAAATCACAACAGACGTGTTTTGAACAGACACTGGATTTTGATGAGTCATCAACTGCTGTGTGAATGACATTCCAAATAATGATTGTGATGATGGAGGAGGATCCTGGAACTGATGAATCTCCCTGTCAACTAACTGTTGAGTCTTATTAATCAATGATGCAAACTCCTCCATTGAAAGCTCCTGTCTTGGATTGATTTCCCCAAAAATGTCTTCCACACTCACTTCGATCTTGTTCTTAATCTCGATCCATCCTTTGTTCAGTAGCCACCAGCTGAAGGACAGAAATGCCTGCTCCGCAAGATTTTCATCTCCACGACTTGAACCACTGCTGCTGTCGTCCTCATCATCTACAAGATTGTAATTAGCATCAATAGAGACTCCGGAATCATTTTCCAACTTGATTCCCTTCGTCTTAGAAGCCAACTTGATGGCAGTCTCTAGGTAAGACTTTCTAGAAAGAATGTTTAGTTGTAGATGTAGGAACACGATTAACAGCGACTCGCAATATAATAGGGTCAAAAATCTGGTCAAAGACTCATTTTTGAGTTCGTTCCAGAGCTCTGTCTTGGATTTAGAAGGTTGTGCATTAGTCTGCTCTTGAGTCTGATTGTCCTTTTCGTTATGCACCGAGAAGTCGTCACTTAAAACCGTGGATAAGGCTGGGTCACTAGGCATACTGGAAGAAACAGACTTCTTCTGTCTCTCTAGTCTCTTGTTTTGCAGTTGTTTAGTGATGTCCTCCACATTCAACTCCTCGTAAATTGGTTCTGTCAGCACAGGAAGCAAGGAAAGAAATGTCATGTAACAATCATTCTGTGTCTGTTTGAATCTCCGTTTTATCTGCTCTTTGGCAAAGTTCTCCTCTCTCAGTTTCTCCTGTAGCTCAGTTATCTTGGAGCTCACATAGGTGCTCACAAGATAAGAAATTGCAACAAACCCTGTGGAGAACAAGATCTTCTTCTTGTGTCGCCCAAACAGGTCTCTGCAATACTGGAACATCCTGAAATCTGGTCTATCGCAACTGAACACCCCAGTAGTAGTCAAATGACACAGATCAGGTTCAGATCAACTTCAAACCCCCGTTGTTTGGCTAAATATTTAAATAGACAAGACAGGAAAAGCAACGTTCCTTCTCGAGCTGTAATCAACTGTTCTGCTCAATGCGTTTAAAACAAGGGCTTCTGAATGAAAACACCAGATTCTTTTGTAGCCCACCCCTTCACGCGTGCTTCCAAATCTAATACGTCAAAGATCAATACAAACGGTAATCGATCTTCTGGCGAAAACACTCGTTTATTTGCGCTGATTAGCCTGGCAATGAACGTTAAAACCGTGTTTCTTACTCCGTAGATGTTTCCTAACTAACTCAATAAGTTCCCTCAATAGAACTCCTTCAGTTGTTATTGTTCCACCTTGTTCTACGCAACACAAGAGCCTCAAACTTGTATCTCAATATCGCTCTCCTTGTTATTCTAAACACTATCACAAACTCTCTTGCTCTCTCGTCTTCTCCACTGGAGGCTACAACTTGCCCCAATAGGAAGGACCGTTTGGCGACCTACCTGGAAAAAATTTTGTTACCCTGCTTTTTTAGATAAGATCTTCCCCTTCTTCATTACAAGCATTTTTAGTCATTAATTATACCAATAACATCTATATAATATACATTCAAACCACTCCAGATAGAAGCAAAACCCTTCACAAATAATAGTCTAGAATCAGCCTGTTCACTTCCGGGATCCATGAACTCCATTAGATCCCCGCGACCGTGAATGTGCAGGCTTGTTCACACCTTTGCTAGATCTGTTGGAACCTTTCTTCGACGGCGTCTTCACATCATTACTCTTGTTTCCTGACTTTATCTTTGACTTCTCGTTCCTCTTGGAAATGTCATTACTCTTCTTATCTCCTGTCTCGCTCCCAGAATCGTCTGATTCCTCTTTCTGCTTCGAATCATCAAACTTGGTATGTTTTCCCTCGAAATGAACCTTTGAAACAGCAGGTTCCATCAGCTGTTTACCAATAAACTTCTCAGCAGCCTTGTTCGCTTTCTCCAGCTTCTGTTGGTCACCTTCTTCCTTGCTCTCAGCCTTCTTGGCTCGGTCAATATAGGACTTAACCCTCTGCAACTCCTGCATCACCGCATGGTCGTTTTTGGAATTCAGACCGCTCATCTTCAAATACGTGAAGTACAATGAGCTCAAAACATAAGCATATGTGTTGTACAGTTTCACTTTCTCAAGTGGATCCGACAAATCCACTATTTGTTGAAGCAAAGAAGAACTCAAAAGACCCTCATCAAGCTTCGATCCAAACTCTCCAAGTTGGGATTCAAACGAATCCAACAGAGACTTCACAAGTTTTGTATCATCCATGACTGAGGTTATCGACGTGGAATCCACTGGTACTTCCTGGTTATAAATACCCGTGATTCTACTTCCTCACTGTATATTATCTCTCCCTTCCTGCCTCTAAAATATATCCACCCTACGGAAAAAAATTGTACATCTAAAAAAAAATAGATATTTCCGAATAAAACGAATCCCACCCAGACCAGACCTGTTTCGTCTTGATTATGTCATATTATGTCATCATTTGGAAAAAAACTCAACAGTGGGTTGGAATTGGCGACGTCGTCGTCGCCGCAAGAAATTTGGGGCTGCGATAAAAAAAGCTGAAACAAAATTTTGTATCGTCGACCGACGCAAATTGTTCATCTCCTCCCAACTGATACTTTACTACTGTTCCGGTATTAGTTTCCCATAAAATACATCTTTACACCATGTCCCCTCTTTTTTTTTATCCCACGTATAGCCTGTATTTGGTATTCGTACCCCTTTTACAATTCCCCAAAGATGGATGAGGATCCCATTAAAAGAACTGTTCTCCAAGCATGTGGTCTCCATAGTCCATCCAAATACCCTGACTGGCAGAAGGTTGCAGGGATAGTATGGGATTGTTGGCTGAGCAATGGTTCGGAGCTTTTTTGTCGGGTTTAGGTGATGAAAAGATGGCTTCTGCGGTTAAAGTTAAGATGGATCTAGTGCTAAAGAGAACTCGAGATGTCTGTACTCCACTCTGACGCCACAGTTTTTAGATATCCTGGTCAAGATGAACAAGTGAAACAACGCGGGAACATGGCCGGAACAGCTTGGATTGGTTGAAGGGGGTATAATGGATCAGGAGTTTTGGGTCTTATTGTTAGGTCAGGTTAGATAGGCTTTTTTCTTCAGATTTGGAATATCAGAGAGTCCAAATTGCAAGGAGTTTTTTAAAGGGATTAGAGGATTTAAGGCAGTAACATTAGACGTAATTGGGACGATATGTAGCCCGAACTAAATGTACATAACGGAATATATGTCTGTCAGGTTTGTAGTGTAGTGTATTTGGACAGAGAATCAGGTGGAATTCTGCGTTGGATGGTAGCAAGGTGAGCTTAGATTAGCAGGGGTCATTTAGAAGGAGAAAGCGGGTAAATTTGGTCAGAGCCTCAATTGGCTTAGCAATGAACAAAAGTCTACAGATACTCGGTATTGTATGTTCAGAATGTTGGGGAGTGGAACGGTAATTTCAATGGTGGTTGTGGATAATGAAGTTTAGTTAATGAAATTCAGCTCCTATTTAGGAAAAAGTATGCCTGAAAGAGTGAGAAAGCCCATATTCAGCCGTGAGGTTTGCGAAGGGCTTCTACGGTGAATGAGGGGCAGAAAACAAGTTTTTGCACGGGGCAAGAAGATGGGGGCAAGAAGATGGGGGCAAGTAGCACGCAATCGCCGCGACTCTGGAGGGGCAGTCCTGTTGCGGTGTGTTCATTATGTTCGGGCCCCGGAGATCCCAAAATAGAGGTTGTAAATCTGGGGAAGCAGCTGCTTCCTCGATTCCATTGGTTCCGAGACTAACGTTCTGGAGTCTCAAGGAAATTTGGTAATCTGTCTGAAATATATCTATTGTAGGCTATTGTTTCCTGATCTTTCAGGGAATTAATGTGGTTTGTGTGCCAGTATTGCGAGTTGCAACAAGACATGTGAGCATACTAATCAGGAATTGCTCAGCGTAGGAAGTAATCCAGGTGACAGGAACAATTCGGTTGGCGTAGCACCCACGGTTCGGACATTTCTGCGCCAATAAACAGTTATTCTGTGGATCATCAGGTTTCTTACGTGATTAGGGATGTACAGGGGTCTCCAATTGATATAAAAGGAGCAGCAATTGTCCCTCTTACGGTAGTACAATCAGATCCATCATCCATATTTTTTGGTAGCACATCAATTTTATATTTCACATTAATTCAATTGATAATAAAAACACCTGCTAAAAATGTCCCAAGGAACTCTATACTTAAACTTGATCTCCCCAAGATCCTCCTTATTCAAGGACTTGGCTGAATACCTCAACTTGGACATCAAGATCTCCGACAACAAGGACCCAGAGTACATCAAGAAGTTCCCATTGAAGAGAGTCCCAACCTTCAGCGGTCCAAACGACTACGATTTGCATGAGGCCGTTGCTATCTTGGTCTACTTGATCTCCTTGGCTCCTTCTGGACACAACTTCTACGGTAAGAACATCTACGAACAAGGTCAGGTGTGGAAATGGACCTCCTTCGTCAACAGTGAAGTCATCAGTGGATTGGTCGACTTCATCTACCCATTGAGTGGTCTCTTGCCATACACCACCGAGGGTGTTTCCAAGGCCACCGAGACATTGGAGTCATATGCCAATCTTCTAGAAGGTCAATTGAAGAAGACCAAGTACTTGGCTTCCAACGATGAACCAACCTTAGCCGATCTATGGGCTGTGCAATCCATCAGATGGGGTTTCCAATCTGTCTGGGACAAGAACTGGGCTGCTAAGCACTCTGTTCTCTACAAGTGGTTCAGAGAAATCGTTGACACTAACCCAGTTGTCTCCAGATCTTTGAAGAACTTCCAACCATTGGACGAAGCCTGGAAGAACGTTGCACCAAAATAAATGGATCTGGTCTCCATTTATCAATAGCATCTGTCTAGCTCCGATTGTGACTTTATTTTTGCTTTTTTGATTATTAAAACTTTTAGGTAGTGATTATCAAGACTAATCGTCTCTGATAAAGTATAGTTTATATTGTTGAAGCTTTGTTGCTTGGTCGAATAAAAACGTCAAATTACCCTAACTTCTTCATAATTGAAATACCATCTCGAATCTAAAAATCAAACATCTTTAAATTTTCCAAATCATGCTCACCCACGTAATTATATATCTCTAATACAAATTACAACCTATTCAATTATATTAATTTCAAGAACAGTAAACATATTTCATATTCATTTCCATCTAATGATGAATACCAGAACAAGGTGGGGGAATCCTGCTCCGATAGTGATAACTCACAAACTATATAAAAAAAAAGTTATAAACGTCTTGAAAACAGGGGACTAACTAAGATCCAAAGAGCATGGGGGGAAACTCTTTGAAATCCTATATTTCAAATCACACAGGTTAGTGGGGGGTAGGGGAATTGTAACCTAATTTATACTAATAGAAATAATGACCTACTTGGATCACGACTTAACAGACAGACAGACAAAGAACATTTATAATTTTGAAAAAAGACACCACTAGGCTTGAACACATCTAGTATCCTTCCAAGTCTTGCTTCTTTCTTAGGTCATAGACATTCAATGCCTCTTCTGCAGCCTTGACACCAGATAATGCCATAGCTCCAAAAGTAGGACCCATTCTGTTGTGGGAGTCACATTCACTCAATTCCATACCAGCACAGATCAAACCTGGGAAAACTTCCCTGGTGTTCTTGACAATAGAGTCCTCAGCTCTGTTCATGTCAAGACAACCCATTTGGTTTCTTTGAATCAATCCCAAGGAAGCCAATCTCTTGACACAGAAGGCACCCATTGGACCATCATGACCGGTACAAGAGATGATGACCTTGGAGTTGATAGTGTTAGGATCCATACACGATTGGTCATCGTGGTGCATCGAAACAAGAGTCCAGTTAGTAACAACACCAGCAACTCTTGTTTCACCAGAATCAGTGGTTCTGGTGATCAAGTCCTCAACACATGTAGCGTTGAACAACTTCACGTTTGGCAAAGCCAAAACCTTGGAACAAAGAGTAGTGATGAACAAAGCAGCATGCTTGACAACAATGTAATCACCTTCGTCTTCGTACTCCAAACCCAATTCCTTAATAAAGGAGTCAGCTGGCTTTCTCAAAACCATAGCAGAGAACAATTGTCCACCCAAGAAACATCCACCACCAACAGCAACATTAGCTTCAATGATAGCGATCTTTAGGTCTGGTCTAGCCTTGGCCAAGGTGTAAGCAGCACTCAAACCAGCTGAACCTGCTCCAACAATGACGACATCGGACTCGGCATACTTGTCCAAATCAGCAAAGTATCTCTTGGTCATAGCTCTAGAGACAGTAGACTCTCTGATTGGAGCGAACTTGAAGGTGTTCCAGTCGTAGACAGATGGAACAGCCTTAGCAATTGGGGAATCAGCATTGAAGACATTGGTACTCTTGAGAGACAAATGCTTCTCTTCTTGCTGTTCTTGTTGGGTGATAACTGAAGTTGGAGCCCTAGAACATAAATTATGTTAGTACTTAGTCTTGAGGAAACGAGGACCACAAGATAATAGAATCACTGACAGAAGAAGTTGTGTTCAAAAACGGAAAGACAGCACAACACCTCTTCGAAACAAAAAGAGCTGCTATATCAAAGCCGAATTCAAACAATTAACTTCAATCAACAAAATATATCCTGGATCTTCGTATTATATTTGCATTTTCTTTTCGCTAGTATTAACTAGATCAAGTTCCGACCGTATAATCTCAGCCTATAATAAAAGGCACCGGTGCTGCAAATTTCATCATACGAGCATGTAAACAAACTAACCATTCAAGCAACTTCAATTGAATTTAAACAAACGGACCAATTTTCTCATATATCGGGAAACTTAATATAATTAAACATCAAGAGGAAAATAACTTATCTGAAGCTCCAGATGAATTGAGCCATCAATTAAGATGTCCAATATCTGAGCAATCATGAATCTAAACGACATACATTTTCGATTCTTATTTGTAGCTGGATATGTATTAGTATAACAAAGAGCTTATTCAAATGAAAAGATAGCAATTCATACCTGGCAAAGAGAGTAAAATAGTTCTATATTTATAACTTTCAAATTGACTTATTCTTAGACGTCAAAAAGACTTTGCACTAAGATTGAATGATCAATTGTTTGAAAATGGGGAAAAGAGGGGAAATATTGAACAAGATCAAAATAGTTTAGACGAAAATGAATCAATTTAAATGGCTGCTACACCCCCAATAGGCTCCGTAAACTACTCTTGCAAATGTTCCCATTGGATGCCGGCGGTCTCGCATCGCCCGAGAACTTTGTGGGGGGTCAGGTGACGCGGTAATTCAACCGGCTGAAATTCTAAATATTCCCAAAAACTGGTTAGTAGCCTATTTCGGGAGATTTTAGCGCAGAATAGTTTACCCCTTCATTGGCTTAAAGTATTAGACAGGCTTTGCTAGTCGCACCGTAATGGTGTTTCCACAGGGTACTACTGGTCAACATTACAGACTACAATAAAATACCAAGCTTTTTTAATGTGCTCGTTTACTCCTAGATTATCCTTTCAGCCGATTCAAAAGACTACCAAGAGCGCTATGGGGTTAGAATGCTAGATACATGGTATATTAGACACAACAATCAGATACAAACTGGCTATTCTTACTGATTCTGTTCTCCCCACATCCAATATATGATTAGTATATCTCTCTCCCTCTCTTGATTTCCAGTGTCCTCCGTAGTATTTTTTTCATCTCTTTTTCACAGCCTGCCTATTGCCTGCCAATAATAAATACTTTCCTCTTCATGTGTCAATCTCTCTGTCTGTTGGGAACACCTAACACCTGATAGTTTTTTTTTAATCCGATTAAATCTGTTTACCTGAATGAAATGTGATCAAAAGAGACATTTCCAGAAATTTCCTTGGTGTACAGATGTATCCCACAGTTTTGATATCTGAAGGCAAGTTTATCTTTTTATTAGTCACAAGATGAAGCCTCGTATATAAATTTGCCATTGGTGTTTATTTGGGTCTTATGGCATCAATTGTCTTCAACAATCCCACTAAGAATAGCTAAGTTTTCTCCAATGGAAACTGTCCAACCCCCGCCGTCGCAGCCAGGGTTACTTGAGCCCGATTTCAAGTTATTGGAGAAAGTAATCCCCAAGAACAGTAAACTGAAAATTCAACAAGGTTCTATCTCTCTCAAGAAAGAAACAAACAAGTTGGAAACAGCATATCTTGAGGCACCATTTATCCTGCTACCTTCCTTTGATCTTCTGAAACTGATCAATGTAGGTAAATGTTGTTGTTACTGTGGGGAGGTCCTAAAGGTTTACGATAAAGGTAGACTGAAGGATTCCAAGGGCAAAGAGGGCGCAAACATCACTGAGGAGAAACATGCGAGGTATTTGAATGGATTAGATTGCAACTATTGCAATTTGCGGTGGTGTTCCAAAGAATGCCGTAAGCTGGACTTTTCTCATAACATGCTTCATCATTTGCCCACCAACAAAGCCATGACCAATTTGTTGGTGAACTCAAACAACCAGAAGCTGATTCTCATCTATGACCAATGGACTCTTTTTCAAACCTTTTTGAAAAACAACAATCTGAGTGACATTTTTTACGTTTTCAAAATCATATTGCAATTGTTCCATGAGCCATCCTTGGTTCCGCAATACGAGAACTTGAAAAGAATAGATGATGAAACAGAAATGTTGGAATATCTGCGTGCAACAGACGAGCAAATCATTTCTGAGTTGGATGAGGATGAAGACACTAGACTGGTTTTAGATTATGAACAATGCTTTAGACTTTTGAAGAATTGTTTCAAATCGATTGACATTTCTTACCGGACTTTTTTGAATTATCTGGTTATATTCAGATTGAATAACATTGAAAATTCCATTTACTTGATTTCAAGTAACTTGATTGACTATAAGGAGTCTCCATCGTCTAGTATTAACACTTCAATTGCGTATTTTGATGAAAATGACCAGAATTATGACGACTTTAAGATAGAGAGCATATCGGACTGCTCTGTAAAACTTACAAAACAAACACATTTAGAGGCATATAAGAAACCTATTTTTACGAATTCTTTGAAAATCAAAAAGAAAATTATAAAGGTTTCAAATACCAGGGCCATTTCCGTTAATGAGCCTCTGGTTGCGGCCAGAACGCCAGACGCTTCTTCTTTTTCTTCATTGTCTGACTCGGGTTCAGACCTTTCAGTGGATATGAGAGTGGTTCCTTCTGTCCTGGTTGAGGAGGTGATTAGTTTATTACCAGACCCAACAACCATAGCACTGGGAGACGGATTTGAAGCTCCTAACGAAAGCTCGAAAGGAAAGCGGAGGACTGCTTCGTTCACGTCCTCTGGTAATTCATTTGGGGAAGGTATCATCAAATATAACAGACAACAGATTCGGGAAATGCTACAAAACATGACTCTTGATGCTGACGATTTACAGGAGGACAGAGATGAAGACGTATTTGATAGTCCTGAATGCTCCAGTCGTCGCAAGAGTGTTGTGAGTGTTGATTCTGCTGTTAGTGGTGTTCTTGGTGATGCGGAGTCCTTTGAATTACAAGTCCCTCAAGGATTTGGAAAGGGAGGAAGAAGAAAAAGTGTTCGATTCGACGAGCATATCAGCAGCATAAATTAAGACGATTTTGTTACGTACGTGAATTAATGATTTTATATAGTATACAGTTAAATTATTATGATTATCCATATTGACTTGTGAACTAAATTTGTCTATCTATATAATCTGGAAGTTGCTGGGAGGGGGGTCTGCCGATTGGGCCAGGCATCCAAATATGTTTATTTTACCGGGTGAAAATAATATCTCAGCTAAGCAATTAACGAAATTTCCAGATAACGTAGCATAGATAAAAACGGCATTTTTCAATGCAAAGTTGGGGTAAAACTGTAAGAAAAAAAGATTCAACTGATGCGTAGAAAGAGAAGAGAAGGGTGTTTACTTGTTCTGAATTGGGAATGAGAGCCGATATGGTTGTTGATAAGATTTCATAATAATATAGCTGATAGAGCAGTATTGGAAGAGGACTCCGCATCATGCCATGAATAAATCGAGTGTTTGGTTTTTCGCATCTCTAAGCAAAGACTATTCTGGATCTCTGCATATGGAAATGTTACGGTTTACAAGCGTGGATGTTGATTTTCACCTGAGTTCTAAGCCATTAGACCCATTCTACATTGAATTATGCTAGTTATTATTTTCACTGGGTCTGAAGAGATACTTGGTTTTTACCGCTTTTCATATTGAGGGAATTGGAGGTTGAAAATGGATGGAAAAGATGTGCGGGGTATTTTTGTTCTTTGGAGATGAGTAAGAACCATTGAATACACCATGAAATTCAGATTACCAAAAAGAACCAATATTAGAGGCCGTTTATGCAGAGAAAAGATCTCATTTAATCTTTAGATAACAGTGCATCCTGAGATATGATTAGTTGTCCGTTAAGGTGCATGGCATGGAAAGTTGTAGAGAGTTGAATTGAAGGGGTTGTTTCTACCGAGTATGTTTTAATATCCCAATAGTATTGAGGATTCGTTCGTTCTCTTCATCTATTGGACTAGCTCTTCATTATCATGAACGAGTCACGATGATCGTATTATGTGCTAAACCCATTGCGCGCGGCTCTTTGAGCCGCCCAAGGCCAATGCCCTAGCAATTTGCGACCGAAACCTCAGAATCTGTTGTGCCTTACTGCAGGAGGACGAAATCACAATAGAGAGTAGAATAGATAGTTGAAGACAGATGCAGACTTTCGCCGTAGTAAATAGTCCCTGAAGAGAAACATTAGTGGTGTGTTGATACGATCAGCTTTTGTAAGATGGCCTGTAGCTCTGGAGTCTTCGAGACAGTATTGATTACCAGTCAATTCATATCCCTCAGACCTTGGGGTTGGACCGAAGTAACAAGTGTCAAGTGTGCCGTCATTCTGCCAAGGAACTAGAAGGAGTGTGCAGGGGGTAGTATGACGATCTTCGTTAGTAGTCAAACAGGAGGTGTCCTCGAGGAAGGTGTCTCCGGTGCCGGATTAGGCGTATATGGGCGGTTGGTCGGCATTTGCAGGATGATTACGGGGGGAAGGAGTCATGGGAGATGGTACAAACGGTTGGGTTTTGGTTTTCGTTCTCGGGGAGGACGATCGTATGTGTCAGAAGCTTTTCTAATAATACGGCTCCCTTTCGCTAGAGGTGCTGCGGCATGTGTTTGTGGTAGGGTGATGCAATGGAGACGATTGGAATCTGTTATGGACTCCTGTTTTCATTAGCACTAGATTTTTTTTTTTTTGCTGCATGTTTTTTGTTGATATAAATCAACAATAGATAATGTTTTGTAACAATAGAGGAATAATGCGGTTGGGCCGATAATAACTGCATATAGGACGATCTGTTTTTATTGAGTTTGCGGCTCTATTGTTGAGTGCACTTAATCTGCATTATTAAGGCATACCGTCCATGAGTCATGTACCATAGGCAGAATGATAACGGGCGCACAATCGGGCCAATCATGTAAGAGGAACTGGCTTCAGGGCCTGTTCCTGTATGGTAGCAGATTCTTTATTGGGAAAATCCGCATCCATTTGTCACATTTTAGCAGGCAGACAGACACAAATCGTACAATAGATTTCAGACCTAGGGGGTAGCCGGCATGAGAGATCTTGAGCGCAATAGAGCCAAGCAGAGCACAAATATAAATAAGGGAGCAATGCCCTTTGGATTCTTATCGAAACCACCGTTAAAATTCAAAGAAAAAAAACTCAAGTTTGAAAGCTATCTAAGATTGTAGTGGCTGATATATTGGTTCTGAATACAACTGAACAATTCTTTTATCAATCTTAGTTTGCTACAACATCTTCCAAAATGTTGGATTCTATGACAACTGACTTGACGGCCAAGTACGACAAGGCTGACATGGTTTGGGTCATGGTCTCAGGTATTCTTGTCTGGATTATGATTCCTGGTGTCGGTCTGTTGTATTCTGGTCTTTCTAGAAAGAAGCATGCCTTATCCTTATTGTGGGCTTCCCTTATGGCTATCTGTTTAATTTCTTTCCAATGGTTCTTCTGGGGATACTCTTTGACTTTTGGTACCGACTCGTCCGTTTTCTTGGGTTCTCTTGATAACTTCTGTCTCATGAAGGTTCTAGGTGATGCTGATGCTGTTACCACTGTTCCTGATATTGTCTTCTGCTTTTTCCAAGGTATGTTCGCCATGATTACCGGATGTATCATGTTGGGAGGTGCTTGCGAAAGAGCAAGATTGGGTCCTATGATGGTTTTCTTGTTCATTTGGATGACAGTTGTTTACTGTCCTGTTGCCATGTGGACTTGGAACGGAAATGGATGGTTATACACCTTAGGTGCCTATGACTTTGCTGGTGGAGGACCAGTCCATCAAGCTTCCGGTTTCGGTGCTTTGGCTTACGCTTTAATCTGTGGTAAGAGACATGACCCAGTTGCAAGCTCAAGTCTACCAAAGTACAGACCTCACTCTGTTACTTCCGTTGTTTTGGGTACCGTCTTCCTATGGTTCGGTTGGTTTGGTTTCAATGGTGGTTCTTCTGGTGATGCTTCTCTTAGAGGTTTCTACGCCTGTGTTAACACCAACTTGGCTGCTGCATGTGGTGGTTTGACCTGGATGTTCCTTGATTGGTTCAGATGCGGTCACAAATGGACTACTGTTGGTATGTGTTCCGGTGCCGTTGCTGGTTTGGTTGGTATCACTCCTGCTGCTGGTTTTGTCCCTGTTTACTTTGCAGTCCCAATTGGTGTCATCACTGCTATCTGCTGTAACTACTCTGTTGACCTTAAGAACTTGATTGGTATCGATGATGGTCTTGATGTCTGGTGTTTGCATGGTGTTGGAGGATTTGTTGGAAGTTGTCTAACCGGTCTTTTTGCAGCTGATTACGTGATGAACACTGATTTCGGTGCTGCTGGTGCTGGTGGTTGGTTGAACCACCACTACAAACAACTAGGATACCAATTGGCTGCTTCCTGTTCCATTTTGTCCTGGTCGTTTGTTGTCACTGCCATTATATTGTTGGCTATGAACCAAGTTCCATTCCTCAAGATCAGATTGAGTGAGGAAGAGGAAGAGCTTGGAACTGATGCAACCCAAATTGGAGAATTCACTTATCAGGAGTCTAAGGGATACATTCCAGAGCCAGTTAGATCCATTAAGAGCATTGCTGGTACCAAGGGTTCTCCATCTACCGTCGCTACCGATGCAGACGTCGTTCCTCTTCCAAGCAAGACCAAGAAGGTTGAGGTTTAATCGTTATTTTGTATGCTAATTTTCACGTGTTTTACGGCTGCCATTAATTGATTCATCTTCTTTTATATGTGAATCGCCTTTACTCGAATATGGTCAAGTACCGTAATATCATTAATTCCACCTCTAATGCTATTGTAACTCCTTGTAGAGAGCTGTAGTTGGATCTGGTCCTGGACCTAGACATTTAAATATCGTCGCGCCGAGAAATAAATATTTGCGTCGATTTATATTTTTGTTATCAAAAATAGACTTCATAAGAACTTAAAAATACAATCTTTTGCTAAAAGGATGTTTACTCTTGTCTTGTTTTGTCTCTCTTTTGTTTAATATACCATCAAGTACAGGATTTAAAAGCTGGTTACTGACTTCTAAGCAATTATTTAATGACAATTTCATTGAAAGTCTGATGAATTACCATTCCCGAAGTCAGAACTCCATTAGTTTTTGTCTTTCGAAGGACCTCAAGATCCCCTTCAGATTCAAGATCCATGGTATCAATGGGTTCATGCAAAGACTGAGTCAGATAAAGACTAATTCAGAACTGAAAAAAGACTCTGCTTCAAATATAATCAGATCTAAAATTAGCGAACAGCCCATTTGTGAGGTGTTCATTTTGATTCACATAGCCTCTGCGGGCAAACAATTGATCGTTCCTACTCTCACAAGCATAAAATATTCCAATGTCTCAATTGATGATTCTCGTTCTAAGGAAAAATACGATTTGGGAAAACCTGAATGGATCAGCTTGCCAATAGATTACAGTCAACTTCCTTTGGACTCTAAACTAATTCTAAAACTCTTTAATTACACCATTAAAACAGGAGCAGAATACAAGATTGGTGAATGTGAACTGAACTTGTTCAACGAGGACGAAAACTGCACTTTGAACAAGGGACTTCAAAGGCTCAAAATTCAATTTTTTGATGATGAGGATGAATTAAAGATGGAAAAAAGTCAAATGCAAGTATTAGAAGAAAAGCTCAAACTGAAAGAGAATGGGGACTTCAATTCTGTTGGCTGGCTGGACCAGTTGACCTACAGGAAAATCGAACAAATTAATGCAAAACAGAGTTCTCGTCAGAAGCAAGAGATGGTAATAGCTAAGAAGACTGGTGAGGTCTATCTGAATTTGGAGCTCTCACAGTTTGATATTCCAATTGTGTTTTCTGATGTGAAATATGCGACTCTTCATATCACCACTTCTGAGTCCCATGTGTTGAACGCAGCAGCAGCTAATAATATTAAGACAAAGGACCAGAATATGGCCAATGATTTAAGAGACAGCAATTTAACAGAACTACACCATATAAATAAAAGTATCATTTTTGACCCTGATCAGTATAGGTCAGAAATTATTGAAGATCCGATAGAGTCCAAATTCCGCAGATTAGAAAGGACTCATAAATCGTCCTCTTTGGACAAGGATATCAAACCGACATTGAAAGTGAGAACAGAGCTAAACAAGATATTGAGAAAACAGTTCTTTGAGAAATTGAGTCAGAAAGAGAAGAACATGATCTGGAAGTTTAGATTTTATCTACTAAACAACCTGATAATGAACAAAAATATTCTTCAATTCAACAACTTTATAATCAATTTCATCAAATGTATAGATTGGGATGATGATTTTGAAGTGAAGGAGTTTCTTATGATTATAAATGATCTCGACGCCACGAATGAAAGTAGATTAAATGGCAACTCAAATGCTTTTATCCAAGAGTTAGAAATTGTTGATTGTCTGGAACTGCTGAGTGTAAATTACAAAAACCATATTGTTAGGAATATGGCAATTGAACGACTAAGAATGGCGTCAGATGATGACCTTGAGTCTTACATGGTGCAACTAGTGCAGTGCATTAAAAACGAAGCCAATTATGTCAACCCTCACAGTGACATCGATGATGATGATGAACGGAATGAAAATACCTCAAATGTTGGTGATGGAAATGGGAATAATGGTAATGGAAATGATTCTGATTTGTATGACTTTGAAGACTCAACATATACCAACAATTCAAGTGATTATCAAGTGATAGATGCTGCAGAAGAAGATGATCCAATACTCCGATTTTTGAACAATCCAAAGATAACAGATCCTAATAAACAGATAATTGATCGTTTACCAAAGTTGAATTCTCCCCTTGCCAATTTTCTTATTGGCAGAGCAATCACGAGCAACCAACTTACAAGTTATCTTTATTGGAATTTGAAAGTGGAAGTTGATGATGAAAGAGCCAGAAACCGGTTTTCTAATTATGGTCAAGGTCCAACTAATAATCTGGAACCAGATGATTTTACAGAGAATCAAGAGGAGGTGAGATATCATAAGAATATCAAGAATGCGAAACATATATATTCCAAAACGTTGGTTCATTTTATTGCTGCATTGGCCATAAGTGATGGTGGAACGGAGAAGGTTAGTGATCTTAGAAATCAAGTTGACCTCATTACCAGGATTCATAACATATCGTTAAAGATCAAGAAAGATTATAAAAAGGAAACGACACCAAGAAAGATTGAGATTCTCAAGAGCTTGCTTGCGGAAAAACATAAATCAACCAAGTTCAAATCACCAAGAAGATCAGTGACAGAAAATGATTCTCTGCTTGAATTTCCACCAATTTCAATTCCTTTGGATCCAAGGGTGAAAGTGTGCGGAACGGTTCCCGAAGAGTCTAGTGTTTTCAAGAGTAGTTTGAATCCTCTAAAGATCACCTTTGAAACAACTCAAGGTACAGACTACCCTGTTATGTACAAGATTGGTGATGATCTGAGACAGGATCAGTTCGTCGTGCAAATCATTACTCTTATGGAGAAGATTCTTTTGAACGAGAATTTGGACATGAAATTAAGACCTTACAAAATTATGGCTTTGGGTTCTGTTGAAGGACTTATTCAATTTATCCCCAACTCATCTCTGTCATCAATATTACAAAAATATAATTCTATTCTAACATTTCTTCAGATTCATAACCCAGATCCAGCTGCTCCTCATGGAGTGAAGCCTGAGGTTATGGACAACTATGTTCGATCATGTGCTGGTTATTGTGTTGTTAGTTATATACTGGGAGTTGGTGATAGACACCTTGAAAACTTGCTTTTGAACAAAGATGGTTATTTCTTCCATGCCGATTATGGATACATTCTAGGGCAGGATCCTAAACCTTTCCCACCTCTGATGAAGTTGCCAATTCAGATCATCGAAGGTATGGGAGGATTGAATGATGAGAACTACAAAAAGTTTTGCAATTATTGTTTCATCACATACCTAACACTTAGAAAGAATGCTTCATTAATACTCAATATCTTTCAATTGATGATTGACTCGTCTATCCCTGTTCTAAAGACCTCAAATATAGACGGAATCTCGAATGAAACAGAGAAATTTGAACTCATCTGGAAGATAGAAGAAAAATTCATGTTGGAGTTGAACGATGAAGACGCAGTCCTACATTTCCAGAATTTGATCAACGACAGTGTCAATGCATTCTTGCCAGTGGTTATAGACAGACTACACAGTTTGGCTCAATATTGGAGAGCCTAGTGGGTGACCGTAGCTGAATCTTAATATATTATGTACCTTATATATAATTAATCTATGTTCATGTGCGTTTAATTAAGTAGAAGTTGTCTATTGTCTTTCTTTCTCAAGAGAGTATTGGTTATGTACATTTGGAGTGATTTTGATCTGGAAACCGTGTATCCAAATATCAAATTCGATGCAGTGTTTTTGGAAATTGATTTCAAATGGGAATCAATAGTATCTTTGAACTTTTCTTGGTCGATTTTGGGGCTTTTAGCAGCCACCTCTAGAAACTGTTTTCTAAGGAAGTCAAATTGCCGAGTAGTAACATTACCTTGATATCTGTGTAGGGTATATAGTTTCATAACCTCGGGATGGGAATTAATATGGTCTTCAAATTTTTGTAATACCTCGTCGATATCATTTGATCGATAAATCTCCGTAGATTTTGGGTATTTTATCTTTCCTCTATGAACAGTACTGACAAAGTACAGGATATTGAGGTTCTTCTTAAAATCTTGTTCTATCTTATAATAGTTGTCACTTGAAAGTCTCAAGCCCCAACAATCTCTTCGAAGCTGAATCCAGGGATATGAATTTGTCTTGAACTTAGAAAATAAGTTCTGATCTCTTAAATCTTTTTTGGATTCGGCTCTGTTCAGAAAGTCTTCGTAGCCCTCAAATGTATCAATTTCAACATAGCTGAGTTCTGCATCGACAGCTTTAGGGGGCATAACTATCTTACCTGTTTGATCAGAAGCAAATACACCTGATATTGGCGATTGTCCTACACCATCTAAGGTAGGAGCAAGATTGACACCAGTTGAAGATGCATCCACAAAATCAACAATGAAACATTTTTCTTTCATCTCATGTAATCTCAACCCTCTACCCAACATCTGTATTAAAAGAGGACGGGACCTCGTAGGTCTAACCATAAATATGGAATCAATGTTTGGGATATCTGTGCCCTCTGTGAAAACACCACAGTTCATCAAAACGGGGATCTGTCCTTTGGAAAACTGGTTCAGAATCTTTTCACGATCAAGCTTGGTGGTATTACCCGAGACATATTGCGCATTTATACCGTTCAAACGAAACAAATCAGAAAGTACCTTCATATGATTCACATCAACACAGAAAAAGAGACTTGATTTCAGATGTTTCTCCTTCTGAAAATGTATATACGATTTCAGAACCAACTCGTTTGTTTGATCTGTATTCACATGTTCTGCCAAAGAATCTAGTTTGTAATCACCATTTCCCGCCAATTGGACGTCATCAAGATTAAACGAAGCCGAGACCTTGGCCCATGAAAAATCGGTAAGATAGCCGTCAAGAATGAGATCCTTCAGTCCTTTATCGAAGACGACCTCATCAAACACCTTTTTCAGCGGAATTCTATCGTGTCTCTTCAGAGTTGCACTGAATCCTATGACAGCAACATTTGTGTCTGGTGTATCGCAACCAAAATAGCTCAAGATCTTCAGATACGAATTAGACACTCCGTGATGGCATTCATCTATGATGATTGCTTTGAAGTCATCTGGATTGTACAATTGCAGTCTAGATTCTGTTTTAGATAGGGTTGGTACTGATGCCACTATGACATCAACATCAGATGAATGGGTGGGTTTGAATTTGGCCATGTCCATTTCCACTTTATAATTGGGATGGATTCTGAGAACTGATTTGACAGCCTGATCTGCCAGTTCTTTTCGGTGAACGAGAATCAGGGTCTTTTTTCCGTTTGTTGCAGGATTAGGAGGTATATGATCGATTAAATGGGAGAATATGACAGTTTTTCCTCCTCCAGTTGCGAGACTGACAGCAATTCTTCTGGTCAAGGGCAACGTTTCCAGACATCTATCTATACATTCTTGTTGGTAGGATCTGAGGGGCAAATTAGCTGGTTTCAATGGAATTTTCCCGAGATTTTGCAGTCGATTCAGTTGAGAGACACCAGTGCAGAAGGTCCGCACCAGACCCTTCAACATAGCTGGGAATAGTTAAAAACATATGTATTTCTTGCTGGGAGGAAAAGAACAAGGTAAATTTTAAAGGGAAAACAAAGAAAAAGATATTTTTTCTCCCTCGCTATTTATTTATTATTGTATATAAACCCGTTATTCCCAATTGTAGTTGTTTAGTAATACATATTCCCTTGTTTATATTTCAGACCCATAATTAATATAAATAGGGACCATTCGGACACTTTGAGGTTATCATGAGATTCCTGTTGGGACTATTGATATTTGGGTCGCTTTTGGGCCTCTTTGGAGGACTTTCAAGCGCAGAAGCGTTGTCCGAGCCGGTTGAAACCTCAAACTCCACGTCCAGACATACCAATAACTGGGCAGTTTTGGTTTCAACATCAAGATTTTGGTTCAATTACAGACATATGGCAAACGTTCTCAGTATGTATAGGACAGTCAAGCGTCTGGGTATCCCAGACTCGCAAATCATACTGATGTTGTCAGACGATATAGCATGTAATCCTAGAAACGCATTCCCAGGATTTGTTTATAATAACGCTGACAGACAACTGGAACTCTACGGAGACAACATCGAAGTCGATTACAGAGGATACGAGGTCACTGTCGAAAACTTCATTCGGTTGTTGACAGACAGATGGCCTGACGAACAACCAAGATCAAAACGGCTCATGACCGACGAGAATTCAAACATCTTTATATACATGACTGGCCACGGTGGAGACGAGTTCCTCAAGTTCCAAGATGCAGAGGAGATATCGTCTTACGATATAGCCGATGCTTTCGAACAAATGCATGAGAAAAAGAGATACAACGAGATCTTCTTCATGATCGATACATGTCAGGCAAACACCATGTATTCCAAGTTCTACTCTCCAAATATATTGGCGGTCGGTTCCTCCGAACTTCATGAAAGTTCATATTCCCATCATTCAGATACAGAAATTGGAGTTGCTGTCATTGACAGATTTACCTACTTTAACCTGGAATTCTTGGAAAACGTAACTAAGGACTCTAATTTGACTCTGCAGGATCTTGTTGATTCCTACACTTTCGAAAAAATACATTCCAACGCTGGTGTTTGGACTGACTCCTTCCAGAGAAACTTATCAGAAGTCCCAATCACGGACTTTTTTGGTAATGTTCAACAAACAATCGTGGACAATGTGGAGGATGATTTACTATATCTAACTAATCATAACCAAGAGGGACAGTTAAAGAGTTTGGAACCAATCTCGCCTCATCATACCCATCATCAGATCAATAGGACAAACAACACAATCAAACAACAAGCCAATGTGATTAAGATCGGCTCTAAAGAAAATACCCAATTATCATGGAAGACGTTTGCATTTGTTGGAATGGCATTTGGAGGTGTCTTTCTTTTTACAAAAGTTTTAAAAGTTTAGAAAGTTACGTTAAATGACGCTTATACCTTAGAATAATATAAGACGCTGGAGTTTATAAGTAAAGGAATGAGAGACATGTACAAGTTTCCGCGTGATGGTGTTCTTCCATTAGATAAAATCAAACTAATAAACCAACATATAAGTAATCAAATCAAGAAATATCAACTATACTCTCATAAATTTTCACAAATTGTTCTCATAAATGTTACATGAATTAGGCTCCAATGTAACGCATTCTATTGTATTCCTTGGCCCAACCCGTTAAAAACATGATGTAGAAATCTGCCTGCGGTGGAATAACATTGAGATGCAGCTGTCAGTATCCGCTCAGATCTAATTGCGGCTTCATTTCCAAAATTTCCCAACCCAAGATGTTGCAATTTAGGCTTGAAATAACTCGTATGGTTGTCTACACATGAGCTCAAGATGATGCTGATGATACCTATCCCTATAGAAAACTTAAGTAAAAGAGAAAGGTTCATATTTCTATAGCTAAGCCATTTGGGAGCTGGTTGTTTTTTTCTTTTTGAGTTGTTCAAATTTGTCGATTCCTGGAGTTGTTGCAGAGCAATTGTTTTCAGTCTCTCAGCAGCCAACACTTCGGCCTGATCCTGTATCTGTAATTGCAAAACATAGTTCGAAACCCTGGAATCTTTTATAACTGAATATTGTCCTATTGATTGCATCGCTTGAAGCTTGTGAGGATCAAATTCGTCTAGATACCGCGTTGCCAACTGAAGAATGTTAAAGATCTCGAGGTTGGAGTCAATTGAGTTAATAGAGTTAAGATTGTTGTTGATAAGGTTGTTTAAGATGACGTGTATAAAATCTCTATTGCAGAAGTCCAGCTCCTCAATGCCCGAGTCCCCAATTAAGGTGTCGTCACTAGAAAACGACTTACCTGACATATCATCCAAGTCATTAAGGATGTCTTCCTTGTAATACAGGATGATTGAAAGATAGACGTAGATGACGAAAATAGGATCATTTTGGGCAAATATGTAATCCCACACCAGACAGAGATCCTCGAACTTGAACAAATCGTGAGAAAACATCGAAATGACAGAACTAAGAGCATATAGTGGCTCAACAGACCCTATTATCTTGTAAAATTTGTAGTCAGCTTGAGACAGCAATTCTGGAATCAGTGCAAGCTGCTTGATACTGGACTCAATGCTGGGAAGCATATGGTCTCTGAGATATCTTAAGGTGAGTTTTCTGAGAAATTTGTATGCTAATTCGTCATCATCGAAAATCAAAACCACAATAACACCAACATCATGATATCCCTGGTAGTAATTGAGCAAAGGATATGATTTGAGCATTCTGATGATTAGATCGGCCAATCTTTTGCGCAGATGGGCAAGCTCGTCAGAATTGATGTCCTTTGGGAAATAGATAAAAGACCTGTCCACATCCTTGTGGACTTGTTCTAGGTCGCGTGGGGTAGGAGCGGTACGTGATTCATTAGCGGTCAACTGGGAGGTTTTTTCTGGATCATTTTGGTGTGTTTCATCTTTATGGGAGTGAAGATGTGCTTCCCCATTCTCGTCGTCGTTGTCTTCATCGTCATCTAATTCAAGAAGAATTGGCCAAACTTTTGCACGAAGATCTTTAGTAAGAATTCCATTTCTGGTACTTGCCAATTGGCGGAGCAAGTCCATATCTCTGAGATGGACAGCTGTTTCGAGACTGTTAGTCTTGAGTCTAGTGTTATCTTTGGATTCTGGGAGTTCATTAAAGATGGACATTCCAAGGTCTTCTAGTTCCACAAGTTCCATTTCCATCCATTCAGGCTGAAGTGTTGAGGAGGTTGCAATGTTGTTGATTGATGTTGATTGCGAGTTTTCCGTTGGAATGGAATCATTGGAGATGTGATTATCATTGGATGAGAAATCTTTAGATAAGGAATCTTTAGATAAGGAATCTCTTGATGATGATGATGAAGAAGATGATGGGGGATCACTTGAATGTAAGGACATTTCTGTTTCAGATTTGTCTGGTGATCTAGTTTGGTTCATGTTGGAGCTTCTGGAGAGTTATATATAATTTCAATCAATCCGTCTTGTATTGCCTTTGATCTGCTAATTGTTTGGTGTTGGCTGTATTCTGCTCTGCAAACACTGCAACAATTCCCCCGAATTACAGTCAAATAAAAGGGTGAGATGTATCAATGTTGTTTGCAGGCTTGTGGAACGAGATTCTGACGTCTTTGGGGGTTCTGACGTCCGATTTCCGTCTATTAAAGCCATATATAAGGAAGAAGCCCCCTGATAAAGACAAGCAAACAAAGAAAAAGGAGCCAGAAAAAGAGAAAAACAGTCTGTCGTCCCCAGAGGGCGTTTGTGGGGAACACACGACCCTGGGAATTTTGATCTCGATCTCGATTTCGATTTCGATTTCGATGATCTTGATCTTGATCTCAGCCCATCGTACATATGAAAAGAGAAACAAGGAGGTGGAAAGAAGACTCAATAAATCAGATAAGAGGAATTCCAGCATTAATCATTTCGAAAAACAACATAAATACCACAATGGTAGCCGGTCTCACCCGATCAGACTACTCAATGACCAAAAGAATAGGAGGCGGCCGGTTCAGCGACGTTTACAGCGCGGTCGTGGTGTGCGGGAGCTCCAAGGACCATCAAGTGGCAATCAAGATCTCAGAACCAGATGATAATATGCCTCCTCATAACGTCCGAAATGAACTCAAAATCCTCCAGACTCTGACCCTTGCCCGTAACAATCCATTGTCTAACTTGTCCGAAAGCCCCAGAGCAGAAAACGTCGTCCCGCTGTTGCAATACTTTCAAAACTCCACAGAGATAGGCCTTGTTTTCCCCCTCTATCCATATACTCTCAACTCGTTGATCCATCACTACACAAAATCTCGAATGCTATTTGACCTCAATACAGGCGGTTACTCCCGCAAGTCGTCCAACGAACTACTTACAGACCAAATCAAACAGATCTTCACAGGCCTGCTCAGAGGTCTCGATTTCATCCACACTAATGGAGTCATCCACAGAGACATCAACCCAAATAACATCATGTTCAGCTCGCTCGAGGGTAACTTGGTTCCCGTCATCATAGACTTTGGAATCAGCTATCTCGAACCAAATAACAATGGCCTGGAACAGCCAGACGATAAATTTACAGACATAGCCACAGGCTACTATAAGGCCCCTGAACTATTACTGTCTGTTCGAAACTACTCCAATAAGGTGGACATCTGGTCCGCAGGAGTGATATTGATGTTGATTTCCAGCAAAAACTTTTCAACACCCTATTCACCCGATTCTGAACACAGTGATCTATCTCTATTATCCTCCATCATCAAGACCTTCGGGTCTCCTCCTGAAGACTGGAACGAAGTTCAGGGCTCCCGATCCTTCAAGGCCATGAACTCTCAGTTCTTCAAAAAACAACGCCAGCCCACAACCTTCTTAATTGCTAAACTGTCCGATGAAAAATCTTATATCGACGTCTTTGATAAAATGATGGTGTATGAAAGCTCTAATAGATTAAGTGCCTCCTCAGCATTGAGTCTTCTCTCACATAAATCATGAATACATCCTCTTTTTAATATGTATATATATATAATCCAAAAGTTGCATTAAATAAAGTCCTATCTACATGATATCTGATATCTCATTCATCTTATTTCTTCTTAGGAGGCTGAGCAAGTTGAGCCAGCTGGCTCTCACATGAGGCAATGTTCCTCGTGCTGGCATCAATTCTAGATGCCAAATATTGAATTCTCTCCCTGAAAAGCTTAGCATCTGCAATTCCATGGTACTTGGAAAGTTCTGCCTCCCATGAATTGATTTTACCCCGTTCAGCACCGATCATCGAAGTCAGATATTCAGCCTCTAGAGAATTGTATATTCTTGGTTCATTCAACATCTCTGAGAAAGCCAACTTCAACAAAGGTTTAGCAGGTTTCACTGATTTGATCAGTCCGTTATCTCTGATAACAGAAATCACCTCTGAATTTTCCATTGACTGCAGAATACGGAAAGTACCGGTCTTGAATAGTGGTAATGCACACACCTCCTGATAAGAAAGTTCGTCCTTAACAGCCAACAGTTTGATCAGACACCACACATGTGACGGAGTGTATCCATCAGGAGAAGTAACAGTAAACAACTGACTCAACTGTTCAATTGATTGTCCAATAGTGCTGTCAAGGGCTTCCTGAGGGGTCTCGCCTGACTTTAACCGTCTCACAAATAGTTGTAAATCCAACATACGACCTCCAAATGCCTTCAGAATTTCAAATAAAGTGCTCTTCTGGTCATATTCTAACCATTGGGCAGTTCTTTCATCTCCTTCCAATTGATGAACAACATATTTCTCCACAGAAAGTTCAGAAGCATCGGCCAGCCAACATCTCTTGAAAGGGGTGTTTGGAAGAGATTTGGACATCGTCTGCAAACTTCCAATATCATCTGTAATAAAGATCACATGAGCCACGTTTAAGCTGATTAAATTTGCAGCCCAATCTGAAATCTCCTGGTATACAAATGCGTTTGGATCTTTTGATTTCTTAGAAGCCAAATATCTATCAATAACAATAACAGGCTTGTCCTGTGGATTTTGCTGCAAATAATCCTCCTCCTTGGTGGTTTTTTCTCCATCTTCTTCAGGAAGGTCCTTATACTTCGTGAGAGCAATATCTCTAATAACAGTGG
This sequence comes from Ogataea krabiensis, assembly GCA_030582815.1. Classification (NCBI taxonomy): domain Eukaryota; kingdom Fungi; phylum Ascomycota; class Pichiomycetes; order Pichiales; family Pichiaceae; genus Ogataea; species Ogataea krabiensis. The sequence continues at coordinate 194,499 of JAJMHB010000021.1, forward strand.
TTGCTAATGTCAACATGCTTCTAACCTGACCCTCTTTGGTCTGACTGAATCCAGATTTTTGTCCGGTCAGACCTTGGACTATCAAATCAACAAATGATGAAATCGATCCGATCCATGAGAAAACAGGATAATATCCTATCTCTTCTGCCATGTTGTTCAAAAATTGTTGTTCCTTCCTGGCCTTGATAAGATTCTCGCAATCAATGTACAAACAATTATTCCGTCCTTTTAAAACATGATCCTCGATTAAACTACGCTTACCAGAGCCTCTTGGACCCTGAACCACGATGAATGTGTTGACATTTTCCTCGAGCCAAAGCTTGATATCTTTGATTTTCTCCATCCTTTCAGACCATAGTCCTTCAATTGAATTGTAGTTGGCATTGTAAGAATCAGATGAGTTGGACAAAAGGGTGGAGAAACCACGTCTGGTCTTCACAAATAATGCTTCAAGCTTCTTGTAGTAATAATTCTGGCTTATCACACTCAAAGAAAAAGAGTCAGTGATCTTTTCGTGGATGAAGAAGTATCTGATTGGATCAAAAATGAACACTGCCAAACCTGCAATCATGGCCAGAATGAGAGGAATTGCGATTCTGGTATGATTGGCAATAAAATCCTTGATGATATGTTCCTTAACGATAGGAATATATTGGATGTGGATAATGGTATCTCCCACCTTTAATCCTGTGACACATTGTCTCGCAGTAATTGCTGCCCTTGTTGAGTTGTAGACAATTGTTGCTGTTCTTGGAAGTTCTTTGGAATCAGGACTTGGTGGGATAATGTCCTCAATAATACCATATCTTCTGAACAACAAATACAAATTTTCTTGTGTCAAATCAGGTCCTTCGAAAGCCACCTTGAGACGAGGACTAGGATATCTCCTCAAATCCTCAATCCATGGTGTTCCCTTGACAGGAAAACATCTGGGAAATGTCAGATTCTTCAAAGGAGATTTGGTGGCCTTGGATTGCACATTTTCCATTATTTCCTTATTGAAGTCCTTAGTTGCTACATTATCAGGAACTTTGAGCTTGACGAAAGCCCCTCCGTCCCTGGGAACGTGAGTGAAACTGATGATGTCCAATTTCTGGGGATCCTGTGTGTCCTGAGCAAGTTCCAAAACCCGTTTACGAAGAGTCTTTTCAGACGCATCTCGAACTAGTCCCAGAAGCTTGTCTCTGATATCATATCTGCCTGACCTGAAAGGGGTCAAGCAATCAAAATATAGCAACGTCTCCCTGTACTCGGTCAAAATAACACCGGTGTTACTCACATTATCATCTTCTCCCATCTGTGCATCCTTACGAATTGTCTCTTGAGAAATTCCTCTGATGATTTGTTTCAATTGGAACTTTTGGAACCGTGGTGAAATTGACACTCTTTGGTTCCAAGATGACCTTAGGGTGGCCAAACAAGGTCTAGAACCCAGTTTGAACATTCTATTGATTCCGTTCATATCTGAGTAATTGCAATATCACTAGGTACTGACTGGAGCATCTAATGACACCTGTCGAGCAATTAACCTTCTACTTGGTGTCTCTTATATATGATTCCTTTTAAAACAAGGAAGAGCCATCATAATTAAAAGGGGAATCACAATCACTCAATCACTCATTCCAGGCAGAAGAACCCTTACCTTTTGTCTCGCCGCGCCGGCGCCCGCACGAATGCAAGATCTGCATATTGTCTGGTGTCCAGATGTCAATTCTCCAAAAAAAAAAAAATCGCCAAAAACCGTCGCACCCATACACCATTATTATTACCGACGCGTACGTACAGTCAAAACTGGAACATTCGAACTAATTGGTACACGGCTTTTTGTTCGAATATGGATGTTTTCGGAACTTCA